>BMAU01017754.1:1310000-1910000 GCA_019973935.1 Trichonephila clavipes | reverse complement strand
AAAGCCTATATATATGTTTACATTCACTAAAAAAACATTCAAAAACAAAAGAATACTGTCAGTATTTTATTATAATTTTTGTTTTTTAATTCCACTGTTAAGTAAATCATTTAAACATGTATCTGATGAAAAAAGTATATTATACAAAACTAACAAATTCATTGTTTTAACAATAATTATTTCCTTAGAGCTTAAAATAATAAAAGGGGTTTGGTATTTTCATTTACTCAATCAGTCATTACATAAAAATAATTTCCTTCTTAGGTTCTGAAATAAAAAAATTGATTAAAAATGTTCATTGAGCAATTAGTTGTGACATACCATTTGCTTAAAAAAATCACTGTAAAATAAAAAATCTCGTTTATTGATAAAAACTTATTAAATATTTTTAAAAGATTTGCAAAATAACTAAATCAAAAGAAAGACACATATATATTTTATTATTATATTAATTATAAAATATTTTTCTGTAAATAATTATAATATATTTTATATATTATATACCAGGTGAAAAGCCCATTCTTCGCATGGGTTAAGTTTCAAAAACATAAAATTTTTCTATTATAGCAATTATAATATTTTTTTAGGGAGGGTAAAACCCTGTGTAAAGTAGTATAACCAAAAAAATTTAAAATATTTTTTTAATTAATGTTAAAATTATAGATATTTATACAAAGTACAATTTGGCCTCAAAATAAATAATAATTTAACAGAAAGAGATATTTTTGAATATAAGAGAGGAAATAGAAATGCAGCATGCTATAAAGTAAATAGAAATGACTGAATGCAAATAGAAATAAAATTATATCAGAAAAGTAATAGCAGTAGTTTGTTTCTGCTAATGATAATTATATTATAATGATAATTATAATAATATTCTAATTTATATAACATAAAATAGATAAACTGAAAGAAAAAATTAATGAAAAAAACTGATTAAGAAAACAATATCATAAATAAAAAATATTAAGAAGCCATCAACAGGAAAAAAATTAGATTAGTATTACATGAGGAACGGTGTAATAATGTTATTGTAATTCAATAGATGTAATTCAATACTTAAAAATTAAATTAGTATAAACTTAAATAAAAAAATCAATCTAAATAGGTCCACGTAGAAATAATCTAAAATCAACAATAGAACATGTTGCTAAAAAATTAATTATTCAAACAATACTTTTTTGCAATATTTCTATTAGCAATTGTAATTCTATTACAAAGAGCAAATAAATGTGTGTGTGTGTGTGAGTACATACAATCATAAATAACTATAGTAATAATTAAAATACCTATATACAGTGGGCCACAAAAGTGCACATACACTTGCGATTTATTATAAAAATTAATGTTTCTGACTAATAAAAATTAATGTATTTTGTAATTGTAATTTTTTATGATATCCACAACTTATTCTTAACGGAATGACATAATTAACTCTTTAAAAATAGTATATCTATTTTTTTTAAAAAATTAATAATCAAAAAGCTACTAAAAAATTATGCTACAATAGCTTTGTACACTTAACAAAATCTCAACTTAGCTTTAAATATTGTACTTCTTTCTTAATTTAGTACTTAGTAGGATATCTTTTAGGGTTCACAACAACTTTTAAGTGTCTTGGTATAGATTTAATCAGTTTTTTGTAATTTCTGCATCGATTTTCCTCCATTCGTCTGTGATTGTTTTTACTTCACATTTTGTGTTTATTTCTCATGTTTTCTTCTCTTTTTTTTACATCAAAATCTAATCAAATATGTTCTACTGGACTAAATAAAGTGATTGAGGAGGTGTTTTCATAATTTGGGGACAGTTATAGAGAGAGACACCAGTGGTGTACATTGAGAGCAGTGTGCTTGGCATCATTACCCTGTTAAAAAAATAAAGTAGTCTCCAATATCCAAATTTTGGGCGGATAATTTAAAATTTTTCTTTAAAATATTTAAATAGAGCTCATGATTCACAATACCATTAAAAAATACCAAATTACCTAATTCTGAGGCCAATTTACACTCCCACGCCCGAACACCTTCACTTCGATGCTGAAACATGGAGGTGGAGGAGCTCTAGTTCCACATAAATTCATGGGATTAAACTCCTTATTTTTTCATTTACAAGCTATTATAGGCCCATCGGAACCAAAAGTGTTGAATTATCTGCCATCCTAATCAATTTACTGTTAATTTTTAATTTTCTGAAACTTAATCCCAAGAATCTGGTTGGATCAATAAAACATGGAGGTGGAAGTGTTCTTGCGTAGGGGTGTAAATAGGCCACAGAATTAGGTAATTTGGTATTTTTTGTTGATATTGTGAGTCATGAGCTCTATTTAAATATTTTAAAGAGAAATTTTAAAGTATCCGTTCAAAATTTGGATATTGGAAACGACTTCACTTTTTAACAGTATAATAACACCAAGCACACTGCTCTCAATGTATACCACTGGTGTCTCTATAACTGTCCCCAAATTATAAAAACACCTCCTCGATCACTTTATTTAGCCCAGTAGAACATATTTGGTGAGATTTTGATGTAAAAAAATAAATAAATAAATAAATACAAAACGTGAAGTAAAAACAATAATCACAGAAGAATGGTGGAAAATCGATGCAGAAGTTACAAAAAATTAATTAAATCTATACCAAGACGCTTAAAAGTCGTGAACACTAAAAGATATCCTACTAAGTACCAAATTAAGAAAGAAGTACAATATTTAAAGCTAAGTTGAGATTTTTGTTAAGTGTACGATGACTTGTGGTCTAATTTTTTAGTAGCTTTTTGATTATTAATTTTTAAAAAAAAATAGTTATACTATTTTTTAAAAATTAACTATGTCAATAATTTAAGAACAAGTTGCAGATATCATAAAAAAGTTACAATTACAATAAATTAATTTTTATTAGTCGAAAACATTAAATTTTATAAGAAATCGCAAGTGTACGAACACTTTTGTGGCCCACTGTATATATTATATGGGCAGTATGATAGCATATAAAATATGCAATATTTTATATATTATCATACTACCACTTGATCACCATCAAGACTGAATACTAAAGAAATCTAAAAGGAGATATGAGAAAATCTTTTCAAGGTGCATATTTTTTCTGCAAACACTTTTTTGATCACAAATGATATATTTATAAATTGCAAGATTGATAGAAGTTACACTGTGACAAAAAAATCAGGTCAACATAGAATTTAAAGGAATCCAAAAGAAAGTATGAGAATATTGTTTCAAGGTCCACCTCGTCATAGCTCAGCAAATAGCATTTTGTTAAAAAAAAATTCTGATTTTTTTAATTTAAAACAAAGATGAGATTTCATCGGTCATAAAGATCATAAGGCCATAAACAGTGACATACAAAAAAAACATGGTTCACAATATTACCAATCTGTCAATAGCAATTAGTTTGAATTTAGTGTCATTTTCTTTCTGTTATACTTCAAGCATTTTCTACAATGAAGAACACGTTGAATTTTTAGATGAAAGAAGAATAGCAAAAATTTTTATTTTTAACGACAGAAAATATTATAAAATATTATAGTAATATATTTATATGTAACAAAGGTATACAATCAGAAGGAACGCTAAACAATGATGCCACAAACAGTTTCGAACAACAACAAAAAATAATAGAAAATCTTACATAGCATAAAATCCGGCATACAACGCCCACTTTAAGCACAAAAAATTAAATCTAAATTTAAGTGTTCAAGAGCTTTATAAATAAAAAAAAATTAAAATAGAAAAAAATTAAGACTTCTACAAATATCCAAATACTGTTTATTTAAAAGAAATGACACTCCTTATGAACTTAAAGGGTTGTAATTCAAAATAGAAGTATACTATTTTTTCCTATACCTTGGAATAATACCTCGAATAAATGACTTCAAAACATGAGAGCATTGCATATGTACATTTCAGGTTTCTTCATAAAAAAAGAATGTGTGCATTATACGGTGAACATAACAAACATTAAAAAATGCAGCTCAAAAGTATAGGTGAACATTATATGCTGGATTTTACGGTAACCTGATATTTTTCTTTGCATTGTTTTTTTAGCATAACTTGTCAACAAATTGTTCGATATCGTCCCTTTTTTTATTCACTTCACCTTTGGAATGCGAGTCTAAATAACTGCGCATATTTTTCATGATGTTCAACATTGATCAGCATCTTCTGCTGATGAAGGAAGAAAAGCAAACATCTTTTTTTTTCAGCCAAAGAAAATGTCATAGAAATGTACATGCATAAAATCTTTAAAAATCTATATAAAGAACAGATTGTAAGAAGGAAAGTTAAACCATAATGCCACACGACAAAAAATGCATTAACTCTGAATTTTAAAATGCAAAAGAAAATTAGATGTAATTCAATACTAAAAAAAATTAATTAGTAGGAACTAAAATTAAAATTCACCTAAAATGGATAAAACAGGTCCCGGTTGAAACAGTCCAGAACCAACAGTACTGAATGAAACAAATAATAAACCGTGTTGCTCAAAAATTAATTAATGAGATACTTTTTTGCAATACTTCTATTAAAAATTATAATTTTATTGCAAAGAGCAAACAAATGAGTACATACAATGATAAATAACTATAATGATAAGTATATATTATATATGGACAGTATAACATAAAATATGCATATGATCTCCAAGAAACTATGTGAGGGACGGATTATCAGAAGCAACATTAAAACACGATAGCATAAGACGTAAAATCACTTCAACACTGAATTTTAAAGAAATCCAGAGGGAAATATGAGAAAATCTTTTCAAGGTGCATCTTTTTTCTGTGCAAACATTCAACAGTGACATGCAAAAAAACATGGTACGTTCTGGTATTTCATAAATAAGAAGCATTATCTTCACAATACTACCAATGTGTTAAAAGCAATTAATTTCAATTTAGTGTCATTTCTTTTCTGTTATACTTTAAGCAATATTTTTCTACGATGAAGAAAACATTGAATATGCCAATGGAGGAAGAATAGCAATAATCTTTGTTTTCAATGACAGAAAATGGCATAGATATACAAAACATGTAACATTACTATGTAAAAATGTATACAATGCATGTGTATATATACAATCAGCACTAAGAACAGACTGTCACAAGAAATAATGCTTCGTTTTGAATTTAATCGCATTCATAGTTTTTCGAACAGATGTTTGTTTTTTTTTTTTTTGGTTTTGTGAACAAATGGACATGACATGAGAATAAAAGCAGGCGAGAAGTGATGGTGTAGTTTCATTGAATGTAAAAAAAACCCTTTGATATTTGTGTCATGAATAGGTAATCATGATCTAAGATTCTGTTTAAAAAAGCCTCAAATTATTACTCAGCTGAAAAACTGACTTTTGTGTCTTTGCATCACATATAATTACTGTACCTACAATAATAAGCAAGATTCTCTTAAGTTACAAAAGTAAACATAATATAATTTTGTATTAAATTTTTCATTTACATACCACTTCTTATAAAATATTTCTTGAATATGAAAAACATTTTACACACATACATAAAATAATAAACAAAACATTAATTAATCATACATTTTTAAAAAATATAAAAAAACTGATGATCTTTAATTTTTTTTAAAAAAAAAAAGGTAGTACTTTAAAATGTTAAAAAAAAAATTCTATCAATTTCAATTGTCATGTTTTACATTTATTTTTTAAATGCCCATATGAGTGTTAACATTTTTTGATCATGAAAAATATACACTGCAATAGACCATGCAACGCAAAGAAATTTCGAAAAAATATATTTTGCTCAAGCTTTTACTTATAACAGTAGAGAAAGCCTGTGCAATGCTGGGCCATACAGCTAGTTTTAAAATATTAATTTAAATTAAAAGGTTATCAAAAACAGAAAAAGTAAGCCCTAATTTTGATAAAATTGCCATAAACAGTTTTGATCAACAACAAAAGAAACACACAACAGAAAATCCTCAATATTTACGATTGAAAAAGAAACAAAATACACATAGTAGAAATTATAATATTAATTCAAACCAAACAGCTACTTTAAATAGATAAATTAAGGTCTGATTTTGATGAAACTACCAAAAGCAGCTCAGATGAAAAAAATCAAGAAATCTTATACGTAAATAGAAATTCTAACTTAAATCACACCATTGACAATCTGTTAATTCCAATTAGTTTGAATTGAGCGTCATTTTTTTTAGTTACATTTTTCTACTTTTCTGTTACAATTGAAAAACATGGAATTTACCAATAAAGGAAAAAGGTACTTGTGTATTGGCATCACTGCCAAAAAATTTTCAACAGTCAAATTTTGGTGAAAAAAGTGCCACTTTGGCTGCGGTTACTCTAATATGGAAGTATCAGGAAAAGCAGCATCCTTTTTCTTTTTTAATGGGAGGAAATGTTGTTACTTAGGTTTTATCACACCAATGCCAATGTTCAAAATTTTGCATGTGTTGTACGTGCTAAATTGTGGCAACCATGCGTTTCATTGCAAGTAATGTTGCCAATAGGTTGGGATAATATGTAAGAACCGAAATGTCATAGGAAGATTTGGTACTTATGTATAATTGCCAACTCTATTAATAACTCGCCAAGTTGGCAACTGCGATTTCCTATGAGTTCTCCACGCTGAATTGGCAACAATGTGCTTTGTTTCATATAATTGCATCATAATAATACATAAGTACTTATTTTTTTGACCAAATGGCCATACTATGCAGTTGGAAGTAGGCAAGAAGTACTGCTGAAATGTACCAATATTCAGGAGATAGTTTTACACTATACTTATTAATGAGCTGGGTAGAGATGGATTGTAGCCTAAAGTAATGGTTTCCTAGAGCAGCGGTGCCGTTCTTTCGCTGTCGTAATCATCACAATGGATGACGTCACAGAAAAGACGGCTGTCTGTTAACGTTGATCGAGTGGTTTCCTAGGATAGCGACCTGCTGTACTTGCATCTGTAGCTGTAAACAATCTTAAAATGGATGTTTTCCTTACATATTTTTTAAAAATTGAACATATTTTTTTTATATTGAACATATTTTTTTGTATATATTGAACATACTTTTTTATATTGTACCTGTATATTGAACATATTTTTTTTTATATTTTATACACATTTTTTTATACAGTAGAACCTGTTTTTGTGCAGTCCTTTTCTATGCGGTATACGAATTTCAACACCTTTGCCGCCACTGTAATGTTTTCGATCAATTCACATAAGAGTATGTACACATCAAGATGCATTGTTCATTTTTTATGAACTTTCTTCTGATTGCACGTTCAATTGCTTTCTCTCAATGCACTAGAAGCGTATGCTTGATTGAAGATGAAATTTTCAATAATTTGATAGATTTGAATTTCAAAAAGAGCTTTGATCATGCATATCTGGTAATCGTGAAGTTTGCAAAAACTTATCACTTAAAGGTGTCGAAAAATAAATCGATTGAAATTGTATCTTCAAGTGACGAAAGCACAATTTTTAACTAATTACTGTGTTGTACATACTTTACATATATTGTTATTTTATTATACCAATAAATGAAATCAAAGAAATTTGATTATTTGTTGCATTAGTTCATTGAAATTAAAGAATTACAAAAACCATATATTATTTCTAAGTAATTCCAAGGATTAATTTTCATAAAATTCTTTTTCTCAAAAGTAAACATTTGGAAAAGTTTAAAAGAATCTGTAAAATTCCCAAAACTTCTAGTCAAATCCCACATATAACACATTATACTAATACCAATATTTTTGTATTGAATTGAGTAAACAGTTAACTGACTTCAAATATTTTTATAATAAATACAAAAAAAGACAATATGCTCCAAAGAAGTGTTGCATATAGTTGTAAAGAAAATACAATCATGACATGATTTAATAATTTTATTCATATATTTCTTTTTTCCACAGTTTAAATTTTTACAGATTAAAAAATTAATTTAAATACTGAATAACAAAAAAAATATAATTTTGATAAGTTAATTATAAGTAAGTTGTAAGTTACTTCCTTTATTTACATTAAAATAAGAGAATTTAATTTAAACACTGAACAACAACAAAAAAAAATGAAAAATATACAATTTTAATAAGTGAATTATAAGTAAGTTATAGGTTACTTTCATTATTTGCATTAAAATAAGAGAATCTAATTTTTTAAATTTTAGTCTATTAATTATTTAAAAAGTAAAACTTAGACAAAAAATATTTCCGAAACATTGGCTTTGCTTGAAAGCATCCTCCTTTCATTCTTTGGGGTTGAGCAGGCTGGTGATGCATCATTGTATAATTCTTAGTTCAGCATTACTAATGAAATTAGTAGTCTGAATTCACAATTCAGCCTGCTCTTTACGAGGAAATCTTTTGTAAATCTTCGCCATAGATAAAAAAAAAAAAAAGATCAGCCTCATCTAGTTCATTCTGAGGAGCGACTTTTCAGGAGTCCAAAAAACATTGGAACTCATCTTTTTTGCCACCGCTATCGAGAAAAATGTGCAACAAACTGTTGCTGCCGCTATGACGATTGTAACGACCTGCTGCTTCACATTCCGCTCCCATCTACCGCTCTCTAGGAAACCATGCCTATCTATTTACACAGGCAACGTTTTAGTGATGTCATCCACCGTAATGTTACGGACGTTAAAGAGCGACGTCCCTTCCCTAGGATACCATAGCTTAAGTACGCTAATACATAAGTACCACATAATCTAAGCTTCTGTTTACAAAAAGCTTCATGAATAATTTTTTAGCTTATTAGCACCTCATGAATCACGTCATTTTCCGCCAAAATCTGACAGATTTTATATAAAATATGTTAGAATCTTTGTTTTTGCATCAAAGTGTGATTCAGATGACACCAATTTTGCTGTGGTTGATGCTAAAACATAAGTACCTCATTATCCAAGTTTCTGTTTACAAAAAGCTTCAAAAATCATTTTTTGACTTAAAAACTGACTTTTGAGTCATGGTATCACATAATTATAAGCAAGAAAACTACAGTTCAGAAAATAAACAAACATAAAACTGTGTGACACTAAAAGAGAAATTATAGCATTAATTTAAATTAAAAGGTTATCTAAAAAAGAAAAATTAAGCACTAATTTTGAAGGAAAATCTTAAATGCAAAAAATTTAAACATGAATAAAATAAACAAATAAATATGAAGTAACCTAGAATATAGTAGAAATTATAACATTAATTAAATTACATCCCTTTTTTTTTAAATTACGTAAAAGGATAAAATGCGCTGAATGTAAAAATGGTTCAGAATAATCAAATGAAATATAAGCAAAACAAACGAGACTGTCACCAAAACAACTAACTAAAAACCCAGTTGTTGGGAAAAAAATTGAAAAATCTCTTAAAAATTTAATTTTAAAAAAAAAATCTAAAGCGAATTTCGAAAAAAACATTTTGTAGTGCACATCATTAGGACCTAGAATAATTATGTGCCAAGTTTTATATTTCTGGGTTGCTTAGTTTGGGAGATAAAGGTGAAACACACACGTGAATCTCTTCTTTTATTAGTATAAAAGAAGAGATTCACATGTGTATGCAAAAAAAAAGAGAAAGAATTAAAAAAATTTTGGTTCACTCCTAGGAGAGCCCACACTCTTGGCGAGAATTACTTCGGTTGGCGATAATTGCGCCATCTTGGTAACCCTACTTTTAAACACTACATATGGCAACCCTAACTATTTCTAGCATTTTCGTATTTTGTGGGCGCGCATTTCGAATTTCATTTTGTCTTTTGGCTCCGGGCTGGCTGCGTGTGTGAGAGAATATACTTTAGAATTTTTTACTTTGTTGAATGCGAAAGGTAAGAAAGAATTGATTGGTGTATGAAGGAAGGATTGATTGCTTCGAGTTATGAATGCCCTAAATGTAATGATCGGCATGATGTAACATGGTCGGCAATCAAATGCTTTCTTCGAAATTGTACCAGCTACACCGAATGTATGTTCGACCATTACCTCGTAGAATAAATATGGCAGCGCTCATATGATCATTAGCTTAGCGATGAGACCTTTAAGGCTTTTTTAAAATCTGTTGTTACACTGTTCCCTCCACTCGGAAAAGATCACCAGTAAGAAAGTATGTGCTGTTTTTATATTTTTTTATATTAAATGTTTAATTTCTGTATTGTTTACATATATTTTCATTACACATCCACCTTATCCCACTATATTCCCTTGCCGCCATTGTCGGGTTCGCTTGGCACCATATTGTTCTAGCTTGGCACTTTTTTCGGTTTGTCGCCAAGGGTGTGGGCTCTCCTAGGATTTTACCAAAATTTTATGTACTTTTGTTTTTTATAGTCCTGAAGAACAAGATTTGTTCTCGACACTGTTATGATTTTAAAGACCTTTTTAATTCCATAAATGTTAAAAATATGATTAGTGTTCTTTTGCTTACAAAAAATACCATGGTACACATGTATTATTGCAACCTATTAGCGACATTATATGAAACTAAGCATATGATTACGAACTAAGCACATATGACACATGTGAAATTGGGGCCAACATATGCCAACTGGGCGAGTTATCTTAGACATTGGCGATTGTTGCGATAATATGCAAGTACCAATATCATTAACTAGAAAATTAAATATTCTTGTAAATTTATAAATAAAAAAAATTTCATTGCTTTCATCAAAATCTTTGTAAGCAAACTAAAATTAGGAACTCCATAAAAGGCAATCCTGCCTGTATTTGCTTGACTGACACCTATTAAATTTTTTTTTAAATATAGACCGTGATATGATAAAGCATATTTTTTCTATATCACATTGATAGGATTATTTTTCTTTAAGAAATTGTTAATTAAAACACCAATAATCCTTTGAACCTAAATGCCTAACACTTATTTAAAGAAAGAAAACAAATAGAAAAAAAGAAAAATTTTATTATTTAGATTAACAGATAGTTGATGATAAATTATTTAGCAGTATTTATGATAAAAGAAATACATTTAATTCTTGTATAATAAAAATACTTGCTGTTTTGAAATAACAATCTATACAAACATCTATTTTTAAACTTAAAATGGACAAATTTAACAATATTAACAAAATCTTGAGTTATTATTTCGATTGTTCCACAAACTTCTTCAAATATAAAATACATCGATCCTCTTTGTGAATTATGATTTATATTACAAACCAGCTACATAAAATAAAAACTAGCATGTCAACAGTCTAGCTGTGAAGATTACAATTACTTTTCTAATATTGAGTAGCCTTTAGTATCGGATACACTTTCTGTGCCATTTTACCCACCAACACATTAAACGACTTGAATTCTTTAATTTTGAACCAAATTAGGCTAGTGGGCCAATTTTCTACTTATATTCACTTTTTTGATGAATTTATCACTTTTTCAAATTCTTTCTACACTTACATATAATATAGTAACAGCTAGAAAATAAACTATATGTATCATTTCTCGCAAGATTATTCTAATTTCAAACTAACGCACTAATTAATAAAAAGTTTGTGAGGTATAAATTATAACTACAAGCCAAAAAATAATGAAAGCTGGTGATATTTCAATTACTTCCATACAATTAGTACAAAGGAAAATATTAGGAACTAAAACTTTGAAAAAGTATAAATATGTTAAGAAAAAAAATATCTTACATAAAGATGTGTATCAAATTGTGTTATATATGTATTTTATTACAAAAAAGCTGGAAATTCTTTATTAACAGACGTACAATTCAAATGAACACAACTTTTGATTGCTTGATTGGGAAAATGGAGATGTGGCTCAACAAGGGATGGAACACACTTAAATAAAATTATTTATTTTGATAAATTTCAAAATATTACACTTTTTTTTCAAAAGACTAATACTAAGTATTAGTAAACACCAATCAGATGTATTATAGAGTCTCTTGACATGTTCTTTTTTTTTCAAGAATAATCATAAATTAAGAGAATTTCAAAACTTTGAAGAAATATTTAAATGAAACTTGAAGCATTGAAATATATTTATAAATGATTATCAACAAATTAGAGATGCTGTTTTTTGCTGTATAATATGTTTGTGTTCGAATATTTAACATTGAAGAGAAAAATTGGCATCATCATTTTGACAATGTTTACTTCGTGATGTGAAATGAAAAGAAAAGTAGGAAATGAAAGATATTACGGAAACTTTTAGGTGAAGTATGGTTTGCAAATAAAGGCCAATTTACTCGAGTATCATCGTGATGTCATCTTGAATTTCGAGTTCACTTTATAAATCGTGCATTTCTGTTTCTAAGTGTTGATTATTTGCGAGTCATTTTGAACATGAAGATGTGTTTTTCCTTTAATATGTTTTTGTTTGATGAAAACAAAACGATTTATCATGATTTCAGTTTTACCTTATAACTCTGCATTCCTAATAAGTCATTGATAGGTATAGATTTGAGCATTTATATTTCTGAACATCAAAATGTTTTCTGAGGATGATGGAGAGTATCGTCTTCTAAAAGTTCTTTGTAATGATCGGCGATGTCAAAACACAATTTATGTATCTTCATTAGAAACTGAAGTAGAATGCTTTCAGTGTGGCCAGAAGCACGACAGAAGAGCCTTAGTAAACGTTCAAGAACTATCCAGTATTGAACTTACGAATGGTCTGGATTTGTATATACGTCGTTTGCTTGTTAACTCTTTGCCTAAACGCGGAACTGAAATGGTAAAAGTTCTTGGTTTATCAAATTATTATTGTAAACTTCTCTCGCCGTTTCTGACTCGATATGGAATGGATAAAGATACAGGGCAAGCGAGGCTTTTAAAGGATATGAATAGAGGAGACATTTTTGATTGCAGTTCATTTGGTGATCGAGCTTTTCTTATTGAACCAGAGCATGTACAAATTCCAGGATTTGGAAGAGATGTCACTGGAAGTATGGATTATTTGTCTGAAACACTGAAGCTTATCATATCTTCAAATGGTGGGGAAGAACGTCTTTTGCCAATTCATGCTGATGGTGATGGACACTGTCTTGTTCATGCTATATCCCGAGCTCTGGTTGGACGAGAGTTATTTTGGCATCCTTTGAGGTGTAGTTTGAAGAGGCATTTTGAATGCAATCTAGATAAGTTTAAGGTTTGTTTATTACTATATTGTACTTTTAGTATGTCATATAATAATTTTGTTCACTTAATAATTACAAAGATATTTTTATTTTTATGTATCTTAATTTTGCTTTTAAATAAAGTAATCGGTCCTTAAATATTACACAACCTATTATTAACATAAAATGAAACAAAGCGCTTGATTTCCAATTCAGTGTATATGATACATGCAAAATTGGGGTTGCCAGCTTGGCGAATTATCTTGAACATTGACAATTGTTACGATGATACATAAGTACCAAGTTATCTTTATCGATAATTTTTTTTAGGTTAAAGGACTTGTATTAAATTTAAATGATATCAAAAGAATATTGCAAAAATATTCTTTAAGTGCTATTTGTTGTAATTTCATTTGAAATATTGTGCCCTTTTGATTTATTTTCTATGTATATAGCTTTGCTTCAATGATGAGATTAAATGTGAAATTTTATTTTACTTAAAAATTTGGTTACTCTTGCCAGATCAATAAAATTTGTACATACTTGTGTATTAGTGCCATTGTATCAAATTTTGCCAAGTAAATCGCATCATGGTATCAAAGAAACAAAAATATTCTTGTGTGTTTTATTTTTAAAAAAAAACCATTGGTTTGAGATGTAGCACAATTTCTGTTGTGAAAACTTAACCGTGGTGACATTAATATGTAAGTACCAATTTTTAGCACTGAAATATTTGACTCCATAAAGAGAAATGCAAAATCATTTCAAAACTAATTTGACATCATTCTGCTACCTATTTTGGGAGTGATTTTGAAATTGCACTTGTGATCACTTGTTTTCTTGTCCAAGATGGCTGCTTATAACTAAACACATGGGATGTGAAGAACAAAGTTCAAATAAAATGAAACAAAGATAAATGCACTAGAATTATATTTTTGAGAAAAAAGTTTAAAAGATAAAATAACAAGAAATGTATATCTTTTATAGAAAATGGCACTGAAAAGTATAAGTGCCAGGAGGGGAGAGAGATCATAAAATTTATCAATACTGCAAAACAAAAAATTTAAAAACATTGGTTGCAGTAAAAAAAATTTAAGAAATTTAGGTCAAATAATGAAACAAGTAGTTCTGAAATATGAAATGGTTATGAAATTATTTATGAATAATAATTAAAAAAATAGAAACTTGCTATCAGCAAAAAAAAGTTATGCTTGTTGAATTTGGTAACCTTGCAATGCGAACTTGTATCATAAGTTATAAACATTTTGCCATCTAATTTTTAGCTTTTTAAAGTATTTACATTTTCCTTCACGTTCTAAAACATTTCAAATCAATGAAATCCTAAGAATGAAAAAAAATTAATCTACACTATCTATATATATATATATAAGATGCATTTGTTGTCTGTTCCCTCATAACTCAAGATCCAGACAACCAAATAATGAGAAATTTGGTACACGTGCACAAAATTACACGAGGAAGGTTCTTAAATAGGTTTGGCGTTCCTAATTCTTTCCGAATTTTTTAAAAATTTTTAAGTGATTTTCCAGTGTTATGACGTCATATCATGCCACGTTTCTCAGTAAGTGGACAATTAATACTTAACATGCAGTTTTTCAAGATTATTACATATTTTTACTGTAGCTATGTTAATTGGTTGGAATATTTATTCAGTTTTTCTATTCTTTGATATTTAATTAGGTTTATTTTTCGAATAAATCATTTTTTTTAGGATTCAACTAAAATTTTGTTTTGTTGTTTTGGCAACATTTAGGTATTATGGCGGGATGTTTATGTGTGTGCATTTGCTTAAAAATTAGAACGTACAATTTCAGTATTTTTTCAGAAAATTTATTTATTTCTTTAGAATGCGAAGGTTATAATTTGGACAAACTAAAACTTCTTATTGATAATGGTATTTCAGTTCTTATTACTGTGATTAACATAAGTATAGTATTTCCGTTTTCGTTATCTGTTTTAGATAGTATGAAATTAATAATATTTTGAAATTTTATGTGTCTTTATTTTAACCTTTAAGGGTATACTATTGGCTTCATTGTATAAAATTGCCTTGCAGAAAATCAAACTTGGGTAATTATACTGCCCAAGAGAAAGCAGTGTTGGTAGTAATTACATATCAAACTGGAATAGGCATCAGAGAATGAGCAAAACAGACAAATGGCTTAAATACCTGTTGAGGAAGCAGGTAGTCGTAAGATAAATTATTTTTGGTACTTATGTACTATCCTAACAATCGCCAACGTTCAAAATAACTTGCCAAGTTGGAAACCCGATTTCGCATGTCATATATATGCTGAATTGTGAGTCATGTGCTTCGTTTCATATAATGTCACCAATAGGTTGCAGTTATATGTAAGTACCTTATTTTTTCAAATTATGCTTTTGCATTGATAAAGTTAGTTCAGTTCTTTTTATGTCAGTTAATGTTAGTATTGTACTTCATTTTTCAATTTATTTTTATTATCAGGATATATATATACTTTGGATAATTTTTTTATTTAGTACTTATGTATTATTGCACAATCGCCAACGTTCAAGACAACTCACCACTTTGGCAATCCCAACTTTGTGTGCGTTGAATTGGCAATCATGTGCTTCATTTTGTATAATGTCGCCAATAAGTTGCGATAATACATAAGTACCTTTAATTCTGTACATTACTATAACAGACTGGCCGCAACATACCAATTTGGCTTGATTTAAAAATCATGCCAAAAATGAGTATGTTGAGGAAGCAGGTATTCGTAAGATAAACTATTTTTGTTGCTTATGTACTATCTAACAATCTCCAACGTTCAAAATAACTTGCCAAGTTGGCAACCCCGATTTCGCATGCCATATATTTGCTGAATTGTGAGTGATGTGCTTCGTTTCAGATAATGTTGCCAATAGGTTGCAGTTATATGTAAGTACCATATTTTTTCAAATTATGCTTTTGCATTGATAGAGTTAGTTCAGTTCTTTTTATGTCATTTAATGTTAGTATTGTACTTAATTTTTCAATTTATTTTTATGCTCGGGATATATATACTTCGGATAATTTTTTTATTTATTACTTACGTATTATTGCACAGTCGCCAACGTTCAAGACAACTCGCCACTTTGGCAATCCCAACTTTGTATGCATTAAATTGGCAAACATGTGCTTCATTTTGTATTATGTCACCAATAGGTTGCGATAATACATAAGTACCTTTAATTCTGTACATTATTATAACATAAGACTGGCCACAACACCAATTTGGCATGATTTTAAAATCATGCCAAAAATGAGTAGCCTACCAATATGAAATTATTATGAGTATCATCTTAGCCTGTTTTATCTTTCCCTCCACTAATCCTTAATTAATTCAATATATAATTTTTGTTTTTTTATATTTTAGTACTTACATTTTTTTTTTTAGTGATTATGTTCTGCAAATATTTTTTTACACATTGCGATGTCTTTGGCAAAATTAATCAGTGGTATTTTCCTTAAATATGTTTTTATCTGTTTTTGACAATTTTTAAAATTTTGTTTGATGGTAGTCTGAAAGGCAAATAGCAAACTAAATATTTTACAGTATAATATACTATTATGTTTGTACGAAAATGTTTATACTGATTTAATCAAAATATTGAGTCTTCTTTTATTTTTGATATCTTTTTAAGATTTAATTTTATGTTATAACTAGCTATACCTAGCTAAATGTTGCTGTGGCTCAGTCAGCTTTAAAAGACTGGTACAACATAAAATATGCCATGAAGCTTACAAAAGTAATACACAAGAATTCAAACAAATCTATATCTATATTTATATATACATATGACACATTTGTTTGTCTGTCTGTTTCCTTATAACTCAAGATCCAGACAACCAAATAACGTGAAATTTGGTATACATTCACAAAATTACATGGGGAAGGTTCTTAAACAGGTTTCATTCCATCCCAACTTCACTCTGGCCTCCTCCAGCCAAAAAGAGTGCTCCATGTGCATGTTCTGAGCCATGGGTTCATTTTAGAGAAAACTTTACTAAACAAAAGCGGTTAGTAATTTGCAATACTTCTTTGTTATATTTACTTTACTGCAAGCAAATACTGCAACAAATATCACATTACTTACTACATTCCATTCCTTCATTCATAGGAATGCATTGTCATTTTTGGCTACAGTCATGCCTCTGAGAAAAAGGGGGAGAGTATAGACGCAGACACCATGCTTTTCTCATGGGCAGTTGTATGTGACCTGCTCTAGAGTGGGCAGACAGGAAATTACTTTGGACACACTCCAAATGGAACTGCCAAAAATGTTGTCGATCACATTGCTTTAAGATAAATGTACCCTTTTATTGCATGCAAATAAACAGTTTTGTAAGCTTCTACAGAAAACCTTATTTTAAACCCGGGCAAAGCTGGGTACTTGCAGCTAGTTAGGAAATAAAATAGATAAAAAGGGTCTAATAGGCTACCCCTTCGTTTCATAATAATTAAATGCAGAACCCCCATACTCTGTAAATATGTATTTGGTTGTGGTGTAGCCCAATGCATCACTAACTTGTTGAAGGCTTTGTCAAGATGGGTTCAGATCCGGGTGCCTCTGTGTAGAGAGCTGATGCTCATTAATTCTATTAAGGTTCCTTATCCTTATGTTTGTGTGGTATGGAAGTTAGGAGAGTGGAGCTCTGGCTCAGGTGTAATCCTTGCCACTTGACCACAGTACAAAATTACGAGGTCCATCACCAATAGTCCTCATGTTGCTTTAGAATGCAACATTGATAAACACCATCTCACTATGAATAGGATACTTACATTTTTATAAATACCATGGACCAATTTCATCAAATCAAAAGGCACCGTGAATGCCTTTGTAAGCAGCCAATGGGCGAGACTGTTTCCATGCATGTTCAAACATAACGATAACAATGATTGGACAGAATATTACAACACTTGGAACAAATTCAATATACAGACTTTTTTTGAAAAATTGCCTTTTTTTTTCATTTTTTTTTCAAGTTGCCAAGGAAAGCATAGGGTTTCAAATCCCTCCTCCCTCTCTGAAACGCGATACTTTGCCCCCCTGTCGAAATTCCGCTAAAGTGAAGTTCCTGTCTTTCTTCTAAGGTTGCCTCCCTCCCCCTTTCACCACCTTTGTATGAAAACGAATGTGTGGCGGGATTCTTTCTAATCCTAGAAGCATAAAAATGAAACGTAATATTTTTAGAAAATAGGCTAAAAGAATAGGTGAGAGAATTCCTACATAAATATTAAACTAAAAAGTAGTGAACGAACAAATTTTTATAGAACTAAATGTAAATAGTATAATGACTATTTTAGCAATACTGCATTGAATTTAAGAATAAAAATCTATTTTTGTAAGAGATTCAGAATAGTAATGAACAAATTGCTCTATTTATCATTATTATCACATTAAACCTAGAAGAGAAACATATTAAAGCAAAAGAACCTTAGAATTAAAGTAATAAAATTAAATATAGTGAGAATCTTACTTGCTTACATTGAATAAATTAAATATAAATAGAATTAACTTAACCTTGCAGCACTTGGAAGTAAAAAAAATTGTAATGCAATGACTAAAGTAATAACTTGTTGGCAAGATAGATTGTGATAAAAATCTTGATTAAATTCCACTTTTAAAGAATTTGACCTAAATCTCTCTCAGCCCAATCGATATCCCTAACAGTTTCTAAAAACTTATTAAACAATCCACTTTCTTCTGTTTGCGTGATTTCCTAAGCATAGATACTGCCATAGTTAGAGGGAACAGGTTACAGTATTTAAAGGTATACAAAACAAACAAGGTTTTTAAAATTTAAATTAACCTCTTGGTAAATAAAAAAATAACATAAGAATTGATAGTCAACCTAATCAATAACTGGAATAATTTATCAATAAGTAAAAAAATAGATTAGATAAGTAATATAGATAAAGACAAAATAATAAAGGAATATATAACCTAATAATGACAGAATTAAGTCAACTAATCAATAATTAAGTAATTTATCAGTTTTTAAAAAGAAATATCAAAATAAATATAATATGGAATAAGAAGTAAGGTAATAATAATAAAAGAATTGGAATACAACATAATGAAAGAATATTCAACCTAATCAATAACTAAAAATAAACTTTAATAAATATATTTAATAAATAACATCACAAATATAATATAATTAATAAATTAATATTATTAATAAATAACTAAATACTATTAATAAATAAATAATGTTTACAAATATTAAGAAATGTAGGGCAGTGAATTTTGTCCAGAAATATGTATGTCAAACAGTAGAAAATCCAAAAGGAAAAGAAGAATATTAGAAAGAGTCCCATAGAAATTAAAATTGTTCTAGAAGTTCTTTTTAAATAACTGTTATTCTGATTAGAAAATCCGCCATAAAATGAAAAGACTGTGGAACCTGACCGGAAAACAGGGGAATCAGGGTAGCCAGAATCTGACGCAGAATCGCCCAAAGAAGGCGCCGAAAAAAGTCTGTATATAGAACTTATGCCCAACATTTTTTGAATTGGTGTTGTCCTTTGATTTGGTGAAATTGGTTGACGGCATATTAGGTAAGTACCAAATATATATATCCTAATGATGTATATAGCCAATGACTTCTACAATATTCATAAATCTGTTGAAATATTCAAAAAAGATGTGAAGTACATAAGATGAAAGCTAATTACAGCATCTAAAAGGGAAGTGGTTAACATTGTAAAAAATTGAATCAATCTCTTGTGTTGCTTGTAATAAAAATAAACCTACAATAAAAGTTAGTGGTTGTTTGCAAGATTACAGTGACCGCTGTATTGAATTATCCATATGTTTTGTAAAAAAATAATAGTGCATCAAAGGTTGAAAATCGATGTACCTATATTGATGCTCTAATTATGTTATTGTTTCAACTTGGCAAAAATGAGGAATAACAATTTGTTGTTAAAAATACATAGTGGATTTATATCAAATTATTGCTATCACTTTATTTCGTACCAATTGTCATCTGTAATTTTTTTCACAAAAAGTAGAGAATTGTTTATGGTATAAATTTAAATATAAAAGTTATAATCATACCTAAAAAATTATTTTTTAAAAAAATTAAATTTGACTGAAGAAAGATAAACATTTTTAAGAGAATCAAGAAAGCAAATTCAATCAATCAAATTGCTAGTTTTGTGCATCTATAGCATAGGTAATGAAATAGAATCTCACACCTATGTGTTCCATGAAGTAGTATATTTTGTTGAACTTGACAAAATATCCTTTTAGTAGCACTTCTCTCCTAGACATCAATATAAAAAAAATGTTATCATGGTTGGTGTCTCAGACCTACAATTCATCATTTTATTCATTATTTCATTTATTTATATCAAAAAAGTAGCTTAGTAAAAAAATGATCAAACTCTATTATAATACTAAAGTAGTAAGCAGTATTTTCCCCCTAAATTCTGAGTTAATAAATGCTATATTATTTCATAAACATTTAATATTTTAGTCTATATTGATTTTGTTCCTTAAAAATGAAGATAACTTTTTTTATGAAATTTTAATTTTTAAAGAAACATTTTAACAAAAATAATTTCATAAATCAGACTAAACAGGAATGTTATTCTGATAATTTACCCATTTTAAAACTTTCATGTAAACAAATTAGCAAATTTACCATCTTTGGCTCATTTGAATGGACAAGATATGTATATATTGTTCACCAACTTATCCACTTGAGTCTTTTGTGAGCCTGGTACTCAAAATATCTGCATTATACATGTTGAAAGTAAACACAATAGATAACCTTTCCTACAATCATCAAAGAGTGGTTCAAAAAGTACTCCAACTCAGATCTGTCTGGACCAATATCCATTACTTTCAAGATACTTTTTCACATCTACAGATGACTTTTTGTGAAACATATTTATGTACTTTCTGAAGACCAAGATGAAATATTAGAAACGTTTGGGGAATTCAAGGCTTTAGAGGGAAAAGGAAACAGGTGAAAGAAAATCATATATACCAATAATGTTGTTGAATATGATAATAAAACTTATATATATATATGTAAACCACATATAGCTAAATGTGTGGCATTCGACACCAGACAACTATCCCTAGATATCCTTTACAGAGCAATTTAAACAGAACACTCATTGATAAAGCTAGAATATGTCTTAGCACAGAACTGGGAAGGAAACATTAAGCAGTGGCTATTAGTATTGCAAACTAGTTGAAAAATCAATCACTCACTAAAGTTGTAAAATTCAGGACTTCTGAAGTAATTTGTTCTGAAAAGAAACCAAATTTTTGTACTCATCTTAGAATATGTGGATGCAAAGTGAGGATGAAAATTCCAAAAGCCTACCAAAAAGGGAAAAAAAATGATTCAAAATCAGTAGAGGTAATATTTGTCAGATATTCCAAATCCAAAGATTATCCAATTTACAATTCAACTGCAAAGAAATCACCTGATGAGTCAACAAATATCAAACCTGAAAGCATAATTAAAGTGTGAGAATATGTTGGAATTCCATAGAAAACAAACTATGGAGGATTTAAAGGCTAAAATGAAGATACACAACTATCATGCTGTGTTCAACATCCCAAAGGGACTAATTCTAAATAAATACTTTAACAATGTCTGCATTACCTATTATACCATTACCTACCAAGCTGAAAATCCAGAAATGTACGAAAAGATGAATGAAAATATCTGAAGCAAAGAAATGGAATTTAGCTGTTGAAAGTAGAAATTAATTATGAAAACAATTCTGACTTATCACCTGGAAGAAAAGGCATGAAAAGTAGGTGAATATTTAAAACCAAAGTTAATGCCAATATTGAAATAAAGAGATACAAGGTATGTCATGTATTAAAAGGATGTTCTCAGAAGTATGTGATTAACAATGAAAAGACTTCCTCACCTACAGTATTACTAAGTCCCATCGATTTCCTGATATTTCTAACAACCAACTTGGATTTTAACTTAGATTAGGTCAGAGGTGCTCAACCTTTTTTTCCACTGGGCCATAAACATATGACAACCATTTCATGCAGGCCACAACACGAGGATTGATGGAGGGGGATGCTGTAAGATATAGAACATTTTAAATGCAGAAAAATGATCAAAATATTCAAATTCATAATTTTGAATTTTATTTAAAAACTAAATTAAACTATCAAACTCAACTCACAAAAGTAGGTTTTATACATTTTTCACCCACTTATGGGGTAATTTCGATTTCTTTTCACTAATGATCCCAAGCCTCCCCTCAGTGTTTTGTTGCTGTTGCAAAGATTTTTTAAGAAAGCCCCTCAAGGAAAAAAAAGCCTTTGAAAGATGTGTGCTTAGTGGTAGAATGACGAATAAAATTATATGTATTAAATATAACATTTTCACGACAAATCAAACAAGTTGATCCATGTTTATTTTACTCTACGAACTAGTCAAGATCCCAATCGCCTTTAAACAACATAGATTCTTTGGATATTTTTCACTTGGAGGACATGAGAGTTAATTACAAATTAGATTTATCCATAAAATGGTCACTACTCTGCTGTTACTTGTTATCACTAACCGTTACAATTACAAAAAGAAAAAAAGGTTATCTCACAATTTGTACCAGCATGACATCGATAGCAAAATTGATATATGTGATTGCTTGATTGATAGAATTTTTTGCTAAATTTTTAATGCATTATTCTTAAGTAATTTAATTTGTTATTGCAACGGGCCATGACCAGGCCATTCATAAATTTTCGGTGGTTCTTACTGGCCACAGGTTGAGTATTGCTGGATTAGATGGATGTTGTGACTGCTTTTCTACATCCAAAGCTAAATGAGGAGATATGTATAGATCTACTGAACAATGAAGAATTCTCTAATTATCATTGTCACATGAACAAATCTATTTATGAAGTGAAACAAGCTAGCTGATGCTGCACTTTCATTTAATTCAGACTTTTGAATAAATTGGTCTTAAGCAATCAAAAGCTGATTTGTGCATCTTATATAAGCATGATAGTTATACCATTCTAATTGCAACAGTTTAACTAAATGATATCCTGATTCTTTCAACTACTTATCAAGAAAAAGATCAATTCAACAAATACTTAAAAATAAAAGATTTTGAAGAAGCACATCACATTCTGGGCATGAGGATCCCAATCATGACTGTAAAAATGGTATAACAAGTCTTGATGAGTTTTCTAACGTGAAAATTCTTTCAAAATTTAACTGGCAAGACTGTCACCCAACAAAAAATTCTGTGAAATTAAGTTGTAGGAAGTCTTCTGTATGCATCATAGGGAACATGCCCTGATATATCTTTATGCTGTTAAAATTGTCATCCATTTTGCTAATAATACTGGATTAATCCTTTGGGTGACTATAAAAACGATACTTATATATTTGTAGTTGAACTCCAACGAAAACAAGCAATACTTCCACAAAAGAGATCTGAAAAACTTGGATTCTGACTGGGGAAATTACCAAAATGATTGACTAATATGCTGATCCAAATGTGGCATTTTATGGAATTATTAGAAACTACCAATGGTTGTGTTTTCATCAACTGAGGCAGAGTATGTGGCTCAAAGTCAAGGATTCTCAACCTTTTTTCTCACCGAGCCACATACTCATGACAGGTATTTCATGTGGGCCACAACATAAGGATAGTAGAAAAAACACACTTAGTCAACACTGGACAAAGCAAAATTGATCAAAATATTAAAATTCATTTGTAGCTTTTATTTTAGTACTATGTTAACCTTTCTAGCGAACACACAAAAAATATTTACTTTAATGCATTTTTTATTAAGTTATGGGATAGTTTTTATTTTCTTTCATCCATGACGCAGCCTCTTGTTTACATTCTTCTATTATTTAAAAAAAGCAAAGTGATAAATTTGATTGCCTGATTGATAGAATTTCCCACTAAATTTTTAGTGCATTGTTCTTCAGTAATTCAATTTCTAATGGCAATAGACTATGACCGGGCCACTCAGAATAAGCCTGTGGGCAGCAGGTTGAGTGTCACTGCTCCAAGTGCTTCAACTCGGGAGGTAACTTGACTGAAAAGATGAACTAAGATAAGCTCGGACCTCATTTTATCTCATAGGTCTAAGCATATAAGCACCTGCCCTCATTTGGTAGAGAAAAGATTCAAGAAGTCCTTGTAAAATTATTCCTGTAGAATCAAAAGACAATGCTGCTGAGGTATTGACAAAACCTATCATCATTGATTAACTTGACTGCAAGACTTATGAACTTTCATGAAGTCTGGGATGTTAAAAATTCATCTTTCAATTCTCCACCATGTGTTATTGTTTCACTCGTGTTACTATTTCTTGACTAGTTTGAATAACACTGTAAATACTAAATGTAATTTTAAATCAATTTTTACATCCAAGATCATGCAGAAAATTAATTTTCTATCCATCTGAGAAGAAATCAATAAATGTGATAAATGCTGAGTTTTCAAAAAAAATTTATTGCATTTCTTTTCTAATTTTGTTTTGAAATCCTGTTTAATCTATAATTTTTGTAAGATATTATTGAAATCTTAAAATTTAAAAACAAATAATGCTTTAAATTTTTTTTAAAAGAATGGTTATATATAAGTGTTAAAATTTCAAGGAATTTATTCATTTGAAATTTCTAGACATCCAATCTTATTTAAATCAAAATGTATTGCATTAAAAATTAGCTATTCATTTAAATCGAAATTTCTAAATAGACTTTGCTTTATTTAAATATTTAATTTTTTTATTAATAAAACCATATATTATGATGACAAGTTTTTTCGCTAATGATTATGTACTGTAGTTATAATATATTGTGGGTTTTCTTTTTTGAATAGAATGAGAAGTATAGATTTTTTTTTTTTCAAAATAGCTTTATAATTAGGAATTGTATTTTGATAAGTATTCTTTATATATATTTATATTCTTTTTGTGAAGGAGCTCTTCAAAGATTTTATCGATACAGAAGAATGGCAGGCAATTATTGATGAATGTGACCCTGAATTTAAACCTCCTGAAGGTGAGCTTCATGGATTAAGGAACATTCACATATTTGGATTAGCAAATGTGTTGAGGCGTCCTATTATACTGTTGGATTCTTTAGAATGCATGAAGAAGTGTGGAGATTATTCAGGTAACAAATAGTAAATGCTTTTTGCTGTCTTTATATAGTTTAGCTTCATCTATATATACTTTTTTTACTAAGAAAAATCAATTCAGCTTTATTGATTAATTAATATATTTAAGGAAGATTCCATTTATAAAATTCCAAATTCTAATCTTAAGAATTCCAATATATTTTACCTTACCTCTTTAAAATTTGATAAGTTTATTTTTTTTAAGATTTTTGCTTTTAAAATTTTTGAAATAAATTGTTACTTATTTTAAGTTATAATGAACTTGTGTATTGTACAGTTGTCTCATTAAGCGAACACTTCACGACAATGCTTGTCAAGTTTGATGTACAGGGGTGAGCAAAATGCCCAGATGGGTCATAGTATTCTGCAGAAAGAGACTGGGTATTTTTCTCTCATGCCTGGGGCTAAACAATAGATGTTTGACCGATTATGAAGAAGGCTTTGGTGTTACCACACCTTTTCCTTCTTTGTCCCCCAGACGATTTATAGAAGGAACACTCATGTTGAACAGTTTCTATTCTGTGGTTCCTTCACACATGTGGACCGCAAATTATTTGAATGAAAAAGATTGTTAGCCTGTTGTGATAAAGACATACCCTGGAGGGTTTCCTCAATGTCAAAGTGGCAGGTTAATTGATAGACTCTCCATGTGTTGTATGAGGTACAGCAACTGAATTTATCTCAGTTGCCCCAGCCTATTGTCTCAAAGAACCAATAAAGTTTGGACGAAGAGCGCCATGTGCACCTATGAGAGATTATTGGGATTGTGAAAGAGGCCTGCTCAAAGGGTTAAATCAGCTCAAAAGATGATGAGGATCTTACACATCAGCCTTTTTTCTTCGAAGACACGCGATAAAGGTGGCAGGGGCAGAACCCACCCCAAAGACCGAGTGAAAAGAACTGTGATGACCTCTTAAAAATGGAGTGAAGGGAGACGATTATCATAAGATCCAAGAACATTGTTCTGGTTTTGAACTTTTTTTCAGTGAAAGACTGTGAAGATTTGTGTAATTAATAATACATTTAAATTTTGTTTTTAATTGATAAATAAAATGTTTTTTGGCAAATAGCTGTGTGATTCCTCTTGCTTCCAAGTAATGAAGTAATTTTCATACGCTACAGTATCAATAAAAGTGACTTACATAAATATTTAGACAAACATTTTTTAATTGTTTTGCTAAAACTTGAATTGCTTTAAAAAAAATTTTGTTATAGCAACTACCAATTAAATAATGCAGAAAAGATTTTTTTTAAAATTTATTTGCATATGAAATATTGTCTTATAAATCTAAAACAAGAATAAAACTTTTGTTTTTGTGGCATAAAGGTCTAGAAAATTTGGTTTGGGGATACTGTGTTGATCTATCATCTTTTATAACATTTCTTTACCTTTTTTGTGGAATCAAAAGAAATTTCACTTTTATCATTTGCATGTGCATGCTTTTTTCACTGGTTGTTTTCCCTTAAATTGATCAAATTTGACTTAAATTTTTCATTTTTTTAACTTAGTCTTGATAATGAGCGATAAATGCATTGCTAAGGATTATTATAGATAAAATAAAAAAAATTTAGCTGTGCAACAAAAATGTGTTTGTTATTTTTTATTATGTGTTCATAAGTAGCTACTGGTAAAAATTTAACCTTCATGTTAAGAATAAGTTTGAAGTATTAATAAGTATCAGTACAGACACAGAGATAAAATAGTTGGTTTTTTAAATATAAATACATCTTTTTCTTCCTGTAGCTCTGTTTCTCCCAGGTTTTGTGGATGCTGAAGTTTGTAAAGGAAAGAACAAAACTTTAAATAAACCAATATGCATTGCTTGGAGCAGCTATAGCCACAACCATTATATCCCATTGGTTGGTGTTCAAAACAGTGAGTATTTATATATAAATTCTTGAATACTAGTCATTAACAAAACTTTGGTTTTATATATTTTTATGTTTCTGAGTAAATAATAAAGAAAACTGAAACTGTTTCTAGGTAATTCTGATTTAAAAAAATTTTCTTAAGAGATTAGTTTATTAATTAAAAAGGGGACAACCTAAAATTTAAAAATGAACTATTACTATACAGCGTCTTTTTGTATTCAATTTCAATGCCTTAGAATATAATTTTCTTAAATAAGAAGTACTCTAATAGGCCCTAAAACATTTTATGGTAGCATCAAAACACGTTGATACATTTTGTGGGCTTCAAGATGGAACTGAACGATACTATAAGTGGTGATAAGTCAATTTTTCTAATACATGTTGCAAAAAAGCTATCTAACAATTAACATTAGTATTTAATATTTTCAAAATGAGCATGCGTGCTGCAGTCAAAACTCAAATGTCATTTATTTAAGTTTTCAATGATAACTCTTAATAATTCTCTGTAGTGTGTATATATATATATTTTTAATCGTACATGATCATTCTTTTAAACAGTTTTTGTGCTAACACTATATTCTGTGCTTTTTATTACATTATATGATTCCATGTTCAAACTCCTTGGAGCTGGGAGGTCATTTTCTTTAGATATGTCGCAATCCAAAAGCCATAGTGAACCTTTCCACCCTCCCTCTTTATTATCAATTGTCTTTTAAGGGAATTCTTTGTTCTTGAATTGTATATAAATAGTAGAATATTGTCTATTAATCTGTTATTGCTTTTCATGTTTCCAATTTAGTAATACAGGCATTGTATAAAAATGAAAAATTAAAAAAATATATAAAAAAAAACTTAAAAAGTATTTAAAAAAAGAATTTTTTTAAAACTTTTCTGACAAATTTATTACTAAAAACTAATTGAAGGTGTCAGTGCTGATCTTATGCAAAAGCAGTTGTACTATTGGGGTGTGTACCATCTCTTCAGGCCTCTGCAGTGAAGCATACCCTTTTGGTTCAGGATAGTTTTAGGTGGGCTTTTGCCTATATGTTTTTTATATTGTGACAACATTATTCAAAAAAAAAAAGAATTAACATCTTAAGTGTTCTATGCTAATTACTATTTTGTATTTTGCTGAATAATTTTACATATTCTATTTTAGTGCCACTTCCTGTGCTACCTCTTTCTTTGTTGCCCAAAGTGTGGGGAATGCCTCAGTCTGAAATAAGTAACTATATTGAGTTTGATGATAATGGAAACTGTACTATTGGTGGTAGTAGAACATTAAGTGACAACTATATTCAGCGTTTGGTTAGTGCAATGGAAGGCCAGTTCTTCGAACAATTCAAGATTCATCCTACACTGGTTGAAGATACAAAATTGTTTTTGTGTGCAGATAATCGTATGTATATTTAGATTTTTTTTTTTAAAAAAAACTTATATTTGCCCACATAAGACAGTAGCTTATTTCACAATATAAGCAAATATATATATATATTATCATTTTCTGCATGTAAATATTGCATAAAAATTTTGAATTAATTTAAGAAGAATAATTGATCCTTAAATGTTATATTCATAAACAATTTCACTGAATCAAAGAAGTCACTAAATGCTGTAAAAGGCTTCCTTACATGCATGTGAACAAATTGCGATGCATGCTCCTTCCATATTAGTCTGTCAGCATTGACGAAGATTTCTAAGAGTTAAATACTGTATTTAATAAAACACATAAACTTGAAATAAGCAAAAAATCTAATCAAAATTGCAATAAACAAGTCTTCTTAATGTAGATGATGCCACTTAAATTCGAATAAGTAGGAATCAAAATGCTGTTGTGCAGTAATGTGATGTTATTTGACCATTTTAGTAAAGTTTGGAAATATTCCACCACATTTGCTTCCATAGAAAATAAATCTCAAATTTTATAAATTTTTCTCAGTAAAACAAGAAAAGAATAATATAAATTGTGAACAATGTTATTATTTTTAAGCATGTATAATCAAAATTATTGTATTTAACATTCTCAAAAGGGTACAACCTATTGAAAAAAAGGTTATTTTTGACCATGTGTGAACAACATTATTGTGTAGATTGCTTGGTCAAAAATATGAACTTTCTTTTAATAAAATTTTTATAAGTTTTTAAAGTAACAAGAAAATATATCTAAACTTAATTACAATTAGATTACAAGATTGTAAATCAGGCAGCTTTGCGGGTTTAGCAATTAATCTAATTATTTGCATAAATTAAAATACTATTTTTATTTTTGTAAAAATACCAAAATAATTTGTGTCTGTACATTGGTTTTGGAGTGAATTAACAGTTGCTGTTATATAATTTATATTTATATTATTTTCTCTCAAATTCTATTCATTAGGTTTTGTGAGATAATGTTTATCACAGTTTTCCTCAACATGATCATGCATAGAAAGTTTTGTACTGATGCATTGATAATATTTGTATTTTTCTGTATAAATATCATGTAATTTTTTTTTCATGTAAGTGTTTTGTGTTGTGCATGTATATACATTTCCATTCATGACATTGACCAAATTAATGTTTTTATTACTAAGTCAGCAGAAATCATGTATATAAGGAAATTTCTTTCTTATCCCAGTTTATTAATTGTAATTTTTATAAAACTTATGTGTATATCCATCTAAATTTTTGTTAATGTCCTCACTTTACATTTTTATAGTTCTTCTAAACACAAAGGTTATTACTGTGATACACAAGGCCAAAACAATTGTTTCTGAAGGACGACTTTTCAGATGTTTAACTTGTAAAGCCTTATGTGAAATGCGGATTGACTCTAGTTGGTTATGTCGTGGAGGAATTTTGTATAGTTCACTTTTGCATCTACATAAAAAATTAATTCCTGGGGCATCATACCTGTTGCCACTTCAACACAACTATAGTATGTTTTCATTTTTTCCTTATTCTATTAGTAACAACTCAAGTTATTATTTTATGTAGTTAATTTTCATTTGAATACATTTATTTATTTATTTTTTGTTATTTTGAATTAAGTGCAAAATAAATGAACTGAAGTTTTTTTGTCCGTTCTACTGTATGAAGTATACTCATGTCCATTGAAATATTCAAATAGGTTAAGAATGTTTTCATGACAAAATATTTTGATTATTCTTTATTTATGCATTTTTTGTTGATGCATAATAAGTTCCATAAAAAAATATGAATTCATAATAAGTTATTTTTTACATATTTTCACAACTTGACAAAATAGCTTATTTCATTTTCATACATCATCTATAAAATTTTAAAGTAAAATACATGTGTTTTGATTGTTTGTGTCACAAGGTAGACCACTAATTTAATAAATATATCAAAGCAATTTTATCAAAATTGGCTGCAAAATTATTTTTTATTCTAAATGAAACTTAGAGATGGCAGCATGGCAAAATTAAAGAATCTTAATTCTCTCAACTTGGATGTTTTCAAACTTTTGATATGATAAATCAAGTAACAGTTGCTCAAAATTACATTGTGTGTGAGTATTTTTTCTTTCTTTTTCCCCTCTTCTAGGTTGTTAATGTCTAATCAAATGTGATGATGTTTGAAATACCATTTATATCTTTTGTTGTAGATCGTAATGATCTTTTACTGCTGCCAATTGTGAAGTTTCTGTTTTTTTTAAAAAAAATGTTTCCACATGTTGATGGGGTATTGCAATGTAACAAGAATTAAAAATCTGATGTGAAGTAACTTTTTGTCTGAAAGAGTATATGATTCAATTCATGAAACAAGCATCATTTGATGGCAGTAATGATACAAACTTCTCGTTATATCTCATTGTAGTCTTTTACTTTGATCCTAAAGGTGGGAGAGTTATAGATTGATCTTGCCATTTATTAAATTTGGCATTTAGAAAAGGGTGCTGCTTCTTTACCTTTTAAAGTTGATGAGAAGCTCAAATGTATATAAATCTTACTGCTACAAAAATAGCACCAAGAGAAAACAGAGGTAACAAATTTTTCAAAGTGTTTGATCACTACACCCGGGATAGCTCAATAACACACTTCACACATGGACTGTAAAACACTCTATTTTTATTCACCTAAGCACATAGTAACTCGAGATACACAGACAGCGCTGTCTGGCGCACAGTTTTTGCGACAAGCATGAACATTCTCCCCCGCGTTGACATGTAATACATTCAACTTAACACAAATTACAATAAAACATAAACAATAAAATACTATAGGATTATGTAAAACAAATTAAGGTACATATAAAAATTCTAATACACAATATTCAAAGACAAAATTCAAACTGGCATAGGTAAAAGACAAACTCTTGAAATGGCTCTTTTATATTCTCCAAATTGTGTTTTTACTTTTACAACCCTTATTAGTGCATCACTGCCACTATAAATCTCAGTGATTCTCCCTAAAGGCCATTTAAAGGTTGGCATATTGTCTTCAATGAGAACTACCAAATCACCCACCTTAACATTTTGTTTTTTAAATTGCCATTTATTGCGCTGTTGTAATTCACTAAGATAACATCTGTGCCACTTATTCCAAATTAGTTGTACTAGTCTGGTTATCCGTTGCCATTTTTTCAGGGTATTCGCTTTTAATTCAATTAAATTGGGCTCAACTACAGAAGTCATAGACCTCCCTATCAAAAAGTAGGCTGGAGTTAAAGCGTTCAAGTCATCCGAATTGCTCGATAAAGGGCACAGTGGCCTGGAATTTAAAATTCCCTCTATTTGGATACAAACAGTTAGAAATTCCTCATAGGTTAAACTTGAGCCACTGACAACTCTCTTAAGATGGTACTTTATTGACTTAACCGAAGCTTCCCAAAGACCACACCAAAGGATGGCGCTCTAGGTGGTATAAACTTCCATTCTATACCCTCAGCAGATAAGAAACCTGCTAAATTATCATCTGCATCCTCAATAAGTTTTAGAAATATCTTGAGCTCTTTATTGGCACCTACAAATGTTTTCCCATTATCAGAATACAATTTAGCACATTTAGCTCTGCGACTAAAAAATCTTTTTAATGTAGCAATAAAAGCATCAGATGTAAGATCCAACACAATTTCTATGTGAATCGCTTTAGACATAAAACATACAAATACACAAATATAAATTTTATGCAAAATTCCTTTTCTTTGATTTTTGTACCTGATCATGAATGGGCCACAAAAATCCACACCAGAACAGTTGAACGGGTAATCTGGGACTACTCTATCACGGGGTAGATTACCCATTAGCTGAGAAGTAACAAGGGGTCGGCTTTTAAAACAGACAAGACACTCATGCACTACTTTTCTGCATAATGAAATGTGGTAAAATTGCAGGATGTTTATTAATATATGGTAAATCTGAATTACTCAGCCGTCTTCCAACTCTTAATAATCCATCACTGTCTATAAAGGGGTTTAAATTTCTAAGTTTACTATTAGGTGAGACAACTCCTTTACTTTGTAAGCTCTTAATATCAGGCAAAAAAACCTGTTCTTGGACCATTCTGATCAGTTTAGTTTCTGCTTGGTTTATATCTGTAGCAGAAAGGGGACCACTCATTGTTAGTTTACGTTTGTTTACATTATTACTAAATCTTAACACATAACTAAATATACGAACAATTTTCATATAACTATTACTTTTACATAACAAAGTAGATAAAATAGAAGATACACAATTAGTTGAAACACAAACACTAGATGTAATTATATCAGAACTCGAGCCAGTTTTCAGTTCCTTAGAATACTCGCATTCCTTAACTGGTGACAAATTTGTTTCTTCACTTGACAACTTACCTTTTTCAAGGAATTGTGGACCATGCCACCATAACCTTAAATTTGGAAGGTCACAAGAGGCTGTTGAGGCTTGAAATATGTTTCTCCCTGTTTCGTTGCAATATGATTCATCGTATCTCTATCTAGCGTTACGAATATTTTATCTGAAATTATTAGATCACACAAAGAGCGGAATTCATTAACTTTACGCAACTGACACACACACACACAATAATAATCGAAAATTGCACTTAAGCGGGAAGCCAATTGAACATAGTTTTCGGATGGTAGTTTACAAGCCTTTTTAAAGTTACTCAGGCATTCTCTTGAGGCGTGGGTTCAAACTCTCTTAATATTAATTCTTTAATTTTAACATAATTGCTTAAATCCTCTTGACTCACATATGTTAGCAAATTATTGACTCTTTCTCCTAAAATATTTAATAGAATTTTGGCTTTTAGCTCATCAGGCACGGATTTGATTTGAAATGCCTTTTCTAAAGAATGAAAAAATAAATTAAAGGACTCTGACCTAACCGGTACTTGAATTGTCAAAATTTTAATGCTTTTTACCAAACTCTCCAATTTATCAGTTATGGAGCTTGGTTCTCCGCTTTCAAGAGTTTGAGGATTTTTTTCGGATTCCTTCCTAACCTTTGCCAATTCTAATTGTTTTTCAATCTGAGATAATTTAATTTTTTCTAATTGAATTTCAGCCTCGCACTCATTTTTCTTAGCCTCTTGTTTACTTTTCTCTAAAGCATTTTCAACAAGACTACGCACAAATTCAATATCATTTTTATACACGGCACTTGATTCAATTAACTTTTTTAAATCTATTATTTTAGCTTTGCTAGGAATCGCCAAACCCATTTCCACAACAACCGAGATAAGCTCGTCTTTCTTTAGATTTAATTTCAACGCCATTTTTAAACTTATTTTGTTACATCTACACAATATACACTATTTTCAACCAAAAAGCATTTGTAATATGCTATTCACAACCTCAGAAATAAACGCACTACTTGGAACTGAAAGCACCTAAATTACACTATTGAGAATAGGAAAGTATACAAAAACACACAACAAGAATATCACAATCAGCACAAAATCTACAAACACTAATTTCAACCATGATATCCGTTAAAACTATTCGACTATTAACATCAACTTTAGCGAACATAACCAAATAATTCCTAAAACCATCATTAAGAATAGAAACACTCACCTATTCACAAATTTCACCACCAAATACTCAACTAATAAAGCACAAAACCATAGTTGCTTGTTGAACTCCCTTAAAGTCGGACCAAAATGTTTGATCACTACACCCGGATAGCTCAATAACACACCTCACACATGGACTATTTTATTTCATGGACCTCTCTATTTTTATACGCCTAAGCACATAGTAACTGGAGATACACAGACAGCGCCGTCTGGCACACGTTTTTTGCGACAAGCATGAACACAAAGTTTGCACTCTAAAGTCTTAACACCTGTTGAACTTGACAATATTAAATAACGTTTCAGTCAAAAACATCTTATGTGACAATGTTACTGAGACAAATGTACCTAAATTTAATAAATGGTCTGTTTTGTTTCATTTCAAAACCATAAGCAATTAAAAAAAGAGTACCAATTAATGTAAATGACCATAGCGAAGAAAAGAGTAGAGAGAAAGCTGGCTACAATGTTTAAAATTTTTTCTACCTTTAAATGAAGATAAGAAAAAAATTATAGTTTATAGTATCCTTAATTTTTATGCCACTAGCATTTATGTGAAAAATGAAGTTCCAATTCATGGAAATGTTTTAAGAAAAGCTGAGATAAGACCTAACGAAAATTGATTGTGCTAAATTTAAATTATGTCTTTACATGTTTTAAGTAATAAATGAAAATGAAATGTATAATGATGATCCAGAAAATTAGAGCTATTCTGTGCAATTATTTTTATTTATTTATTTATTATTATTATTTTTACTATTTGCAATTTTTTTTATTTAATTTTTGTATGTGTAATAGTGTTTTTTTTTTAATCAATATAATGTAAAAAGTTAAATTATTACATTGTATTTTTCTAAAAATATTTGTTGTAAATTCATTACTTGTTTGTTACTAATATACATGCCTTTAAATTTATTTCAACAAGTGAGTTTTTCATGAAGTTGATATAAAAATAGTTTTCTCTATGAGTAATTTTCTTTTCAAAATATCTCTATTAAAAAATTTTCTTCACATTATCTTGAAGTATTTATACATTATGTATTGTTTTATATTTTTTAATATATTTATACCTTATTTAAAAAATTTGCTGGAATCGTCATTCACGTGCTATTTTTTACACTTAACCATTTTTAAAAGTTAGCAGATGTGATATTGTTGTATAATTAGTTACTATATTGAATTATGCACTATATATTCAATTCATCCATCTTTACAATATTTATATTTGTGACATAGATTGTTATTTGTTTATGTCTATTGTTATTTTATTTTGTCTGTCAGTATGTTAATTTCTATTTAAAACTGTGTTCTATGTAAGTAATGACTAATTTTTTCAACAAAAAGTTCTATATCTACTCCGCTGGCGTAGCTAGTCCCAAGTGGGCCCCTTAATACATTAACAATTTTTCCTCACATATTTTGGGGCCCCATATCATTGATACAGCAGTAGCTATGCCCCTGATCTAGTCTAATTTTTCAATATATATTTTACCAAAGATGTTAATTCAGAAACTATTTGTTAAAAATATATTACAGTGATACAGTCTTTTATTCAGTTTTTGCAATTGTGGCACATAGAGTATTTCAACTTTCAGTTTCCTAAACATGCAGTAATCGTACTTTACAGCTGGACTCTTAAGGACAATGAACAGTATTTTTTAATTGCTTATGAATAACCTTATTGTTGTATATATAACATGGAATTTCGTACATTATTTCATAAAAATTGAATGGCTTAAGTATTATGTTATAATACAAATTATGAATAATTTTTTTTTCAGGTCTTTGTTGCAAGTATGATTCTCGGAATGATGTAATTGTACCCGACATGAATTCTAGTAACATGGAAAAATGTGTGTGGTGTCAAAGGTATGGTTATATTTATATATGTAATAGATTTACATATATTCACAATATAATGTTTTGTAATTTCTTTATAAAATTTTATTAAATGTGAGTAAAAAATACATAAAAATATCCACAAGATACACTATTTGTAGGATGTCAAAAGAAACAGGATAGAAAGTAACTACCAATACCAACCTACTTTATTTTTTAAAAAAATCACTTGTTGATTTTACTTTTGTTGCTATTGTCAACTTAAGTAGTAATTTGAAGTTTATAGAAATTTTTGTGCAATTTTGAAAAAAATATATGGAAAGATTTTTTAACTATATTTAGTACACATTAATAGGTTTAATTATAGTTATGTATTCAGAAAAGAGAAAGAGACTAGTACATGTGTTATATAATGGTTAATTTAGTTGATGTAAAAGGAGTATGGCATACAGAACCGAGTTATAGTTAGATTGAAAAATACCTTAATTTGTTTTATGTTACTATTCAAATAAATTCTCAAGTTGATTTTTTATTTCATTACTCATTCAATTAGATGGAATGCCATCGCATATATTAAAGAACTGGTACATTGTACACTTAATAGTTTCTGTAATAAAAAAGTACTAACTATCCTGCTGTATTACATCATATTAATTTAATCTTTCAAGAATACCGTATAATAATAGTATTCATTATTTCAAATTTGCATCAATTGTAATATAAAATCCTAAATTTTGTTTCATTTGCTGTACAACATTGTATGCATAACTAAAAAAAATACAAGTCCTAAACACTCTCAGTGTAGTATCTACTCTATTAAAATTTGAAGGTAAACAAATGTATCTATTCATCTATGCTTAATGCGTCTATCTTCTCATAAACCGCACCACGCAGAAACTCGCTGAAGGTACCAAAAGACGGGAATGATCCGAGGAAGCTGTTTTGACCATTTACATTCTGATATTGCAATTAGTTTAAAAGATATTAATTAAAAACCTTAAAACATGCAATGTTTACTCCTGCATGTTGTTTTTTCTGCACACTGGAATGAAGAACCTTCAGGTGAAAATTTTTTTTTATCCCCAAGGTTTTTAAAACACAATCTAATTTTTTCTATGAGACTCAGACAAAAAATAATTACAGAATCAGAAAGATCATTTTTTGCACTACGATATGGTATAATTTTTTTACAAAATAATGATATTTTCTACTTTTTACAATTTTTTCTAAAATGAGTCAAAATTTATACGCTTTTATGAAAATTATTTCTAAATCGTTCTGTTTGAATTTTCTATCACGTTAATGAAATGATATTCTACACTAAAAAAGTTCATGTTTTTCTCCTTTATAATCAGTCATTTAATAAATAAAATGTCAAAAACTTTTTTTTAAGGATTTTTCAAAAACACAAAATTTTAATTAAATATTTAATAAATTCGTTGTTTATAAAAATAATCTCATAAAACTTTTTTCCTGTGTATAGAACAATATTATCTGTAATCTGTACAAAGATTGAAAAAATTGCTTAAAAATTATGGTTTTTAAATTTTTTGTGTGTGTGTGTTTTTTGTTTTTTTCCCCTCTTTGCACACACACACAAGAGTTAATCACACACATAATGTAGTATTATTTTTTTTCTTCATTTTTTGTTTAAAAATTACCGTAGTTTACAATTGATATGTGAACTTTGAAAACATTAACTTAAAAATGAAGCCCTCCAAAAAAATTTTTAACTTTAACAAAGAATGCAATTTTACAATACCCAAGGGTTTGGTGTCAAATGACTATCTTTTCCCCTGTGAATTTCACGCTTGATGAAAGGTTACACTAGAAAAGAAGATGCCTATAAATATTGAAAATCACCAGATTTGGCAAAATTGAATATCTCTTCCTTTAACCCTCTAACTGGATACCTTCCTCCTGAAAAGTTATTCCGAAAGCGTTTTACTCTTATATTGCTATTCCCTTCAAAAATGCAACAGACTTCAATTCTTTCCCCCTTTTAAAACTTGGGAGGTCGAAAGGGGACAACTTTATGACTTGGTTCGGCGTATTTGATCATTGAGAACCAGGATAGCAATCGTTTACAGCTAGCTGTTAAGTTGCCTTGGGCAATCTTGTATGAAAGCCGTAGTTCTTTCTACTCTGTCGTTTTCCCCATAGATTCAGTCACAGTAAAATTAAAACAAAATGCAGGGTAAAAAAAACATGAAATAAATGGCGTGTTAAAAGTTAAAAAATGACAGAAAAATAAATTTTGTTTCAAGAATATATAACTATTTTTCAAAAATTAAAAAAAAAATATTTTGGTATTGCAATTTGAACCAGGAAAAAGCATCCTGTATTCATTTTTGAATATGAGAGTAAGAAAAGACGCTCACTTTCATGTTTTTAAAAAAAGTTATGAGGTAAAAAGAGTAAAGGCCCTATCTTTTTTTTTAAAACAATAAGACATAAATGGTGCATATTTATGAAATAAAACAGATCTTTCTCTATTCAATTATATTTTTAATTTAGAATAACATAAAAAATGATTTCGATACTTTTAATTTTAAATTTAAATCATATAAATGATATTTTTATGTTAACTGAATATTTTTCGGAAAAAATCTAAATTTTCATTCCTAGTGCTCTCCTTTTCAAACTCCTTGTATTAAATAAAAATATCTTTTCTACATCGGCATTTGTGATGGACATAACACACATTCAGTCAATAATTTTTAATTTTAATGGGGGATATACTTCTTCAAATGCGCATGACAGTACTTCTAACCATTTTCTACTCAAGTTAAATTTCGTATCTTTCTGTTTCTTTTATTACAAGGAAAAATGTCACACATCGATAACTACATTTTCACACAATTCAGTCATTACAAATTCTATTGTGAGAAAAGTTCTCCCTAATTAATTTTGTCTTTCAAAACAGTACACTTAAAACAATTTTGTTCAGTGAAGTTAACCGACAGTTCCACAATGTATTCATACCAAATTTTAAAAACAAATTTAACACTTGGAAATGTATTCAGTATACACAAATATTTCCTGCTGTAGGGAAGATATAGTATAAGAGAGAGAGATGTGGTGTGCGGTTGTGAAAGAATGTTTTCGTACGTGTAGACTATTTTTGAAAATTTAAATATCACTGGAGCTGATCATATAACTGCAAATGAGCCTTATTTTAATGTGTGCTGGTATCAAAGTAAAACACTTTACAATATTCAACAGCCTATGGAATTATACTCAATATCAAACTATTCGCAAAATGGCTTACAACTTCTATTCAAATTGTAAAGAAACTGAAATATATATATATATAAATATATCTTACTACAGTCAAAAATATTCATAACATGTAAGTATCCTATTTCTCCACTTATTTCTGTACATTTTAAAAACTGTAGCTGAATGCAATTTTTTATATTTATAAACAAGGCATAACAGCTCACACACTCATAAAAATGTCTTTATCATTTTTAAATATTCAACTATATAAAACGTATATGGATTGTAAGATCAGTTGTAAAATCCTAAAAGCTTTTAGAGGAACTAAAAACATGTAATTTTGGATTGATCAAATTTTTAATATAATACACAAATATACATGTTATTAAGCAAATACATTTAAAAAATAAAACTTCCTTCTGAAATAAACGTAATTGAAAGAAAAATGTTTAATTGCAAATGAGTGGAAATACATGTTTATCTAAGGGGTATCCCCAAAGGGAGGTAATCCTCAAACTTAAAACTCAAACTCAGAGGCACAACAATCCATGAGGGCCACGAACTACTGTGCCCATCATAATACACGTGACCATTGGACGCTGAGGTGCATGAACAGATGTCCCGATTTGATGGTCTGTCTGAATAGAGACCTTCAGTGTTTAAGACCCGAAGCAAGCTTGGTACTCATTTATCGACCCAATGTAGCGGAGATGAAAGGCAGAGTCGACCTTGCACAGCCCATTAATAGAACCCCAGACCTGTGGTGTGGAAGCACTATACACTACCACTCGATCCTATTCGATGAAAAATAAAATTTAATGTTAGTATCTTATATAAATCCCTAATGAATGAGGGAGTCCAAACTTTTTTTTTCATGTAAACTGTTTAGACAGAAATGGTTAATTATGAACATTTCACAAGTTGCATAAATTAAAATTAACCGTTATAGTTTACATAAATTTTTAAGGGTGCAAAAGGTGTATTTCGGCTGCACGAATTAATTTTAAAAGGAATACGGTTACAAAAAAGTAGTACAAATCTATCTAAAGTAGGGTTGGTTGCCTTACATATTGTCAAAAACAACAATGTATTGGAAGCCAATTCCACAATTCGTTGTTATAAAAATGTATGGAACATTACAAGATTTATTTTTGCATTTGTAATTTATATATATATAATTTTTCCTGGGAACTTTAAAAGCTAAAGCGGCATCCATCAAAACCGCGGTTCTCTCTCTGTTTTTCCAGATCGCCCCTGACTAAGCCGGCTCTGCCATAGTAAGTGAAAATGCCGGATTTTGTTTGTCAAGATCATTTTATAGCAGACTGCATTTTTCATGTATTTTAGATGGTCGTTTTATATTTTCTACATCAATATCTTAATGTCTGAATTTAAAATTACATAAAATTCTTGACATTCGCATCAATGGCCATTATAATTTTTATTAGTATATGAATGTGTCATCACACGATTACATGACTGTTATTAACATATTATTTTAACCATTTATAATTAATATTAATTATAACATAATGCACACAAATTTTCTGAACTTTAAAATAAATATTTCGAAAACTACTTCAGATATACTCAAAATTTTTCATTCCTACCCTTTAGCTTCTCAGTTTTGCTTCTATGTAAAACTTTATTGTATATTCCTCAGTTTTTTTAGTATATTTTTTGCTCTTAGCATGCATTTTTCAACTGAATTGTATGAAATCTTCAAAATATATTAAAAAATACCAAAGAAGCTATATAATAAAATTTGAAATTTATATTATACTCAAAGAGTTGCTAGAACTTATAGTAAATAATTTTTAACTTTGCGATAGATTTTTTTTTCGAAATTTCAAATGGAATTTCTAACATAAAATTTCTAGCTTTATACGGTCGAGATTTCAAAAAATATCCAGATTTTAATTACTTATTCAGTTAGCCTTGAAAAAAAGATAAATGTTGAGGTATTTTGCATAAATAGATATTTTTGAAGAATAATTCGAATGTTTTTGAATAGCTCGAATTTAAAATTGATTTTTATGTTTATTTATATGCATAAATGTCTACTGTAAATGTTTCCGTATATTTTTGATTACCATTTATTCAAACATTCAAGTTATAAAAAAATGTGGGAAAATCTTCATTCATGTTGTCTTTGATGTAAACTGAAGTTCAAGCACTTAAAATTTAAATATAATTCGGTGTATTTTAACAATATATAACTAGGCACTGTACGTAAACTTCCCTGAACACTTGGGCTTTGAAATCTAAAAAAAAATTAATAGATCTTAATTAGTTTTTTTTATTATTTTTATCAAAGTGTAAGAAAATGTTTCAAATTATTTGATGTTTAAATTTATTCATTTTTAGTGGTTGGAAAGTTGAAAAGATTTCAAATTTTAAAGTGTTTGGTGTTTTATTATTTTTGGGGGCATCATATAATGAAATAATCATGTTTCAAAAACTGAAAGCATTGATTAAGATAAGAAAAATGAAGCGAAAGAATATACTTTAAAAAAGATAATTTGTCTAACTATATAAAATAGCAGATTGCCCTGACACACCCCAACTTGTTACAGTTTGAAATTAATATGAAACCAAAAGGGAATTGTAACATATTTTACTTATGCGTTGGGACTTTTGAAAACTTTTAAAATACAAGCTAGCAAACAAACACTTCTTGGGTTCTAAAGAAATTTCTCCCAGATTTTTTTTGATTGCCCCAGGGTCAAAACACGGGGTTCCCTGCGAGCCATAAAACTCCTGCTGTGTTGCTTCCTCCGTCCCTCATTATCTTTCAAGATGTTAAACCTTAAAAGGGGGAAAGGATTTCAGAAAATTGCGGGTAACCCGCTTTTGAAAACGTTACTTGAAGGCAGAAAAATCAGTGCAGTCCATTTTCGAAGCATCTTTACACTGACGGAATTTTCCGTGCTATCCGGTTAGAGGGTTAAAATAAAAGGTCTTTTCACTCCTATCTTCGCAAAATTCGTGGCCTGTTCTTCGACATAGTTCTTGATTTGTACCGTTTTTACCTGGGTTCAAAACAACATCATCACTTCATTTTTATGATTTTTTAAAAATACTTAAAATTTTATTTGCGCATTGAATAACTTCACCAGCAATTTTGTAATTAGAAAGATAATTTATTTCATCACAATAAGGTATGTTTTTTTTAAATACAAAACAATGATACCTTGCATATTTTATGATTTTTTCTAAACACAATCAATATCAATGTATTTAAATAAAAATGATTTTTAAGAAACTCATACTTTGATCTTTAAGAGTTAGTGATTTAAAAAGTAAGCCAGCCGCTAGTTTGCTATAAATGTCAAAAGAAACAATAATTTTCTTTTTCCTTCCTGTGTTGATAGAAAAATAAATATTTATCACGTAAACTTTTTGTATCACATCCTTTTTTCTCTTGGTTATTGTGAGCATGAACATCTCATAATTGTATCTCTCTTAATTGTCTTACAATTTTTTTTATGTTTGCTAATGGCCCCACAATCTTGATTAAATTTTAGAAATCATAATCAAGCAATTTTTGAGTTTGAGAAATACTGAAATTTCTTTGATATGATTTTATTCAAATTAATATTATTTTTGATAATCAGTTGAATTAATGTTGCAAATTTCTATATGTTTGCCTGTTTTTCTTTTTTTCTAAATAAAGAGGTATCAAACACCTATTTTGTAGTATAGTTGAACCTGTTTTGGGGCGGTAGATAGGAACTACATTAAAATAGCTGCACAAAAAAATTTGAAAATTTCATGAATTCTTACATACAACAAGCAAATTCATCGAAATACCTCAGAAATTTTTTTGTGTGCAGTCACACAAAAATAAAATCGCATAAAAAAAGACCACACAAAAACAGGTTCTCCAAATTATACACTACAAAAAGAAAAGTCATTTTAGTAATTTATTTCTGATATATTTTCCTCTATAGCATTTTACTTGTTTTTATAAGTATAGAGAAAATTAATAGTGTTTCTCTTTTTAGTTCCAGTTTAGTAAAATTAAGAGCTGATGGTTCTGTTGTTGGTAAACCAGAAAGTGAATTGAATGTAAAAAATGTTTTATCCAGTGTAAGTCAAGAAAAGACACGTTCATCAATTGAAAAGCAAGTTCAGAAAGAGGATGTGCCCAGAATGTATGTTTGCTTATATTATATTGTAGTGTTGCATTTTTTTTTAATTATTATTTTTTCTGTTCATGGAGTTTTAGCATTTGATTTATTTGAATATTTTAAAATTTATGTAACACATTTAAAATGTATACTTATCAGGAAATATTTTCTTTTTTAATAAGTTGTTTATTATTTTTTTAATTATTTATTTATTTTGAAGAATGAGTAAGGTTACAGGCTTTGTGGGATATAGAGCAATAAAGGGTATTATCTCCTTGATGTGAATAGATGTGTTTCCCTTCTTATTTAATATATCAAAGAATTTAATCTTCTGCAGAAAGACTTTGAAGAGTTGTTTATTAACTGTTACATGTTCCACAAGTTCTCTGAAAGTGATGTTATATCATGGGTCTTTCTTCAGTATATTCCACAATTTATTTCTTTGAGAAGTATGTTTGTCACAGATTTAAGAGAATGAGTTCCAAATCATTATTTTCTTTGCAGGTGTTGCATATAGGATTATTCATTAATTGATATTTAAGCAGGAGTCCTGGATTTCTAATCATTTTACTAATAATGCAAATACTTAGTATCTCTTTCTTCTGTAATTAGTCAAATTAATTATTTCTATATATGGTGGATGTGTTTCCTAAAGTTCTGTGATATTTGCTGGTATTATAATTCTTAAAGTTGTTTTCCATTCTTTTTTGGAAATTGTTAGTATTGATATCTTCAGGGGCAATCCAGTCAACGTAAACATTGGATTCCGTTACCGATCATGCAAATTTGTCCACCTGTTCGTTCCAAAAGATTTTTGAGTGTCCTGGAATCCAAAGAAAAGTTAATAGGGTTTGAAAATTAGATTGAATAAAAAAAATTTTAGGTAGTTGATAGATCATTCTTAGAGATTGAATACTGTAATTTTGAAGAGAAGTCAGAACGGATTGACTATCAGATAAAATCAGTAGGGTTTTGCCTGCTTCTGCTAGATTGTCCAGTGCTTGACACATAGCTAGCGCTTCTACTGTAAAGTTAGAGTTAATATGATTAAGGATGCATTTTTCAAAAAGCCTGCAATGGATGTTATGTTTTCATTTTTTGAAGCATCTGTAGCACTGGAATTGGTAAATTTTTATCTTGGAAAGCCAAATTTATTGGTGCAAATTTTGCAAGAAAGGTTTGTGAAATGTATTATACTGGAGATTATTACTATTTGTTCCCTTTTAATATTCAACCTGGGATGTGATGTAATATTACTTCACTTCAAACAATAGTATTATTACTTATTATAATGAGTAAAGTTAATATTTGTTTATTTATTTCATGAAAAATGTTATGCTATTTGTTATTGTTGATAATGAAGTCACTAATTCAAGATTGATAAATTTAAAATTTATATCTCTCATTAAAAATGTATGCTTATCAGGAAATAATTTCTTATTTAATACATTAAATTATTTATAATTAATATAGGTGCAATAATGTTTATTTTGAAGAATGATTAAGGTTAATATCTGTTTATTTATTTCATGAAAAATATTACACAATTTTGTTTTTTATTAGTGCTGATTAGGGTTTGCAGCCCCAGAATCACGAAATCCTGGGATTAAAAAAACTAATCCTGGGATTTAAATTTTGTCTGAATTATATTTTAAGATTTTTTCTCCTCAAAGTTTTTCAATAGTTTAATTCTTAGAAAATTTATGTTTTGTTTATGAAATATGTACATAGAATTTTTTTGTGCTGTTGTAAAGTTTCATAAGTAAAAAAATCTATGCAGCTCTCATTTTTTGTATGAGAGAACTTTGCACAGGTTTAAGCTGCTTACTAGAATACTTACACAATAATATAAGCTACATCTCTAGAATAGATTTTGTGATAGTTCCTTCTTCAATTAAATGCCGTTAATTAATAGCGGACCTGCTTGAAAGACTTTAGACACCTCAAATCCTATTGCATTACTAACATTTCATGCAACTGAATTTTTTATATTTCAAATAAGGTAACACTTGAAATTGATTCAATTGTTACCTTGATTGATTCAATAACTGGATCAATTTATACACAAAAACTATTAAGTGTAGCAGAACTAGTTAAAGTTATCAATGAGGTATATGCACCAATGCAGTCTATTAGATTTGAGACACTGTCTTTAAAAAGAAATGTCTCTTTTTTTTAACAAAATGGAGGGAGACTTGGGGACTAACTGAGAAGAACATAGTCTCTATTAAATGAAAATAACACCTACTAGTATAGAATCTGAACGAGCACTTTCTTTGGCAGGAAAATAATAAGCCATTTGAGTGATGAAACACTGGACGAGCTGTGATGTTTAAAAGCTTATTTACAGAAACACAAAAAATGAAATGTTTTTATGGTAAATTAAGCTTTTTGTTTGTTTCAATAAAATTAATATTAAACCAAATTTTAGTTATATTTTCAGTTTTATTATGCAATATCAGCTACCCAAATGTGTAAGTATTTTTAATAAATAGTCCAATCTAAATTCCGGGATTTGGATAATGCAATTTCAAAATCCCGGGTTTGAAAATATTACACGGGATTGCAAACCCTAGTGCTGATAATGAAGTCACAAATTTAAAATTATAATTTTATTAAGCATTCTTATTCAATTTCTGCATAAAATTACTCTCAGTTCTTTAATAAATAAATGTAACATATGAAAGCATAGTCTGTATTTTGTTTACAGGCTGACACTAAAAATAAAGTTGGGAAATCATGAAGTAGAAGATGTCATTCCAGATTTTCAACTTGTCAAGAGAGAAGCTCTTGGGCAAGCTGTTGCCGAAATTTCTTCATCATTTATATTAAAACATTTTCCAGGTAATTTTGATCAACATTGTAAAATGATTCGTCATGTTAGGTTAAAATGCAGAATTGTGCAAAAATTGTTGCATTTGTTTCTATTTTTTGTAAAGTAATTTACTTGAAATAATTTTATTATTTTTATCTTTAAAAAGACTCAGAATTATAACTATTTTTTCCCTTTACCGTATAATTTTTAATACGTGTATTGCTATTTATATCACATTTTTCTTTGCTTTTCTCTGTTGTACTGTGTACTTTGAAGGAAGCTGCTTTTTATGGGGTACGAAATGTTTAGCTTTAATAGATGTATCTGTTATTTTAAATACTTTCTCATGATTTAAATGTTTGGTTTCTAGACTGGTTTTTTTTTAAAAAAATTAAATGATATGCTTTGTTTTTCTTTATACTTAGAATATATTCAAATATACTCGGATCATGATGTAAACCAATAGGAGTATTGCACTTTTATGAAGGACAACAAAGGTGTATTAAAATTTTTTCATTTTTTAAAGGAAATGAAACCAATCACCAGTGTTTTGATAGTTTACTAAATCAAAAGATTGTTGAATTTGAATAACAATAAAGTTTTCTTGAAAAAGTTCTGTGCATTTTAGCAAGACATTGAGCATCTGTTAAAGGGACCTTGATATCAAATGGCAACACTTTGAAAACATGCCAAAATGTGGCTTACACCAATGACTAATATTATAAATAGATTGCTATTCTCAGATATTGTCAATTTTAGTACCTTTTTCTAACTATTATATTGTTAACTAGTTTTTGTTTTTTGCTACAATGGTGAAAATCCTGAATTAGCTGTTACTAATAAGCAATCTACTTTTTTTCAATGTAAAAAATTGTTCTGAAATAGCTTTTTTTGTTTTTTAACACTCTATGGTCATATCATGCTAATAGAAATGGCAAGAAGTGTCACTGAAAGTTTAACATCCTTCCTGTGATGTCAGGATCTAGGATTCTGTTTACTGAACTTCTATACTTTAAAACACAGAAAAACACAATTTTTTTGTCTGGGTAGATGGTTTTTGGCCCAGAAACAATTATAAAGTAATATCACCAATATGTTCATGTTAACTACTCAGAAAAGTAGTCTCTAACCCATGGTCTCTGTAACCAATAAGTACTTCCATTAAATTGTAGTTCCAACTCATTAAATGAATTTTTTTAAGGAAGAAACATTAAGAAGATTAGTCATGAGTCTTACAATATTTATAAATTTGACTTTCTTTTATTTTAGCTGCTTTTAAAATTGATTTTTTTCTCTTTAATGAAAGTTTTTTAATCTAAATGTTAACATTTGATAACTCTGTAATTAAATTTCTTACTTGACAGGTAAAGTATCCTGTCAAGTAAGAATTTTTTTTTCAATTTTTCTGTCAATTTCAATTGTATTATTCTCCATTGATTGTTAGCATTCTGATTATTTTTCTGTATACTGTTTTGCTAGAAATATGTGGTGAAAAAATAAAAATTGTATTCAAATAGCAAAATTGTGCTATCCTTAGTTGTATTATAGAAGCCCAATAGCTGAGTGGTATCGTATCCTTCTTCCATGCCACTGGTCCGCAGTTTTACCATGAGCTGAACAAGGTCAACTAATCTTTTCATCCCTTCAAAAGGTCGATAAAGGAGTACCAAGCTTGCTTGGGATCTAAACACTGGAGGTTTCGCATCAGACTGACCACCTGATTGGAACATTCTGTTCATATACCTCAGTGCCCAAGGTCATGAAAACTGAGATAGGAACAGGAGTCCTTAGCCCTCATGGGCTGTTGCGCCACTGCATTTACTTTAGTTGTACTTTTGCTCATTGTATTTCTCTTGTTTCCAAAATAAGTTTTTGTGTGTTAAGATCCACCTGTTAGTATACGTATATATTATATTTAGCCATCATCATATTTTTTTAGAATTGATGTTGAATTTGTTTAACTCAAATTTACGAACTGTAATTGAATCATAAAACTGCATAATTTTTGAGGGAAAAGTACTTTTGGAGCATCAACAAAGCTCAGTAAACCTTCACTCCAGAGATTGATTAGAGAACATTTTTTTTTTGGAAGTCTAGGGGGGATTTGTTAATGTATAACATGCAGTCCAGCTAACTTGATGAGCTTATTTGTTTCTAAATCTTTGAAATATTTATTGCCTATTGAAATTCTAAGGGTAGCAGAATTCTGTTTTTTTCTGTTAAACTCTTTTATGTACAGTTCTACTTTCGTTAAAGTAGCATATTAAAAATTCTTACATCATGGAAGTAGAATTTTTTCTGCCTATAACAGCTCAAATTATAGGTATTATGCTGACTGATTGTTTCTCAAAATAATTCATCTATTCTATTAAATGTTAGTGTTGCTCATTATATTTGGGATATCTGAGTGTAAGTCTAGTGATTTATTCTTATTCAAAATATGATTTATTTTTAAATTCAGTTTAATGCACTAAGTCAGCAACAAGGATTGCCATTTAGTTCTGTTTCATAATTCCAAAGTAAACAGAGTTTACCTTTTAAAAAATTATCACTGTGTTACATAATACAAATTAATATTGTGTAATGTAGTAATAAGAGAAAACTATGCTGGAATATGATTAATGTTGCTCAGGCAAAAATTACATTATTTAAAAGCTTACAGGTGTTTGATTAAAACCTCTTTAATATATATGTAAACAAATTGCATGATTCACTGTCAAATTGTTAAATGTTTTTGAAGATATTATGCTAGTAATTAATTTCAACTGAAATGAGTTGAAAGAAAGACAAGACCTTTGAAATCAAATTTTTTAATTACAAATTACCGTATTTATTCGAACCTAAACCACACCCCAAATTCTCAACATGTTTTGGGAGGGTTGGGGGTATAAAATAGCTCAAAATGACTTATTGATATTTGATATTGACAAAATTATAAATATTAAAATGAAAATCAATTAGAAATTAATAATTAATTTATTTTACTAGTATCAAAAACTTTCAAATGCATACATGAATCTGTAATTGCTCTTACAGTCAGTATCATGTTCAATTTTTCTAATTCAACAAATTTCTTTTGCCTTTGATTCTAAGCTGCACCCGATTTTAAGTAGCATTAACATTGGGGAAAATGTGCGACTAAGATTCAAATAAATACGGTATATAAAAGCAGGTATAGAGCTTTGTGCATCATTATTATATATTATGTTATTGGGATTGAAGCTAGTTTTAAATGTTTGTGAATGCACTATTTTCGCTTTCTGCCAAGAATAATTTATCAATTCTTTACATTGACTTTCAAGCACGTGTATTATTTTATCAGTACAAAAATGTATTTTTGTAGCTTATATCTCTATCTTAAAAAAAAAAAATTTGCAATGTTTCCTTATAGCTGACTTATGTGTAATAATTAATAAAATTTTAAATATTTAAGAAATCAAGCTAAAGTATAATTACGTTTTAAGTACAAATAAACATATGATGGATACAAGTAACAAAGTATATAATTTTGGCAGAAAATATTTAGTTTAATACCTATGTTGCAAATGTTAAGCATGTGAAAACTGTAGTTACATTTAGTGAAAATCAATTAATTGTATTGATTAAAATTGTTACTGAACCTCATTCTTAACTGTCATTGATTAAATACTGAACAAAATATTTTATTACTGAGGAAAATTTAATCAAACATGAGCTGTTGAAAAATGTATTTAAAATCGTTTATATATCTTTTAATTGTGGAACAAGAACTTATTTTCAATTTCATAAACAATTGCTCAAGTTTTGAACTAAATTAAATTATTAGTTTCTTAAAGAAAAAAAAATGTTTTGTTTATTTTTACCTTTTTTATTACTGTCTAAATACGGGTATCAACTAAACATTAAAAGAAGCTAAAGTCACTTTTAAAAATAATGCATTCTAAATAATTTGCCTAAAACAAGCTCAATGAAGCCACTTTTTTGTAGTATTTGAAATAAATAGCATTAAAATGTATTTTTATTACTTATATGCACCTACGTGTTTTTAAAGAAAATGTCTATTGCATATTGACAGTGACATGTTATTTCAGTTTTTGTTTTTACTCATTCCTTTTAGAATCAGTTGCTTAATCCATATTTTTAACCATAATAAATTATATTTTAATAATAATATGCAGAAAATATCTAACTTTTTATTTGTTTAATTGTAATTTTTATTTTATTTTTGTTAAAATTTGATTATGAATTACTTAATTTTGCATAGATCATGTGTATGATGTGGATTTACAAACCTATGTTGCTGAAGAAATTTTGAGGAAAATTGGAAAATCTATTTATGAATCAACAGTATCTACAGAACCCACAGAAGCTCAAGAAATAGATAAAGTAGTTGTGGAAGCAGAGAAGGTATTAAATACATCTGTAAACATCTCTCTCTCTCTAAAATCTTAATTGTGTGTAACTACTGCGAAAAATTTTTTAAAACTAATTATTAAGGTATATTTATTTTATGTATTCAATAAACTTGATTTATAGTTTTTTAAAACAAAAATGTAATTATATGTAGACAATATGGTGCTTGGAAAATATTGCTGTAGTTGATGGTGTTGCAAATCAATTACCAATATGGATAGAAGGTATTACGCATATAGTTTTATTAGGATGGTAAATTTTAATCTTATGTACTCTGTTTACTCGAATCTAGGCCACACCTTTTTTTCAATGTTAACCCTATTGAAAATAGGGTGTGACTTAGAATTGAAGGGAAAAAATATTCATTGGATAGGGCAGTTAAAGCAATTACGAGTTCATGCATGTATTTAAAAGCTTATAATAAAGGCAAAATAACTAATTCACTTTGTATTAGTTATCATTTTACAATATTTTTCATTTTTCACAAAAACTTGTTGAGAATTAGGAGTGCCACTGAAAATCAATGGCGGTTTAGATTTGAATAAATATGGTACTTGTGTGTTCATGATAACAAGACTGGATAAAAAATTAAATTATATCATTTAGCGGGGAAGATATAGAAAATTGTATGAAAAAAAGATGTAAATACTAAGTTTTTTTTAATTGAAGAATATTATTTATGAGTGTGAAAGCAGTATATTAGAATGTAATTGGAAGCGTAGAAAAATTATTTAGTTGAGTAATAAAGAAATTTGAAGATAACAGCATAATGTAAGCAGTGAAAAATCTGCAATATATGGGGCTAATGACATGTAAATTTCACCTTTAAAAGCAAAATTAACTTTTTTATTTTAAGATTCTTTTCTAATATGTATTTTTGTAAAACTTTATGAAAAAAACTTTTGACTTATAATTATATCCTTTTTATATCTTTAAGAAATACTGGAAAAGCCAAAAGATGAGCTTTTCTTTAAATGAAGAAAATCTGTGTACTTCACTTAATTTTGATAATGAGATGTATTTTCAAGTTCTTATGAAATAAAAAATAAGCAAAATATATTGCTTGATATTTCAAATATTATTTGGTTTAAAGAGGGATTACATTATTTGGAGTGAGTCTTCTATGCATCACTTGTGTTTGAGGATATATCAATAAATAGATGGATATTTAATGTCAAATGTTATTCTAAGTAGTAAATTCAAAATAGAGAGAACTATCAAAATTTATTTTACTCTCATCATGTATAAGTGTGTACAATTTCGTACTAAAATATTCCTGCTTCTCCATATTAAAAATATAAAATTATTATTATTTTCTTATTATGTCTGAGATGAAACTGTATAGACCAGTGATACTCAACCTGCAGCCCATTTCCCACATATGACCCGCCGATCTTAGCCCATTAAGCCTTAGTCTGGTCATAGCCCATTTCACTGAAAAATACAGTTATTTAGGAGCAATGTACTAAAAATTTAGCGGGAAATTCTATGAATGAAGTAATCAAATCTATCAATTTGCTTTTTTTTATAGTAAAATGTCAACATGTGTGAGGCTTGGTCATAGGTGAAAGAAAATCCAAAACTACCCCATAACTCATTAAAAGATGCATAAAAGTAAATATTTTGTGTGTGTGTTCAATAGAAAGGTTAATATAGAACAAAAAGGCCCCCCTTCCTCCTCCATTATCCTCATGGTGTGGCCTGTGGGAAAAAAGGTATCCCTAATATAGACTTATTTCCCTACAAGCAGCCCAATACCAAGTTAGCCTTGGAGGAAAAGTTGTCAAATCATGAAACAATAAATGTTATTTTAGATATATATCAATATATAATACGATCTATCATCATATGTTTATGTAATTATTTTTGAAAATTTTAAATAACAAAAATGAAATGAAAATATTTTTTTATAGGATTCTGCAGTTGATATGTCTTCACCTATACCAAAATCAACTACTACTAGTAAATCTGAAACTGCAGCTAAACCAGAACAATGCTCTATCTCTGAACCACATTTTGTAAAAGTTGTTTCTCAAAGTGGTCAGCAGGTAATTGACCTTTCCTTTCTTGAGGTAATATTAAGGAGAATTATGAATATCACTAGAAACGGCGTTATTAAATTAATCTTGTTTAGAATTCCCTCTTTCATCTGCTATAAATATTAGAGCAGTCTAAATGAAAAATATGAAATACTGAATACAAGAATTTCTTATAGTCCTATGTTTTATATATATAGGGTGTTTTTTTAGAGGTATAGAACTTTAAATTGCAATAAAACAACGATGTATTATTCGATTGACATGAATTTTTTTTTTTATTCGAAAGATAATCTTGTGGCATTACATTTTAAATATGATTTCTGGCATGTGACTGCCACGGCTGGCTCGGATGTAGTCCAATCTGGACGTCCAATTTTCGATGACTTTTTCCAACATTTGTGGCCGTACATCGGCAATAACACGGCGAACGTTGTCTTCCAAATGGTCAAGCGTTTGTGGCTTATCCGCATAGACCAATGACTTTACATAGCCCCACAGAAAATAGTCTAGCGGTGTTAAATCACAAGATCTTGGAGGCCAATTCACAGGTCCAAAACGTGAAATTAGGTGGTCACCAAACGTGTCTTTCAATAAATCGATTGTGGCACGAGCTGTGTGACATGTTGCGCCGTCTTGTTGGAACCACAGCTCCTGGACATCAATTGTTCAATTCAGGAATGAAAAAGTTAGTAGTCATGGCTCTATACCGATCACCATTGACTGTAACGTTGTGGCCTTCATCGTTTTTGAAGAAGTACGGACCAATGATTCCACCAACCCATAAAGCGCACCAAACAGTCAGTTTTTCTGGATGTAACGGTGTTTCCACATACACTTGTGGATTAGCTTCACTCCAAATACGGCAGTTTTGTTTGTTGACGTAGCCATTCAACCAGAAGTGTGTTTCATTGCTAAACAAAATTCACTTATGAAAATCGGGAACAACGGCAATCTCGTTTTGGGCCCATTCGACGAATCTACGCCTTGCTTGATCATATTTAAAATGTAATGCCACAAGATTATCTTTCGAATAAAAAAATTCATGTCAATCAAATAATACATCGTTGTTTTATTGCAATTTAAAGTTCTATACCTCTAAAAAAACACCCTTTACAACGGCTGGGTGGTATAGTTAGTTTGTTGCTGGCCTTCTATACCCAAGATTGTGGGTTTGACCCCAGTCCAAGTCGGTGCATTTTCTTGATACAGAACATCGATAGCAGCCATGTCGTATAATTATACAGCATGAAAAAGATCCCTTGAGTGTCTGTTTGGCTTGGATGCTCACGTCAAAGTTAAATTCCTAAGTACAAATTTTGCATCAGCAGAGCTCAAGTGTCTCCCTCTGGGGAAAAAACTGGCGCCGTACTTAAAAGCGATGCCAGCTGCTGGGGAATGTACTAGGTCTGCAAAGGTAGAAATACCAATAGGCAGCCTCATCACTGAAAAAGTTATGTGATTGATAATAATTTTTTTCAAAGTAAAACACTATAGTATTAACTAAGCATTCCAATTCAAGTTTAATAAATATGGTTTTTAGTTTGTGTGAGCTTCCAAAAATGAGAGTAATTAGTCATTAATGATCATAGTTATTATTGATAATTATGTGTAATATAAAATAATTAAAATTAAGCAAAAGTTTTTTATTATTCGTGTTTGTCGCATATAATAAACTAGGAGGGCAATTTTGAAATTCTTAAATATTGATTGCTGTTTAGTTTGAAAATGTCTTCATACAGGTGACATGCAACACTTTTGCAAGAAAACACCCATACAGCATGATATTTTTGTTGGACAAATCCATATTTATTTGTTCAAGAGTCTTGAAAACTAAGAAACCTAGTTTTCATTTTTAGTGACATGACCATTTTATTTAATATGTAGTTCATAATAATGTAGCAAATAAAATTTTTCACAATAAAACTAAAAACAAGCCATAAATAACCTGTAGCTCAGGAAGAGTGCTTCAAACAAAATTCAACTTTTGACTAAAATCATACTTGACACTCATGTATTGGCCAGGGGTGTAGCTATTGCAGTATCATTGATATAGGGCCCCAAAATGTGTAAACAACCATCATAAGGGGACCTAAAGGAGGGGCCCCAAGGAATTTAGAAACAGGACCCTCTCAGGCCTAGCTACACCTACCTTTGGGATTGGTGCTACAATTGAAACCAAAGAGAGAAGGTATGTAAGGCTTAGAGAGGAGAAACAGGGCGATTTTTAACTTCATCTGACAAACTTAGTAAAGTGCCACTGAGAATTGTACTATATGCCAAATCTGGCATGAGGGCCATGGTTTGCTAGCACCTGATCTAGATTGTATTAAGTTTTACCAAAGCACTCATCTTTGAAATATTTTTTAAAAGATAATTTCTTATTTTAAGTTTGTTCTATTTATTTAAAACATTTTTATTCAAAAAATCTATTAAAAATTCATCACACAGATTGGGGATTCAAACTTATTTTTAAATTTATTTTCACATAAATAATGTTTTTATTATTTTCTAAAAAAGTTTTGTTTTATGGAAGATTATTATGCATCAGTTAAGTCTCCATAATTAATTCCATTGAAGAATTACATCTCTGCTATTAGTTAACAATTTCCTAAGGAAGTAGTATAATATTCAAACCTTAATACACACACAAACTGATGTGTATTTTCTTAGTTCAAAATATAAATTCCTCTGTAATGAATCATTTCAATATTTGTATAAAATGTCAAAATTTATTTTAATGAAATTATTGTAATAAATACAGAATTCATAATATTCCAAAAATGGAAATAGTTGCCATCTTAAATGTTATCGCTCATACTAAGAAATTTCTACTGAATAATTATTTCCTTAAAAGTAGAAGTTATAGAGTTAATAGCTATAGTAAAGTGCATAAATTAATTTTTTGTTTCAAACAAATTACACATTTATGTTTTTATTTTACTTAACAGATTAAAACCAAAAGAGAGTTTTCATTTTAGCTAATGGAGCTCACAAATGTCGTATAAATGCATCTTTATTCTCTTAGTGTGTGCCAGTTAAGTAATATTTTCTCTTGGCTGTTTGAACAATTCAGGTATAAATGTTTATTTTTTATTCAGGTATAAATGCAGAGAACTTATCTTTCCCTTATCATCAAGAAAAATATTCTCAACTAATAATCAAAGTGGTAATGAATGATATGTTAATGTTTCTCTATTCTAATGAGAGAGAAATATTTAGTGATACCAAGGGAATAGGACCTTTTATTAATTTCATGTTAATTATCCTATAAAAACTCATTTTAATATGTATTATGAATATTGTTTGATAATTTGTTAACACTGTATACTTTTGTACTCTGTTCATGTTTGAATATTGGGAAGGAAAATAATCAATAGTGGTTATAGTTAGTTATATTTTTGAAATGTATTTAGGATGTATCTTTTTATTCTTATATATAGGCAAATCTGACTTTAAGTGAAAAAGGAATATCTTATACAAAACTTCAAGAATGGATCAGTGATACATTTTCTATTCCCATTCCTAATCAAAGAATTAAAATCGGGTTTCCTCCGAAAGAGCTTGAAGCTCCTGTTCATAGTGATACTTCTCCCGTGGCTCTTAAACATGGAGATAGGTTAATGGTTGAAAATTGTCCAAAACAAGTAACAAATCGACTTGCAGGTAAATATGATATCAGATTTGCAGGTAAATATATATATATATCTTCAATATATATAAAAACAGTTGATTTTTTTTTTAAATTTTTTTCTGAAAACTTTGGTGTGTCAATTTTAATATATTACTTTGTAATTGAAGGAATAAAAAATTTAATATTGCTCAATTTTCATTTAGATTATAGGAAGTGATTATTAAGGTATGAATTTTCAATTTAGCATTAATAAAAAAAAGGTATACAATAGCATTTTATATAAAGATGTTTTTGTTAAATGAAGATCAATGCTCATTAATATTTTTGAGTGTTAATATGTAACAGTTTTAAAGTTAATATGCTTTTTATATAGGATTAGTGTTTGTGTATGACTTAATAAAATATAGATATGTTATTTAATTTTTTCACTGAGAATTATCACATATTATCAAGAATCAATTTTGTAAATATTAAATAATTTTCAAAACTCATTAAAATAAACTTATAAATTTAATGTATTTTGACTATTTTGAGAAATTTTCTGGAAATAGTATTGCTTATATACTTTTCATTATTAATTATAAAATTAGAAACAGTATTTTACAGTTGATTGATGGGAAAATGAACTGTAATGACAAAATTGTTAATATATATTTTTTTTATTAAAGTATTGCATTTTTCATTTATTTTGAATGTTCATATGTGAAAAAATTTGTAGCATTAAATCATGTTAATTTTATATGTATATCCATTTAAAAAATTTTAATTTTAAAATTATTTGATTTTTCAAATGTTCGCTGAAACAGCTCCTTTTATTTTATCATATATTTAAAAGCTCATCTAAAAGTCTATATATGAGCATCAAATAAAAACTTTTAATTACTTCACCAAATTTTATTATGATAATTGTGTCATATAGTGTTCATATATGTGTATTCTAAAATAATAAAAATTTATTATCCTTGTAAATATGGTTAAAGTGGAATGAACCAGAGATTTCTTTTTCTACTCCAATCAATATTATTGTAAAGTTGAATTATAATGTTATGTAAATAGGAAAACTAAGTGCCTAAAATTCTGTTTAAATATATATATATATCAGAGAAATTTTTTTTTATTTATGTTAAAGTTTTATTTAATAAAATAAAATTAAGATATGCATTTTTCATGTTATAATCTTAAAAATATTTCTCCTATATTAAATGTTAAAATGTATATAATTTATAAATTTTGATGTTTTGTATGTATCAATCTGAAATTTACAAGTATTTTAAATATTTAATTTCGACTCTTTGTATTTAAAATACATATTGATATTATTTTAGGTGCTCCCTATGTCAGAAATACTGCCAGAGATTTCTCTTCTCAAAAGCCTTACACTGCATATCAAAGTGATGTACTTTGGAATATAGCTAAAATGTCTCCTGACCAATTTAAAAAAGGCGGTAAAATTTATGAAGAAATTGCCCGCTCCCACATTTTATTTGATATGGTTCATGTATTTATTGATGCATTTCCTAACAAGGTAAATTTTTTTTTCTTTTGTTTTTCTCTAATGGGAAAGAGCAGAACTCAAGCTCAGAACTTTTTCTTTTGTCTCTAAATTACCTCAATTGTAATATAGTCTAACGTAATTTTCACCCATGTACCAGATTATTTTACTGCATTCTTAAAATTAAATATTTGATAAATACACAATTCTTCACACTTTACTTATTGTATGCAGGAAAAAATTGTTTTGATTGGAATTGATTAGTGCATTAAATTTTATTCTTCTGATAATTATAATATTCTATCCTATTATGTTATTCTTTTTGAAAAAGCAGTTCAGATTCAAGTCCAGTAACCATTATTCAGTGACAACCTTAAATATGTGCTTGTTCTTTTTACAAAATTTTCTGTTGAAAGAAAGAAAAAGTTATTGCATTTTAAATATTTTTTTGTTTTTTATTTGAAATTTTTGGTGGTATAAATACATTTATTATTTTTAAAAATGTGAGGCTCAATATTAATTTTTTAAATAAATAAAAAAAATATCCCACTTGTTATGTTCAAGTATTATTTTGTTCAGAATTAGCCTATTGATTAAACCATGTAATCTGTATCAAAACTAGAATTGTTCAATTTTGAATGTTACAGTTATACTAAGATATAATAATTTTGATTCAACATTTTTTTGTATTCTTATTTGGGTTTTATATTAAGTTGTGATGGATTTCCTCTCACATCCATCAGTATTCAGGAATTAGAATGAAGAAGCCATAATCAAAACAAATATAATTTATTAATCTCTTAACAAGTCTCAACAACCTAGGCTAGGAAGTGCACCTATAATTAAGTATTGGAGCAAAAGCGAGGTAGACAAGATATTTAATATTTAATTATGAATTGAATCACTTGCTTTTGGAATCTTTTGGTAATATACATTCTAAATAATTGTAATCCCAATCTGGACCACATGACCTCTTTTCGATATCACTCCAATTCAAATATCTTATTAACCAATTCATCAATCATCAATTTTAAATATTAAGTAATTAATTAACAAGTCCTTCTCGACTAACTTTCTACTCTTTTACGTTAATCGCTAATTTCTATTATCTAACTCGTAACATCACTCTCTCTCTTGAACCTAAAAGTTAATGCTTAAATATAAGCCTTGTTTTACATAAACAGCATCTTCTTCTTCAGGAGAAAGTTTTCAATAGAGCAATATTCAAAGAAACAGATTTCTCCCAAGTGGATTAGTAAGAGACTCGCGAATAGACCCATTACAAAGTTAATTAATTTACACTCAACAGAAAAGTGAAATTACATCACTGTGAAAAAAATACTCCTAGTTAATTGTAAGTTACGTAACAACTAGAGGTGAAAAACGTATGCAAATGATTAAATTTGTATGCACCATATCTAGTCACATGATTTCTAATTTCAGACTATAAAAGTTTACAAGTAAGAAATTGGCTTACTTTGTGCATGCTATCAGTGATAGATTGGAGCAACACTGAACTATAAGTAATTTAGGATATACATCGATATCATTAACATGTTGAATACCAGAAAATTGCCTGCTTAGTAAAACCATATTCTGGAGCTGCATGTCCTCAGTTTGTTCATATGCATTATTGTCACTCATGCTGGGCAAAATATGAGTGCAATTCAATAATTTAAAGCAAGAAAGATGTAGTTCTTCACATTTAAAAACACAAGGAAAATGCAGTGGATCACTCAGAGATGTAGATTCACTGAATGGTTCATTGAGATCTAGTTTGCCTTAGTACATAATATTCAAAGCCATCTGTCATCATCAGAGAATACAACTGTCTGAAGCCAAATCATCTGCAACCTGTTGTATGAGGGATGGCTGCACGCTCCGAAAGTATAAGCAAACACACTTTACATGTGAACATTATTGCCACTAGGTCAACAAATGGTATTTGTTAGATTCAGATAAATCCCATTTTGTTTATAAAAAATGATGATAGATGGTGTGTCTTCATGAGGAACATCATTTTCCAGACCATGGTGTTGAGTGTCACATGAGGTTTCATGACTTGGGGATGCATGTTAAAACAATTATTTCTTGTGCACATTGCTAGCAACTGGCATCAGACTGGTACATTAGATACAGATTGTTTGGGATTTGGCCATTTGTATTGGCCTCTCAGGCATATAGCAAGGGATATCTTGTTATTTACCTCAATGACAGCGTGTTTCACCATTTAGATCAGGGGTTGGCAGCCTTTTAACTCTGGCGTGCCAAACCAATCTACCAATATGATTCAGTGTGCCACATAGTAGGACATGCTTTAAACATTTCAATTCCTGTAATAGTGCACATGCAGAGTTAGAGATTACAATAATATGTTGTTGTTTTTTCTTTCAGACCTTCTCTTACAATAATAATACTGACAGCATAGAACTGTGTGTCAAACCATTAGGGCATTTTGAAGTAAACATGGATTTAGATAGCAGGATTGAGCAAGTGCAAGAGGGTGAATCTGTAAAAGGTTACAGAAAATGTCCCGTAATGAGTTTGAAAACTGGACATAAGGATCCAATTATTACCAAAACTATGAAGAAAAATTTGCCATCAACAACAGCTCAAAGCACCTCATCAGAAACACATGCAGCTCCTCTTCTTCGAAAAGGACCTGGCTTTTCAATCTTAACAAGTCCAGAATCATCGGACCGAATGGACATTTCATAGTATTTTTATATGAAAATATTTATTTATGATGTTTATACATAAGCATGTAAATATATACTTATTTACCTATTTGTTAATACATTGTACATATTAACTTTTTCATTCAACCATGCTATTAACAATTAAAATGTGTTCATAAAAATATTTCGTTCTTACTTTTGTGAAGTGGTTTTTTTTAGAATATTTTTTTATTTTTGAAAACAATACATATATAATAAAATCAAACTAGCCTCCCTCGTTTGTTTTGAGCGTTTCCTTTAAATATATTATTTGAAACTAGAGGATTCATATTTGTTTTTATTTTATTTATCACCCTTTTGTGTAAAATAAATTAAAAGATGTTGAATTTTTGTCTCATTGATGTTAACTGTTAAAATTTCTTAAAAGTGTTTTTGAATTTGTGAAAGATTTAATATATATTGCTTAGCAGATATCATTTGTATTCCTACATTTCAGTTCAATCCTATTTATTAAATAAAATTTAATGTTTTACTTTAAGGAGGAAATTTACAGATGTTCTATTCATATTTACCATGTCAAAAAATTCTAAATTTCCAATTTACTAGTTTATTAAATTTATAATTTAAATGGAAATATGTAGAAAATAGTTTTGGATTTGGATATCTTTTTAATATAATGTTTAAAAAATATTAGACTTCAAATGTGTTGATTTATAAATAATTACAAAAATAAAATAATTTTTTCATTTGAAATATATAAAATTATCTAGGTATCTCCTCATTTTTAATGCAAATATCACATACTAATATATATTTTAATTTATCTGTATTTCATCTGCTTGTATTTCTTTACAAATCTGTATTTTGGAAGGTGTATTACATGAATTTTGTCAAATGCATAATTATAATTTCATTACATAATTGTGAAATTGAAATAATTTAAAGGAGATTTTATCAAGTGCTAGATTATATCTTCCCTTCCAAAAAAGTGTTTTTTTTTTTTTTTTTTTTTGTGAAATGAAAAGTGAACTTTCATTTTAAACAAAAAGTATGCACCATTTTAAATATGGCAAAAAAGAATTTCAGAAGTTGCTATTATGATAATTAAAACGGCATTCAAGGTGATACAAATAATATATGTTAAATTACTCATTCTAAATAGCATCACTGAATTTTCTACTCTTCAAAGGATGTTGGAACATAAGAATGATCAATGAAATCTGATTATTGTATAAGAATATTTTGTTGGAAAAAATTTTTGAACTGTGGTGATATATTTTTTCCACAATATGGCTCAATAATTTAAAATTGCTAACAATTTGGAAAAAGGTTATGACATATATTCATTTTATTTACATTGTGTATCATAGAAAACTAAAATGTTTTGATAATAATAAGAAAATAAGTATGCAATCATTTGAAAGGGAATAAGTGAATTATCAGTGTTTTTGTTTTTCCTAATGTATTATTTTTTAAACATCTATAAATAAATTATGTATATTTTAAGTATGCCTTTTTCATTCATTTTTTCCACCTGTCAATTCATTTTATGATTGTTAAAATACTTAGAATCTATACATTTTGTTAGATTCAGAATTTCCTTAACAATTCCAAATTCTTATTTTTTTTTAAAAAAAATTTATCGGAGTATACTAAAAACAATTGTAAGACTTAATTATTTTTGAACTAAATAAATCTACCAGGATTGAAATGAACAATAGAATGGCTGTCAAATTTGGCAGGGTTTTCAGATTTCAGGATGCAAAAATGATTTTTTTCTGACAAATTTTATTTTGATAACCTTGATACATTGAAATGTGGAATTGTTGCTATAAAGTTACATGTTCTGTGCTTTCAATTGCAATTCTCAGCCGTGAAATCAGCTGATGTTTTTTTTAGAAAAACAACATTTTGTAGTTCATGTTGAAAAGTTTAGAATCTGACTTTAAATTGTGTTTGCTTATTTAGTACAATTCAGATCGCTAGATTTCAATTTTGTTGTATTGTTTTTTCCATTATTTATTCTGAAAAGTGTAGTCAAGAGGTATAATTTACATTATCGTTATGATGCGGATCAAGAGTTAAAATACCTGTGATACAATAATACATAGCCAAAAGTTTTATTTCAAATGTCAAATGTTCAGTTTGCAAAAATGACATGTTTGAAATGCATAATTTAACATGAATTTATTAGAAATACTGCAAGAGGAACAAATGAAAAGAAAGATCTTGGAGGGAGGGGGGAGTTGATTTGAGGAAGTCAGATTTAGTATGATATAGATTTTAATAGTGATAAATATGTGGGTTCACAAGATACTAGCTGTTTTATTTTTCAGAGAGAAGTGTTACGAACATTTTCCTTGAGTACAACAAGAGAATGCTTCATGAGAGAATTAATTCTCTTATAATCTTTTGGAGTTCATAATCGAAATGAATGTTGAAAACCAGTGATATAAATAGTTTTGCATCTTTCTCAAAGATTTTAAAAAGTTTTATCTCCTTCAAAAAAATTAGAATTCTATGAAAAAGTTAATCATACTTTTTAAAGATGATATAATTATTTAAAAAAAAGTGTTAAAATTTGTGTTTTTCATTTTTATAAAGTGTTTGGTTTTGACACAATGCTTATTCCAGATGACTATTGATGTAATTTGGTGATTTATTTGAAAGTTGCCAAACAAACAGTTTCTATCAAAACATCCTATTCTTTACTTTAACTGTCTATCAGAATGGGTTATAAGGAATAAACATTTTACCCTTTGTTACTATTTCCAGATGTTTTCTGTTAACAATAAAATGGAATTTTTTGGGAGGGATTCATATTTTAAATCATTGATATATCTTTTTTTCTTAAAATTGTACATACAAATTGCTTATCAGTTATAATCATTGTGTAGTAAAAACTTGTATTGAAGTTCAATTCAGGATATTTTAAACTTAATAATTTTTTTAAAAAATCCTCAAGTATTTAATGTAAAAATAACTTGAACTGATCAATAATGTTTTACCTTTCCACTATTGTGCATGTTCTTTATGAAGGTGGAAGGTAAATATTTCATTTTAAAAATCCTTTATTATTTTCTTGGAATTTTTTATGTTAAATGCTAGCAGAAAATTTTTTAAAGAATTGCTCACAATTAAAATAGGATGTGTCTACCATTCAATATTTTGTTTCCTAAATTCTGGTTAAAGAATTAATTAAAAGTGGGTTTTTTACTTAACCCAATAACCACCAAATCTTTTATCTTTTTTTTTCATTTAAAGTTACATTTTTGCAAGTAAACAATCTAAGAATTTTAAATAACAAAGAATATGAATGTGTGATTTTATTGATTTAATCAATTCCCATTTAGGAATCATGCCACATTACATGTATAAATAATTGCATATTTATATGAATGCCATGAATAACTCATTCAGCGTATTATCAAACTTTGCATATTGTTAACAATTTTTTTAAACAAACAGCACATTTTTTTCCCTTTATCTAGTGCTGTATCTAAATATTGCTTTAGAATTTTTTGTACCTATTCTGGTTTCTGTGAGCTCATAATTGGTTTTCAATTATTCTTCAGTTCATACAGAGTGGTTTAATTGAAATAGAATTGTGCAATGTCTCTTCTGAAATTTAATATTAGCATTTTTTTCCATTAGTGTTGCAAAAAAAAAAAAAAAAAAAAAAATACATGCATTAACTGCAACCATATTCTTGGTAGAATTAGAAAAGTACCACTTCTCTTGCCTCTAATTCTTATTGTACATTTTTGTATACTTCAGTCAAGTTTCTCAACACTATCCATGATTATATTGTAATTTTGAATGGTATAGTACTGTGCAATTTTAACGCTTGTTTTTTCTTAGTTCTAGATCACAGGAGTCAGCAATCTTGTAGCTGTGGCATGCTGAATCAATCTACCAACATGATTCAGCATGCCACACTGTAGGAAATATTAGAAACCATTCAGTTTCCACAATAATACATTCAGAGTTAGAAAATAGATAAAAAAAATATACATTTAAAGTTTTATTATATGTTAATTATGCATCATTTAAATATATTTATTTACATAAAAATAAACATGAAATATAAGTACATTCCCTTCAGTATAGTTAAATAATATATATATATTAATGTGAACCTTGTTCTTGCACCACTCTACTTCATAACGCATTTGACATGATTCTGTGAACATTCAGTTGCAGACTTTCAAATATTAGTAACTTTGCAAACTCGAGATATTTTTCACACAAGAAAAGATTTGTTCACATAGATATGTAGAACCCAAAACGCGCGGAAAGCTGAGTACATGCAATTTTCTTCAAACATTAAATTTCTCCTGCAATGATGTCCAATAATCTAAAATAGTTTTCATTACAGTTATGTTTCAGACTTTTCATAAATGTTGTTTTCAATAATTTTTAAGATGTTAGACCAATAATCTCCTTTTCAAAATTATCAGCTTCCATCCACTCAAAAATTGACAAGTTTGAAGAATAGTGTACAGTGCCACTGAGAATTGTACCACGTGCCATAGGTTGCCGATTCCTGTCCTCTTCTATCTTTCCACATGTCTCAAAGGTAAAACTTACAAATGATTTGATAGCATAACAATGTCATCTTTCCAAACTCGATTAAATATTCCTTTTAATTCATCATATTTGTAATCGAAAAACTTCATTTCGTATGCTTTTGTAGGACATCCTATTGTATCTCATCATTCTAGTTGCTGATATATTTCTCTCTTTGAGTCTTTCATCAAATCAAAGCTTGTGAAAAATTATTCAATTAAGAGCAATGTTATTCTGGTTTATCTATGGATGCTATCTTAGTCTATATCCCTAATACATTTCACTAAAATGCAGGTTTCTGTTTGTTTCAGGACAACTTTTCCCCCATCACATGCATTTCCATATAATTCAAATATTTATGTCTTATCTTCTGACCAGTACATCTGTTCTTGAAGTAAAGAATAATGTCCAGGAAACACTAAAAAATTCCCAATTTTTTTTTTTTTTTTTTTTTTTTTTCTGTAATCAACAGAGAGCTGAAATGGGTGACAATTAATTCGATACATTGTACTGTATGATGTGGTTTTTTGGTTTTTACTAGATTTTCGGTGAGGAATATCTCTAAAATTTCTAGTTGTCTTTTATCTTTAGTTCTTTCTATCATGTTTAATTTACAATGTTAGCATTCTTCTCTATGACTAGAAATGTTAAATGATGCTCTTTTTCTGTTCCACTTTTTTTTAGTTTTATCTTTGGAACTATTAACTCCTTTATACTTCGTGCTGTATATGTCAAATGAACCTTGAACAGGGCATCTTGCTATACACTATCACTTTATCTTCCAAATCGATAACATCACCTGCTCTATCCAGTGGCAAGTTAACTATATCTATAGTACTGTCAAGGTCATCTTGATTATTGTCCCAGTATACAAGTTCTCTTAGTGTTCGAAATTTTTTTTCGACCCTTAATTAGCCAAATCAAAAAGAAGTCATTTATAAAAGGCCATCCAGGTTGCTTTCACATAGTTCAAAACTCATAAAATACTCTGTAAATAAAATATTCTTTCAGTCCGAAACTCGCGCCGTCTGCTGTTTATTTGTATGTTCAGTGAAAATCGGTTAACACACGAAACTGAGAGGGCTGAAATATTTTTTCATGTTGAAGGATATTGCAGCCCCCATATATCAACAAAATTAAGTTTATTAGAGTTCATTTTATTTACATAGATATGTATATATGCAGGTATTTAATAAAACAAAAACATCCACAAAAAATAAAATTTGATTCAAAATTTAGTTATACCAAAATATTTACAGATTTCGTCAAAATATTTACTTCTCTCTGTTTTTGATCAGCAGTCTTAAGAAGCTCCATTTTCATTTTAATCGAAATAGTAGTTTGCTTTTCCCTTGAGCTCTTTGCCAATGTGCTGGGAAAAAAATTCTAAAAAATTTTGGAGACTGTAATAGTGTGTGTAAAAACAAAACTTATTTTATATTCAGATTATATTATTAAATTGATTCTGAAAGTAAAAAGCCAGTTTGACCAGCTATTATTTTATATTAAGAATTTTTGAAGTTTTTCAATCTCATAAAACGCCTAATTTTTAAAACTTTTTAGTCATTGTGTAAATTATTTATGTTTTTTAGATTATTGTGAACAAACGTTTGTATGGATTTGAAAATCTGTCCCCTTGTTGATTTTTAATGATTATTTTTCTAGCTAAACCTGGAAAAAACACGAATTTTTTTTAAATATTAACTTTAGCATTTATTAAAAAAATAACTGGAGATCTCGAACTTAAATCCATACTAACTTTTATACATCATATATGTTGTATACGTTTGGAATATATACAAAAAATTTCGACTCTATCTTGATCAGAAAAATAAGGCCTTAGAGATTAGAAAACACTTATATCTTCAAAATTAAAAATCTGAGAAAAACGCATTTTAAGTTTGTAAAGTCATAAAGGAATATTTAATAATGCATCTAAAGCTCTAATTTTTGAATTTGTTATTTTCCAACTAAGTTCTTCATTAAAACATTGCTTTAATTAAATCTGACTGAAAATATTTTTTTTAAGTCAAAATATATTTTTGCATAATATTGATAGCCTTTGTTACAACGACAGGTTATTCAGCCTAATCTTAACACAATATTTTCACTAAAGTTTTGAAACACAAAGCATTTATGTACAAAATAATAATGATACTAGCTTAAGCTAAAAATAATCATGTTTGCTCCTAAAATTTAATTTCCTTCAGTTTTAAATCGGGGCAGTTTAGGAAGTTTTAGCTCTTGTCGTACGACTTAAAATACTAAAATATAGTGCTACAATATGTTTACTATAATGTAGTTTGGTACATTATGGAAATATATTCAGTTTTATTTACAATGCTTGTATTCAAAATACTTGTATTCGGAAGTCTATAATTGCAGAATCAGCTGGGAACTGAATTTTGGATATATCATTTTCAGTAGTATTCTGTCAAATATTGTTTCTCATAGCAACTGAGAACGTTCTTGCCATGGCATTTTCTCAACAGGAAAAAATTAATGATGAAGCTTCTAAGTTTTTTACATAAACTATTTTTTAAAAGAAACATTGGCCATTAAATCAATCTTAAGTAACTATGAGAACTCAAAACATAATCAAGCAAAACATGATTTTAGTAATGAAAACTGAAATTAATAACCATTTCATACGGAAAGAATTGACTGTGCTCAAAAATATTTTTAATTAATTCAACTTAAAAGTGAAAAATGCTTCAAAATAAAACCAAAACCTAAGCTTAAAAAAATTGAAATATCTTTTAAAAACTAATTTGTTATCAGATCTGGAATTTGTGTGTGTCGCGGCATGCTTCAATGATATGGGCCACAAGAAAATGCAAAAAAAAAAAAAAAATGGTATTTTTGAAATTTGTATAGTACTGTGTAGAAAAAAAAAGGCATGGAAATACATAGTAGTTAATCAGGACCATTGTATTATTATGAAGAGAGAGAGGGTATCACGCACCTTAATAGTTAAAAATATGTGTTTCAAAATCAGTATTTCTTTCCTCGGTTTTTTTGTTTTTGGCAATATTGAATATGAGTAAATGAAACTCCTGTTTGTAGTGCAAATAGTAAATAATTTTACATTGCATGACTCGCAAGCCGTAGGATGTGGGTTTGATCCTGAATGAAATCTATAGATTTTCTGGATGCGAAAATCGTAGGCACGCATGCTGTATGATTGTATCACATGTGGAAGATTATACGACATCCAGATTTGGCTAGGGTACTTTCGGCAAAAAAACCCATCACGGCAATATTTAGCATTCGACATGCGCATGAAGTGAATAAATTCAAGCGTCAAAATTAGGTAGTGATAGCCATCATTAGATGGTTCCACCTATGAAATGGCTCCCCCACTTGGGGACTTATCATGCCTGCAAAGGTTAATCTGCCGAAATGTGTGCAGCCCATTTGAAAGAAAAAAAGCAATAACTAAGGTCCTAGTTATGAATTAAACAATTGGCTCAATTTTGGGGCAGTTATGTTACTTTGAACATATCTATGTAACCTCTGTGAGAAAAAATAAATATTTTCGATACAAATTATTAGATATTCATTTTCCAAATAGAAAATGGAAAAAAGTGTCGTTTACAAGTGCATTTTGAAAAACAATGGTAGAGATTGCATGCATATATTTAATACACACCTTGGTAAACTGTACATTATTGTTGTTGTCGTGTCCTTCCCGAAGGGAAGGAATGAAAGTTGTCAGAGCCTCAGACTGGCTGGACATCTACACGATAGATGGCGACACCGCCTATCTCTACCTCCACAATTTAGGCATGGAGCTGGAGGAGGGGAAATATATATATTCTCCAGCACCCCTGCACTCGTGGTTTCTGCTGCGACCACCCACAAGACTTTCGGACCCACTGATTTAACAAGCACGTACTCCGTGTGTATTCGGTGGCATCGAACCCAGGCCCTTCCGTCTGGAGTCCGATGCTCTAACCACTAGGCTACCCGCGGCCCGAACTGTACATTAACAGAGGATTATGTGAACATATAACTTTTGTAAGTAAAAAAAATCAGAAATTAGGGAGGAGCAACATTAAAAACGTTAATTATCTCCCCCTACTAAAAAAAATGGGAACTACAAAAGAGAATGAGTTAAAAGATATTTTTTAAAAATTGAAGAAAAGTTGTTCGTTTGATATATTTTATTGAAATTTGGAATTTGGTAGAAGCTGGCATGCAGTGAAACTGTTTCTTTAATTGTTACGAGTATTATGCAAAGCAAAAGTGTCAAACTCAAAGGCTAACTTGAGCCAAACAAACAAGGCTTAACTTTAAGTGGGTTGCAAAAAAAAAAAACATTCATAGAAATGTAGGCTTATTTCGAATATTATTTTAAAATAAGCACACATAAAAGAACAAGAAAAATGTAATGCATACCTTCTGACATTTGACATGTCTTCTCTGCTAATTTTCTTTCCTATTTCGGGGGGAATTTGCGTCGGTTTGCTATTGTGATGAAGCCGGTCTCTTTCCCCTAATTGTTAAGACTGGTGCCGACAGACATGAGAAAATTCCAGACGTTTCCCTAATTGCTGGGAAGGAATTTCGCAAAAGGGTGGTCAGAAATTCTGGCCCTTTTTCCCATGCTGTCCCGACCGTCAAAAAGAGATGCCGTAACATTGTGCTTTCGTTTTCTCAAGATTCGATGACGACAGCGCGTATGAGAACTTACAATATAGGCGGAGACAGACTCCCTATAGGCGACCTGCGAACAAGAGATCAAATAGGCCCCGACATAAGCGGCCTGCGAACAAGAGAAAAAGAAGGGATTGGGAGATGAGGATCGTGAGAGACGAGAGGTATATAAGGAGAGCGAGGGAGTACGAAGGGAGACTGGATTTTGAGGGAGCCGTTAGACGCCTCTTCAGCGAGAGGAAAAACGATAGTGAGTCCGTGAAGTACGGCAGATTCCGCACTGTTTAGACTGGACTTCAGAGAACTGACTGAGGTCCCTATAGTGATGAATAAAACGATTAAGTCTGCGAATTAAGGAGGATTCTGAACCAGAGAAACTTTACCTGAGGGAACCTGATTGGAGGCCCCTCCAGCTAAGGACTTGTGATACAACTAAACCCGAGTCCGCGAAGTAAGGCGGATTTTGGAACCGTGTAAATTGAGAGGGAGCAACTGCAAGGCGGATTTAGAGCCAGTGAACTCACCCCGACTTAGTGTGGAATTACCGAGAGTGAACCCTTTTTACATATCCTATGTATAGGGCTTTTCTCTAGAGTGTCAATTTATGACATTATTTTGTGCGAGAAATATGAGACATTGCAGCGAAAGATACTCGAAATCTGTGGACCCTTTTGTTAATTAATTGTGATAGAATATTTTTTTTTGATGATTTTCTTACTGAGAAATAAATAGTTTATCCCAGAGCTGTGTGAAGTCATTACACTATTTTATTATAAAGGGTGTTTTTTTAGAGGTATAGAACTTTAAATTGCAATAAAACAACGATGTATTATTCGATTGACATGAATTTTTTTTATTCGAAAGATAATCTTGTGGCATTACATTTTAAATATGATTTCTGGCATAGGACTGCCACGACTGGCTCGGATGTAGTCCAATCTGGACGTCCAATTTTCGATGACTTTTTCCAACATTTGTGGCCGTATATCGGCAATAACACGGCGAATGTTGTCTTCCAAAGGGTCAAGCGTTTGTGGCTTATCCGCATAGACCAATGACTTTACATAGCCCCACAGAAAATAGTCTAGCGGTGTTAAATCACAAGATCTTGGAGGCCAATTCACAGGTCCAAAACGTGGAATTAGGCGGTCACCAAACGTGTCTTTCAATAAATCGATTGTGGCACAAGCTGTGTGACATGTTACACCGTCTTGTTGGAACCACAGCTCCTGGACATCATGATTGTTCAATTCAGGAATGAAAAAGTTAGTAATCATGGCTCTATACCGATCACCCTTGACTGTAACGTTGTGGCCTTCATCGTTTTTGAAGAAGGATTCCACCAGCCCATAAAGTGCACCAAACAGTCAGTTTTTCTGGATGTAACGGTGTTTCGACATACACTTGTGGATTAGCTTCACTCCAAATGTGGCAGTTTTGTTTGTTGACGTAGCCATTCAACCAGAAGTGCGCTTCATCGCTAAACAAAATTCACTTATGAAAATCGGGTTGCATGAGATCTTTTGAATTTAAATTCAAGATCTCCTTTGCTCGGGTCGTTTATTTTCGGATCGACCCAATCCATTTCCACGCCCACTTCTCTGCGAGCGAACGGCCTCGGCCAATCAGATCGCAGGAAAGTGGTGCGACTGTTCCTTCGGCCGACAGATTCACTCTGTCGCCGTTCCAGCAGAATTGTTCTGCCCATTTCTATTATATCTTTTAAATCTAATTTTAAGTAAAATCATTAATTCGGCTCTTAATTCTAAAATTCTGATGAGGAGGTACGTCCCGTTCCGGGACAGGCACTCCGTAAGTTACATGCCACTTGCCACTTATGAAAATCGGGAACAACGGCAATCTCGTTTTGGGCCCATTCGACGAATCTACGCGCCTTGCTTGATGATCGTTTTGATGAATTGCCAAACCAAACTGAGAATAAATCGCTTGACAGCTGTTAAATCGGTCGCCATTTTGGAAAGTAATGCCAACTTAAACTTCTATACCTGGAAAAAAACACTATTTATATTGTTGTGGCCGATCTACAGGCTGTGCCGCGAGTTTGACACTTCTGATGTAAAGGGACGGAGAATTTCATCAGTTAACATGATTGATAAACCCTACCCAACTTGGGATTGCTAACTGGACGGCGAGTTATTAATAGAGTTGGCGATAATGCGTAAGAACCAAGGGTTTCATAAACCATAGCCGCTATCTTATGTGGGAAGCGATTTTCGCTTATACCTCTATTTTAGCGAGGGACGTGATATTTATTGTGTACTGAAACTCTTGACATGGTAATACAAAATAGTTCCATTTTATAAATTCATTCAGTGTAAAGTTTATTTGTGAAAGACGTATCTCTCTTTACAATCTCCATTCCTTTACAGTTTCTTTTTTTCTCTTTTTTTTTCGTGCCAGTAAAATGCTTCTTACATTTTCGAGCAGTATTTGAAGTAAAATTTTATTGTTCTCTATAATATTGATATAATAATTTCCTTTACTATAATTTAAGCTTCCTCGGTGCTTTACAAAAGCAACGTTGTTCAATAATAATCATTAGACAAAGTTCTTTTGGAATTTACATGTTCTCTTTGTTCATTTACCAGATTATTCTTCTAGCAATAAATTGTTTGTACTTGAATGTTGGAACGCATGCCGATATGAAAAGCCTAAAAGTATCTCATACCATTTTACAAAATTCCGAGTAATTTCAGATTTATGTTTTTGTTCTGAAAATTTGAATTTTCATATCTGTATTAGTGTTATGTATATATGAAAAATTACGAATCTTCCTAATTGTGTAATCATTAAATTTCTTTAATAACATTATTCATTGTTAAACTGTACCTAAAACATTGAAATGCAATAATTTAGGGGATATTTCTAATTATTAAAATAAAGAAAATAAAAAAATCCTTGGAGGGGGGAGTTCTGTTATGCTCAAATATTCCTTTAAAGTTAGCTATATAGCGGCATATTAGTAATATACCATGATACAGCTATTCACTGAAAATGTGATAATTAAAAAATAATTGAAGTGTGTGTGTTTGCCGACATGCAAAAGAATTTGAGCAAGTGTGTGAGCCCTCGGGTATTTTCATCACTTGACCATGATTTAAAGTTTCGAAGTTCCAAGTCTGTAGGTCCCGTGTTACTTAAGAATACGTTATAAATAAATAATCAACTAGCATGTAAAAAATAATTTTTCATATTTTATAAGAAATTGTTCTTTTTCAATTAAGAATATTACCTTCAAATTTGCTTACTTAATAAGAATTTAGTTTTAAACTTTTAAAATTCTGATTTAGAATAAATCAAGAATTATGCATTGGGCTCATTACTCAGAACAATCGTCTTATTATTTATTTTTTGAAATGTAAAAGAAAAAAAATCCCATGTTGGTATTAAATCTAATTGATTAGTAATTTTTATTTTTTAAATAAATGCTTTCATTTTTTTTATTCTAAATAAAACATTAAATCAATTTCTTTTCTGTCCGTACATCTGAATTTATTTATTGTTATTTTCAACTATGGCATCGTAATAATTAACAAAATTATTTTCAGAACTAAGTAATGCTATTAAATTCAATTTTTTATATATAAAGAAAAAGAAATTTTCTCCCTCTGTTAAACATTATAACACTTTATTAATAGAGTTTGTGATTGTAGCGATAATACGTATTTATTTATTTATTATAATACGCAAGTACCCAAATCTAATATTTATACATATAATATAATATTCTAATACAGATAATGTATACATTTTACGCTCAAAATTTTACTCCTATAGAAGACGATGTTAATTCGATAAAGAATATATTTTGCTGCCAAACATTAGAGTTTGATAATAATTAATTTGCAAAAATAACCGGATGCTACTATTAACGATTAATCGCTTTTTGCCATTCATTTTTGTAATTATTTTCAAAATAATAGCATGAAAGTATTTTTAAAAGGTGAATGAAACTTATAAATTACTACGATTAATGCTACTCATTTCTATAAAGTAGCAATTACAAATCAATATTTCATGTCATGTTGATCATTTATCAATCAATATATGTATTTGTATTTTCTTTCAAGAATAAATCATTAAGAAAAAAACTTTTAGTACTGAATACAAAAAATAAAATACGTTTCTTGCATACTCTTGATTTAAACTACAGCTTATGTATTTTCAAGTTGTAACTTCAAAATTACTCTTTAAAACAAGAGATCTATGAAGAAGAAATTTCTCCCAGAATACTACGTAATAATTCTTTTTTGCGTTCGTTATTTTATTTACAATAAACATTTGTTTTCTATAGAATTTTCTGATTTTTAACTAAATTTTTATTGAGTACGAAAGTTTTGTTGAATTATTATCTTCTTCTCTAGCAACTATAACAGCGGAAGTTGGAAATTTAAAAACATTTTTCCAGTGCTTATCAGATTTTTATTGTTATTAATCATTAACAATATTAATAAAATTGTAAAAATTCAGCAAGTAATGTTTCAAAATATTCCAATGTGAAATCGAAATAAAAGTTTGGTAATAAAATCGAAATAAAATAAATTTTAGTTAGAACTATTACATCAATGTAAAGGGTAATCTTTTTATGCAATGAATTTTAATATTGTTATACTTATAAATTTTATTCTTACATAAATTTTGTTAAAAGAATTCGAATAATAAATGTGCCTAATGCCTCTTATTTTGGGGGGACATTTCTTTTCTTTTTCTTTTTTTTTAATACTATTTTTACCGTTATGTGTTTTAAAAATTTGTAAGGTTTGAAACTTTATTACTTATATTTATTTTACATTTTAGTTTTTCTAGGAATAACTTTTGAATTTACTTTCGAATATTATACATATTTCTTCAGTGATGACAGCGACTTCTACTTTGTGTTAGATTTCTTCCTTCTTTCGTAACCATAGTAACATTTAGATTTTATCGTTATGAACGAAAGCCATTCTCTTGAGCAATAAAACTACTACTGAGAAGATCTCTTTGTTTATATTTAGGTAAATTGATTTCATATTATTCTCAAAACATTTATATTTATTTTAAGGGTAAGTTCAATATTTTCAAGATTATATTTTTCAACGTTAGATACGTAATACATTAATTTGTTTACCCTGTTGAATAAATCGGCATATTATAATTTGAATTCCATTGTAAATTATCGATCAAAGAAAATAAATATATTAAAATAGCGTAGCTGGGTTGTTTTATACGTAATAAATGGAAAGTATGTGAACAAATGAGGGTACTTGCGTATTAGCGTCACCACAGCAAAATTGTCGCCACTCGAATTACGCCATATCAACACAACAAAAAGATTTTAACGAGTTTAATTTTGGGGAAAAAAACCCAGTCAAATTTTGGTGGAAAATGGCGCGATTTGTTTGGTGCCAATTTGGCTGCGGTGACTGTAATACTTAAGTAGCCATATGAGTTACTGTGTTGTGAATTTTTTTCCATCCTCTAATTTTTTTTCGAAATATTTTTCTAAGAGAAAAAAAGGCAGGAACAATTATTTGCTTTTCTTATTTCCCTTTCATACGGATTTTACTTGAAATTAACGTTGTAATGTTTGAGTCTAAATTTTCAGTTCTTTGTGTGTGTACTTTTTGTTAAATAAAAGTAGACTATCTAGTATATTTGGTACTTTTAAGTAATTTTATTGACCTTTTGCACAATGAATTAATTCTACAAGTATCTTAAAGATATGCAATCTTGAATTCTATTGTCTTTAATTTAGAGCTCAATGGCATTTTTTAGCTAATTTTAATTTATTTTATTTGTTAACAAAACAATAAAAGTAATAAAAGATTTATTGCAGCTCAGATCTACAAATGTGTTTATGAGAAGTTATTTTATGATATTTTTCTTCAAAAAGATATTTTTAAATAAATATTAATTTCTTTTAATTTATTGGAGGGAAAATTGTGATTTTTATTAGACAAAATTAAGGAATTATTAGTGAACATTACCAAGTTTTGATGGTTGAAAAAGTATTTGTCAGAAATTTTTATGGATGCATTTTCAACTCAATAGTAACATATTTATTATAAATTAATTTTCTTTTTGAAAATTAATTTAAGTTTGCGGAATCTGTATCAACATCTCAATATTACATGAGTCTTTTCTTACTTTTTTCTATTGAGAATAATAATTTAAATAAGTTTTTTCCCTTTCTTTTTGAGAGATATGTATTTAACAACCTTTAGTATCGGTTAGTATAACATTACTGTATCTCTACCAAGATTTGAGTTTCTACTTTGATAATTTCCTATCAGTATAATTGTATGTCCTTCATTTTGTTTTTATTTTAATTAGTTTCGTCTTATAATTACTTATACAAAAATGAAATAGAAAGGGCAGTGTCGAATCCAACTTATATATATATATATATTCAACCGTTTCTTTCTTTTTCTTTTTACAAACGTGGCAGTTTATGCTCACCTTATAAAACCCGGTTTGATATTTGATGTTCCACTCTATCCCGTTAGTATTTCAATAAAAAACTTCCATTGATTTTAGTTTTCATTAAACACAATGAGGAATTTCATTTAATGTAAATGCTTTTTAAATATGTGTGTGATTCTGTTTTGTCGTGTGGTCAATTTAATTTCTTTCATCCATTTTGACTCCAGTTCTCTATATTTGCTTTTTTTTAAATTATAAAAAAAAATAAAGGTATGAAAGTTAAAAATGAAGCTACGTTTATTTATATATGTACGAAATATTCGAATGAAAACGATAAATTGAATATTTACTGCGTGGGAGAAATTACTTGTAGTATAAGCAACCTTTTTCTCCCTTCAATACATATACTTTATTAATACTGAAGTGAATGTACAACGCAAGTGCAGTTTCTTTTCGCCTTCGAGTTTTATTTTTAGACCTATCTTTTATTTGGTTTGTTTGTAGTTTTCATCCTTAAAAATAGTAAATATTTCTTCTATATTTAAATAGTGATTTCTAACACAGGCTCGAATTAAACACGCATAATATTATATATATATATATATGTGGGAGACAACAAGGGGTCCAAGACGTTGGTCTTTCTTCTATTTTATTTTAACATTAAACAAAAATTAATTAAAAAGGTAGTTAAGTTTTTACAGAGAAGTTTGACGATGATATTCAGAAGGTAACGCCTGCTCGCGCACCTCTCGCGTTCTCCTTTCTCTCTCTCTAAGTTTTTTTCTCAAGAGTCTCTGCTTTTTTAGTTTCAGTTCTGCTTTTACTTTGATGCGCCTGCGCGCGAAGACTGCTTGGTTTTGGCTGCATGCCACAACGGCCATTCTGACCGTACGCTGTCCGCAGCGGTATTTCCATGGAGACCAGAGGAGAATCTGAAACATACAAAAAAAAAACGGAACAGACAAGGACTATACGACAAATATATAGAGATTAAACATATCATAATTTTTCTGAACTAGACAGTTTCTCCATCATGTGAAGGCACCTCTTCGACATCCGGAAGGTTCCACAGGAAAACATTGTGTTTCACAGGCATAAGAATGACTTTTTTAACAAGTTGATCTTTGGTTGAACGCATCGATATTTTCCTCTGTAGAGTTCTGGACGTCTGTTCAAAACGATTTCTCTTTTTCCTTCGTTTCCACTGCCAAGGCTGAAAAATTTTTCGGAGCAACACAAACCGATGATGTTTACTCTTCATAGGTAAAGGGTTAGGTGAGCGGAAGATAAATTCCACGGAACTCGTTTTCATGGCACCATTGGCTTTCTTACACAATACTATATCAGAACATTTTTCTCTTGCAATACTCAATTTTAACTTAGTACTCTTAATTTTATTACATTTATAATCCTTAATTAGAGAACTCGAATCATTTCTAGTATTAAAGTTTTCAACATATGGCAAATCATAACTAGAGTTTTCTATCACATTTGAAACAGAAACATTTGAATTAAAATGAACACAAGCATGAGCACCTAAAGAGGATTCACTTTCATTCAATAAAACATCGCTCTTTGCGTGGCCTAGTTTTTTTATTTCAGAATATACACTGGGATGTATAATAAATTCTTCGGTCAAGGTCGGTGATATTGCCGTTCCAACACTTAAGCTAGGAGAGTGTTGATTAAGAGAAATATTTATGGGTTTAACTTCTACCATACGCTGTTCGCCAAAACATGAACTTAATGTTATGATTTCTTCGGAAGGTGTTTGCACTCTAATTAGTGAGGAATTTAAAACTGGGATCTGGCAACCTGAATCAATCAATGCTGTTACGGGCTGATTTTCCACAAAAATGTTTACGTATTGAAGATTTGCGCATTCTTCGCTATTTTGTTTTCGCTCTCGATTTTCAAAGTATTCACGTTTATTTTATTATGGATGTGATCATTAGATTCTTTAGGTTTAAAACGCTTCTCACAGTCTCTTGCGCAATGAGATGAATCACCGCATATAAAGCAATTTTTATTTTCTCTTTCATGATATTGGGGATAGTTCTCTTTAATCTTTGTTTTAAAGTTTTGTGATTTATTTTTAAAGGGGTCTTGGGTATATCCATAAGTAATAGGAGTTTCTTTATGTGATCCGCTTCTAGATGAAATATAAATATCACACTCTTTAGCTAAATCAATAGGCCTAAACCAATCTTCTGCTTCTCGAATGCCAATATGGGTTGCGGTTTCCTTATTTAAAGTTTTGAACTGTTTCTCTTCGAATTTAGCTGCAGGATTTAAACTTAATGCTTTATTTTTAACCCTTTGAAGTTCGACTTCTTTTTTCTAACTGTGCTAACTCTAGTTTCGCGAGCTCAATTTTCTGTTTTCCTGAAGTTACTTCTCTTTTGTTTCGCGATACCCTCTCATCTATACAGTTTTGAATTAAAGTTTTAACGAAATCTGGATCACTTTCAAATGTACTACTGTTCTCAATTTTAGTCTTTAGTTTAACTATAGTGTCAGTACTTTCGACAGTACCGTCTAGCTCCTGAACAACTCTTATGAGATCCTCTTTAAGAGCGTTTTTATACATTTTATAAAAATTTGGAAAGGTCCTACCTTTTTTTTTTCTGGCTCCCTTGTTGCTCGCACGTACGATGTATCCAATGAAGAAAAAATTTCGATTCTACTGATTTCACCTCTTCGTAGGTAATATAGTTGAAATTGTGGTTCCGGCCTCTACACAGGCGGATTATTCGTCGATGGGTTTTCCAACCTCTACACAGGCGGAATGAAGTTGAAAAATTCAACCTCTACACAGGTTGAACGAAGTTTCCGAAAAATGGCGGCGCGTCTCCTCCACGGACGGCTTTTTTTTTTTTTTTTTCACGTTCCAAATTTTGATCAAAATCGAAATTTTTTTTTCAATCGCCTCTACACAGGCGGAATTTTCATGCTGAGTTCAAACCTCTACACAGGTTGAACGAAGTTTTCGAAAAATGGCGGAGCGTCTCCTTCACGGACGCTGTTGTTCATTGTCCAGACTTTGGTTCAAAATCGAAATTTTATCGATCCATCCCGGCCGAGCCCCCATAATTTGTGGGAGACAACAAGGGGTCCAAGACGTTGGTCTTTCTTCTATTTTATTTTAACATTAAACAAAAATTAATTAAAAAGGTAGTTAAGTTTTTACAGAGAAGTTTGACGATGATATTCAGAAGGTAACGCCTGCTCGCGCACCTCTCGCGTTCTCCTTTCTCTCTCTCTAAGTTTTTTTCTCAAGAGTCTCTGCTTTTTTAGTTTCAGTTCTGCTTTTACTTTGATGCGCCTGCGCGCGAAGACTGCTTGGTTTTGGCTGCATGCCACATATATATATATATATATATATATATATATATATATATATATATATATATATATATCCCCCTTACTTGTTTTCCGTTCATTATTCCTTCAAGCATACGTTAATATACTATTAATCTCCCCGAGAATTGACATCTACAAGCAACGTATGAATCTAAATGCAGAAGGAAAAGTAACTAGGAAATTGAACAATAAAAAGTACAAATTTGTGTGCTTCTTGTTAAAGAATAATTTTTTTCTTCGCAAATATAATTTTCAAAAAAATCGCTTGGTAGTTATATCACTTAACATTAAACAATATTGTCAGTTAACAACTATATTCTTTCAAGCGATTACAGAAGGTCAAATTATTATTTTAATAAATGTTTAAGTAATAGTGTCAATAAATATATAGTATTTAAATCAACCTACTAGAAGTTTAAAAAATAAATTTGTATTCATTAATCTAGGAATAAGGTTAAATCTAAATTGCTTTACATTTCATATTGCACACAATATTCATAGAACAATATGAATATCTTATAATAACTTCCGCTCATTATTCCTTCAAAAAAGCCTACAATGATATCCTATTAATCTCCTCGAGAATTCACATCTGCAAGCAACCTATGAATCTAAATGCAGAAGGGAAATAACTAGAAAATTGGAGGATGAAAAGTGCCCATTTGTGCTTCTTGTTGAAAAATAATTTTTTTTTTCATATATCGCGGATACAATTTTCAAAAAAATCGTTTGGTAAATATATCATTTAACATTTAAACAATATTATATAACAGTTAACAGCTACTATACATTCTTTCAAGTCATTACAGCAATTCAAATTATTTTTTTTAATAAATGTTTAACGAATAATGTCAATAAATGTAGTATTTAAATAAACATACAAAAAGTTTGAAAAATAAATTTTTATTCATTAATCGAAGAATAAGATAAAATCTAAATTCAATTTGCTTTGCATTTCACATTGTACAATTTTCATAGAGCAATATGAATACCTTACAATAACTGCAGTTTTTCACATTTTGCTTTCGGAACTTTTGCTTTTTACTTTTATTTATAAAATAATACGTAAAAACTGACTTCGTATCACAGAATGTGTAAGAATTATTTATCTATTTTTAAAGTATGTACAAACTTATTTAAAAGTACAAGCCTTTTTTTTTTTTTTTTTTTTTTTTTTTGAGGAGGGAACAATTCTACCAGTAAGTGCAGGATATCAACCCGCAGATATTTTGACTCTTTCAGCATAAAATACTAATAAAAATTTTTAATATTTTGTTGATAATTCTTAAACTTAAATTTCATTTTTCTTATCCTTTGTGGGTGTTATTGGTTCCTATATAAATATAAATAATGCATTATTTTGTTTTGCAGCGGTATCGAAATAAACCAGTACTAGACATCAATTTCATTCTTCTATCAAATATCAATTTTCATCCTACGTTCTAAAGAAATATATTTTGCAGTTGGTTTTGTAATTTATTTCGCATGTCTTTAATAGAATTTATACCCATAAATCATAAAGAAATGTTATTTTCTTCTGTCTTATTATAGAGCACCCACAAACAAAAATCTAAGATAGATAATATTTAAGATCATTATCCTAATCTGATACAAGTTAATAAATTTTGAAAATTAAGTTTTAGAGCCTTTATACATACAGTGGGCCACAAAAGTGTTCGTACACTTCCAATTTAAATATAAAATTTAATGTTTTCGACTAATAAAAATTAATATATTGTAATTTTAATTTTTTTATGATATCTGCAACTTGTTCTTAATGGAATGACATAATTAATTTTTTAAAAATAATATAACTATTTTTTTAAAAAAATAATAAACAAAAAGCTAATAAAAATTACGCCACAAAATCTTTGTACACTTAACAAAAATCTCAACTTAGCTTTAAATATTGTATTTCTTTCTTAATTTCGTACTTCGTAGGATATCTTTTAGTGTCCACAACAACTTTTAAGCGTCTTGGTACAGATTTAATCATTTTTTTGTAATTTCTGCATCGATTTTCCTCCATTCTTCTGTGATTATTGTTTTCCCTTCACATTTTGTGTTTATTTGTCATGTTTTCTTTTTTTTACGTCAAATTCTCACCAAATATGTTCTAGTGGCTAAATAAAGTGATTGAGGAGGTATTTTCATAATTTGGGGACAGTTATAGAGACACCAGTGGCGTACATTGAGAGCAGTGCGCTTGGCGTTATTACCCTGTTAAAAAATTAAGTCGTTTCCAATATCCAAATTTTGGCGTATAATTTAAAATTTCCCTTTAAAATATTTAAATAGAGTTCATGATTCACAATATCAACAAAAATTACCAAATTACTTCATTCTGTGGCCTATTTACACCTCCACACAAGAACACTTCCACCTCCAAGTTTTATTAATTCAACTAGATTCTAGGGATTAAGCTTCAGAAAATTCAAAATTGATAGCAAATTGATTGGTATGGCAGATAATTAAACATTTTTGGTTACGATAGGCCTATAATAGCTTGTAAATGAAAAAAATAAGGCGTTTAATCCCAAGAATTTATGTGGAACAAGAACTCCTCCACATTCATGCTTCAGCATTGAAGTGAAGGTGCTCTGCCTTGGGGGTGTAAATTGGCCTCAGAATTAGGTAATTTGATATTTTTTTTATGGTATTGTGAATCATGAGCTCTATTTAAATATTTTAAAGAGAAATTTTAAATTATCCACCCAAAATTTGACTATTGGAGGTGACTTAGTTTTTTAACAGGGTAATAACGCCAAGCGCACTGCTCTCAATGTACGCCACTGGTGTCTCTATAACTGTCCCCAAATTATGAAAATACCTCCTCAATCACTTTATTTAGCCACTAGAACATATTTGGTGAGAATTTGACGTAAAAAAAAGAAAACATGACAAATAAACACAAAATGTGAAGGGAAAACAATAATCACAGAAGAATGGAGGAAAATCGATGCAGAAATTACAAAAAAAAAAACCTGATTAAATCTATACCAAGATGCTTAAAAGCTGTTGTGGACACTAAAAGATATCCTACTAAGTACGAAATTAAGAAAGAAATACAGTAATTAAAACTAAGTTGAGATTTTTGTTAAGTGTACGAAGACTTTTGTGGCGTAATTTTTAGTAGCTTTTTGTTTATTAATTTTTTTAAAAAATATAGTTATACTATTTTTAAAAAAATTAATTATGTCATTTCATTAAGAACAAGTTGCAGATATCATAAAAAAATTACAATAACAATATATGAACTTTTATTAGTCGAAAGCATTAAATTTTATAAGAAATTGCAAGTGTACGTACACTTTTGTGGCCCACAAAAGTGTTCGTACACTTGCAATTTTCTATAAAATGTAATGTTTTCCACAAATAAAAATTAATATATCGGAATTGTAATTTTCTTACGATATCTGCAACTTATTCTTATTGGAACTACACTGCAGGCCACCGTAAATGCAACACCCTGAAAGAGGCATGCAAATAACATGAAATTTACAACATGCATTAGCGGAGGTGAGATATGCAAATGATTAGAATTTCAGCGCAGACACAGATCACGCGCACCTGTGGCGCCACCTCAAAGCGCTATTTAAGACTTAGATATTTCGACGATTTCAAGTTCAGCAATTGTGTTTTTCTTGTGGTTTTTTCAAACAACGATCAGTTATGTCTGGTAGAAAACAACGATCAGCTTTTGATCAAGTATCCAAGTTGGACAGAGAAGGATAGTGGCCTACCGAGATTGTGGATTATCTTTCAGGGAAATCGGTAGTCGTGTTGGACGTAACCAAACAACTGTAATGCGGATATGTGATCGTGGTGGTGGGACTAATTCCCATCTGGTCTAGTGAAACTAGACCAGATCCATGAGTCCATAAATATGTACAAAGTCTAAGAATAGCAGGGGGGATGCAACAGCCTGCTCACAGGAAAACACCAGACATTGCAGAATGTGCTGAGGAGAAAAAGAACTGATGTTACATTTGGGGCAAATTGGGAAGCTTCTTTTGCCACCCTCAAAATTCATGCACCTCAGGTGACCAGTCGAAAATCGTGAGAATGTCGTTTGATATGATTTGGAACCCTTGAATGATATGGCGGATTCAGGGTGTCTTTGAAAGAAACCATGGGTGTACAGGAAGGATTACACAGGTTCTACATATTAATTCTTTAGCCCTGGAGTAGATCTCAGTCGATGTAAGGACCATGTGGTTTTCCGGATCCACAGGATTGCTTGTAGCCGCCTTCGCAAGGTCGTCCACAACTTAGTTCCAGAGATGGCCTACATGAGAAGGGACGCACTGTAGATGAATAGGGTGCCTATCCGAAAGCTGTTGAAAAAGGTGAAGAATACTCCTGCTGGTGCTGTCGCCGATAGATGGCAAATTCGATAAATGTTGGATGGATGATCGGCTGTCTGTCAGTATCCAAATTTCAGAAACAACTAGATCTCTTATGTTGTTAATAAATGAAAGACCACACATGATAGCTATTAGCTCCGTTCTAAAGACAGAAGCATGGTCAGCATTTATTTTCTGAAGTTTGATGACGCGGCCTGTTAGTTCAATTAAGACTCCACTGCCAGTAGTATTTGTCTCTCCCTTACTGCCATCAGTATAGATCTTGGCTGCATCCAGTGGAATTCCAGCAATCACCTCCAGAGCCAATTGCTTAAGAAGTTCGAGGTGGTCAGACATTTTACTCACATTGGGAATTAAATTATAATGGAATGTGACCAGCTGGAGTCCAAGAACAGGGTTGATGAATGAAGTCAGGCTGTGGTGTTCCACATTAAAACTCAGGTTTTGTGCAAGTGCCTGGGAGAAGGGAATATTTTGTTTCAACCTTTGATTAACTTTCCAATGCTTTAAGTATTGAGAGGTTCTATGTTGATCACCATAACTGATCAGTTTGTTGAAGTACTTGGTTAAACAATAGTTTCTTCTCATATTTAAAGGCTGAAGGTCGCCCTCATGTAGAACTAAGTTATTAGGACAGCTGTTACAAATCGTTATGTGATCGTTGGATGCAGGAGGGTACGTCGGACTAACGTGGTCGATCGCATCCACCTCAGTGCACCACTTCATGTGAGGACAAGCAAATTGTGTGCATGGCAGTGACGGATCACTCAGTCATATCACGAACCGTAGCACAGCACATTGAGTCTGTAACGCATCATTCAATGTCTGCGCGTACCATTCGACGCCATTTACAGCAGAGTGGTCTGTCCGCAAAACGTCCATTGCTTGGTCTACCCTTGACGCAGAACCACAGACGTCTCCGCCGCCAATGGTGCGATGAAAGAAGGATATGGGTGGCAGAATGGAATGAAGTTGTCTTTACTGACGAGTCCCGCATCTGTCTGCAACACCACGATGATCAGATTCGAGTCTGGAGACACTGTGGAGAGAGGGTGCTGAACAGCTGTGTTATGCACCGCTACACTGGTCCTGCACTGGGTATTATGGTATGGGGTGGTATTGGATATCACTCTCGCACTCCTCTAGTACACATTGCCGGTACTTTAAACAGCCAGTGCTACATCTTCCGAGGTGTTGGAGCCAGTTGTCCTTCCTTGCCTTTAGGCCATATTTCAACTGTATAATGCGCGGCCACACGTGGCACGTATTGTCCAAAGGTACTTCGTCAATCACCAGATTGAATTGCTTCCCTGGCCGGCTTGCTCTTCGGATCTTTCGCCGATAGAAAACATGTGGTCCATGATTGCTCAACGATTGACCCAGATTACACCCCCAGCTGCCACACCAGATCAACTTTGGCAACGTGTGGAAGCTGCTTGGTCTGCTGTACCCCCAAGAACACATTCAAAGTCTCTTTGAATCAATGCCGAGGCGTGTGGCAGCGGTGATCTCCAACAATGGCGGCTACTCTGGCTACTGATTCTGGCAGGAACCACACTTCACAGAAGCCTATAAATTTAATCATTTGATACTTGGTCAACATGTTATCTACAAAATAAATTTTGTTGTGCTATCTCTTGTCTTTCTCGGTGTTGCATTTACGGTGGCCATCAGTGTACATAATCATTTTTTAAAACACAGTATAACTATTATTTTCAAAAATTAATAATTAAAAAATTGCACCACAAAAGTCTTCGTACACTTAAATCTTAGCATAGCTTTAAATACTGTTTTTCTTTCTTAATTTAGTACTTAGTTGGATATCGTTTAGCATCCACAGCAACTTTTAAACGTCATGAAAAAAATTTCTTTAGCTTTTTGTAATTTCTGCATCGATGTCCTCCATCGATTCTACTGTAATCGTTGTTTTTACTTAAAATTTGTTTTTGTATGTCATGTTTTCTCTTTTTAAAATCAAACTCTCACCAAATATGTTCTACTAGGCTTAAATCAGGCTATTTAGGAGGTAATCAGAAGTTCGGGATAGTTAGAGACACTCAGTGGCGTAACGGAGAATATTAGGGTCTCCCTGCAAAGTCAGGTTTTGAGCCTCCAGCCCAAATACGTACTTAAAGTCAGTAAGGCCTTGGGCCTTGAACGAACACCACCAGTGGCGTACAATGAAAGTAGTGCACTAGGCGTCATTTTCTTGCTAAAAAATGAGGTCGTCTCTAATACTCAAACTTTGGGTGAAAAATTTCAAATTGTTCTTTAAAATGTTTAAATAGAGCTCATCATATCCACAATACCATAAAAAGTACCAAATTACATAATCCTGAAGCCAATTTACACCCACACGAAAGAGCTCCTCAACCTCATGTTTCACTGTTCCAAATAGATTCTTGGGATTAAGTATCACAAAAATTCAACATTGACAGCGAATTGATTGAGATGACAGTAAATTCAACCTTTTCGGTTCCGACGGGTGTATAACAATTTGTATAATAAAAAATGAAAAACTTAATCCAAAAAGAATGAGATTGGAACAAGAACACCTCCAAGCTGAAGCAGGGAGTTGGAGGTGCTCCTGCGGGAAGGTGCAAATCGGCTTCAGAATTAGGTAATTTGGTATTTTTTATGGTATGTGAATAATGAGCTCTATTTAAATATTTTAAGGAACAATTTGAAATTATCCACCCACACACAGAGTATTGGAGAGACAACCTTTTTTTAACAAGATAATGACCCCAAGCACACTGCTCTCAACGTTCGCCTCTGGTGTCTACAAGTGTCTCCAAATTCTGAAAACACCTTCTAAACTACCTGATTTAAGCCGAGTAGAACAAATTTTGTGAGAATTTGAATTTAAAGTAAGAAAACATGGCGTATAAAAACAAAATGTGAAGTAAAAACAACAAGTAATATTAAAAAAAAAAACTTTTTTAAGAGAGAGAGAGAGAACAGGGACAGCGTATACTTTGAAAAAATCGATTTTTCAATTTTAGTTCTAAAAAATAGTGCTTATTTTTCTGAATCTAAAAATGTATAATACTTATATGTTTGTTCATAAAATAGTCCTAAAATATGAAAAATAAAAATGTAAACAAATGACTACGCCCTTTGAACTTTAAATATGTAGTTTCCCCTGTGTTTGATTTATACAAACGTTCTATATAGTGAACAAAATATCTTTTAGTATATAATGTCTAATTTTTTAAAAAATAAACTTATACGTGCAAAAAGAAAATTCAGATTTTCATAATTTTAAGGTTTTATGATTATTTTAAAGAAATTATGTAATTAATTCGTTAAAAAACTGGTTCATTATGTTTGATATGTTGCTGTATATATATGTATAAATTTTTTTGTATATTCAAAGAATATTTTTGTAAGAAATGGTACCTATACATGAAAATATGTATTACAAAATCTCGAAAATTATGTTCATGTTGACTAAAGAAAGGAAAGGAAAAAAAACATGAATTTAAAATTACTTTTGTAACTCTAGAAAATGATTAAGGATTATTATTAGTCATATAAAAATAGGCAAGCAAATACTAATCAAGTGTATAATATGTGAAAATATTGGGTTTTTTTTAGTTTTTTCACTTTCTCAAAAGCATATTTTTTTTGCATTTAGGTAGATTTTTTAAAAAAACTATTGCATTATATGATTCTAGATTTTTTATACTTCTATACAAGATGCCTATGCATATAGTGAACCTATTGTTTTTCTATTAAGATAGTGCCTAATTTTTTAAAAATAGTTTTATGCATAAAAAAAGCAGAAAAATAAAAAAGTTTTATATCTCGAAGTTTCATAATTTTTTTAAAGAAACTATACTAACATTTTACTAAAAAAATGGGTTCACTGTATTTTATGTATAGTTTTATATATGTGTAAAAAATATTTTGCATAAAAAAGGATACTTTTTTAAAAAATGGTACCTAAACACAAGAATATATTACGAGTTCTCAAAAATTATGTATTACTTAAATTAAGTAGTAAAAAAAAAAAACTTTTGAAGTAAAAAGTTATTTTTGTAGCTCTACAGAATAATTAAATTATCTTTATTAAGAACGTAAAAAATCTAAGCTCTATTGGAAATTGTAAATGATATATGTCTCATAAACAAAGGTCTTAATTTTGGCATTTCACTCTTTCGAGCATGTCCTGGTTCCCTTAAGTCAATTCCTACTTAAATCAACAAAGAAAAATTTTATTTTAGCTACTTTTTATTAAATAGTTACAATTAATATTAATATGTATATACATAGGACAGAATCACAACATTAAGTTGTAATGAATTTTTATTAATTATCATTAAAGTATCGTATTGCCATCCAAAACAATCGTCTATATAAAATTTCAGTTCAACTGAATGCTTTAAAACGTGAGAAAAAACCTTTTCAAGTTGTGACACAAGTCGCCAAAAATGATGCCAACATAGCTGTATTTGTAATTCTTTAATAATTAGTTTTAATCAATTAATTTTTATTAATAATAATTAAAATTGTACTGTCATCCAAAACAATCGTATACACTCAGGAACATTGAAAATAGCGACCCAAGAAGATAACATCGGATTGAAATGAAATTTAATACACATAATGACACAGATGAGAGATTCACTTGATCTCAAAAACAAGACAATTAAACGAATACAGGGTGTGCAATGACACAAATACTGGGCAACTTCAATAGCGCGTTGGACCACCTACAGCTGCAATACATCATGCCGCCACACGGTCCGGCATTGAGTTGATTAGATACCTTATGTTATCCTGCGGCAGATGGGCCTAAAAATCTTGAACAGCCAACTCTAAATCATGTACAGAGTGACACGATGACATCTGCCGTTTTAGCTGATCCCACACGTGCTCTACAAGGGACCAATCGGGGGAGCGGGCCGGCCATGGAAGAGTCTGAAAATGACGTAAGAAGTCTTGAGCAACTCTTGCTGTATGCCGACGAGCATTATCTTGCTGGAAAATTGCCCCTGGGAGACCATTTAGGAAAGGTCCTACATGGGGTCGAAGAATATCATCAACGTAACGTTGGCCTGTTAAGGTTCCACGCATCACAATTAAAGTGAACCGGCTATCATAGACTATGGCCCCCCAGACCATTACACCAGTTGTGCGGGCAGTGTGACGTAGAACAGTGTGTGTGTGTGGGGGGAATTGTACCGCTCACCAGGGCGCCTCCACACCCGTACACGGTTATCATCTGTCCCCAAAACAAACCGGGATTCATCACTAAACACAACCTTTTGCCTATCTGTGACATTCCACATTGATCTGGCTTGGCACCACTGTAGACACAGTTGCCGATGTTCCGGTGTTAAAGGGAGTGCACGGAAAGGGCGCTTGGATTTAAGATTTGCTTCTGCAAGGTGTCTGGAAATTGTTTGTGAAACAATTGCTACGCCTACGCCTGCTCGTATCGTTGAACGAGTCACTGTGGGGTCCACAAGTGCTTGCCGCGCGATCCTCTCTCCTCGTGGTCTTCCTGGTCGCTCCAGACCCGGTTTTCCGCGCGTGGGTACCTTCTCGTGTTCACTGCTCCCAACAATTTCTAACGGCACACTCCGAACGATCCACCCGGCCAGCAACACGGCGCGTAGACCAGCCTGCAGTTTTCATCCCGATGATCAGGCCTCTCTCAAACTCGCTTAACTGTGAGAAATGTCTTCTACACGTTTACCTGGCATGTTTCGCTTACCAAACTCTTCCTACAATCGGCGGTGTAACGTCACGTCTCGAAAACAACAACAACATCTGGTGTCGGTTTCTTTGTAGATTCGACGCCCACACGTGCAATTTCCGATCCAGCGCAACCCCTGTTTGACCCCCCGAGGAATCTAGCGACCCGACCGGAAGATGAGAGAGGAGAGATGCTTTGAACTTGCACGGGAGCGGTAACCAACGAAACCTCCTCTCACAAAATAGTGGACTCTAACAATCTAATTAATTTTAATAACTTTAATGTATCATTTTGTAAATAATTTTCAATAGTTGTGACGTAAATAAATTCTCTATTTTAATTCACCAAGAATACGCTACCGTTATTCTTTCAAACGTTACAGCTTAGAGTTTTGGTGGCAGCGCTTTGGGATAAAAAGTTAGCATTCAGGACCCGTGAGAGGAGGAAAATTTTGGATTTTACGGACGGACCGCAACGCAGGGAGAAAAAGAGATCTTCGGAAGCCGTGCTGCAAGTAAATTCAGCTTCGGAGAAAGAGAGCGTCCTGCTCATAGAAGATCAAACTGATCTATAGTGTTAACGGCTAGTGTCCGAAGGGAAAGCGATTTTCGGAAGCCGTGCTGCAAGTAAATTCAGCTTCGGAGAAAAAGAGCGTCCTGCTCAAAGATCAAACTGATCTATAGTGTTAACGGCGAGAGTGTCCGAAGGAAAGCGATTTTCGGAAGCCGTGCTGCAAGTAAATTCAGCTTCGGAGAAAAAGAGCGTCCTGCTCAAAGATCAAACTGATCTACAGTGTTAACGGCGAGAGTGTCCGAAGGAAAAGCGATTTTCGGAAGCCGTACCACTAGTGCACATAATTTGCTTCTGACAGCAAGCTGAGTACTTCAAATGGGTGAGTACTGTTATATTTTTGAGTTGCAAACTGCATATTGTATTAGGAATTTTGGTTAAAGTGTTCTTTAGAAATTTTGAAATACTTAGTGTTTTTTCTTGCATGGGAACAGTGTTATTTTGTTTCTAGAGAATTGTAATTGTATTTCAAGCATTGTGTGCAATTTTAGCTTAAGATTTATTGTGTTTTAAGTCTCTTGAATGATTTTGATTATTTTTAGTGTTAAGTTTTTCTTTGTGTATTTCTGTGTATGCATGGGACCAGTGTTATTGTATTAATAGAGAATAGTAACAATAGTGCAAAATTTAGCGTGACATTTATTTGATATTGTTTAAAAAATGGCTTTCCTTGGTAAAGGGAAAAAGCAAGACATGTTGCAACTTGCTGAGGAATTAGGAATAAATGCCACTTTAAATATGACTGTCCCTAGCATAAAAATTGCAATCACTAACAGTGAAGGTTATGAAGAGGAATTTGTTAAAAATCTGTATGAGACTATCATTGCAAACGGAAAAAGATTGGAAGAGTTAGAAAGGGCTGAAAAAATGAGATTGGAGGAGTTAGTAAAGGAGCAGGCATTAAAAGAGAAAGAATTACAGCTGAAATTTGATTTAGAAAGGTTTAAAATAGAATCCGGATTTAGGGTAAACGATGAATCAAACGATTCTACAAATGCATGTTCTGTAACCTCTAATTTAAACTTAAAAAAATTGATCCCAGATTTCGATCCTAAGCAGTCAGATATTAGTTTATATCTAGTGATCTTTGAACGCCAGGCTAAAAGGGCGTCAATAGAAAAGAAAGAGTGGGTGGGGCAATTATTGGGTTTGTTACCCTAGAGATCGTGCAATTTATCGCTCGCGAACCGGAGGAACAAGCCGAAAATTACGATTATGTAAAGAAATTATTACTTAAAAGATTCAAGTTAAGTCCGGAGGTCTTTCGGCAAAAATTTGTCCAACACCAGAAAAATCCGATAGCACCTGGAAGGATTTCACTTTTGAAATTACGAATTTTCTAGATGAGTGGCTGATTGGCTTAGAAATAAATACCTTTCAAGATCTTAAAGATCTAATGGTGGTAGATCAATTAAAAAAACGCGCCAATGCTAGTATGAAAGATCATTTTTTAGATAATTGGGCAAACCTTAAATCAGCTACTCAAATAGCAGAACTCTTTGATAATTATGAGGACGTCCGAAAGGTAAATTCGAAACCCATGGATAGGTGGGGCAGAAATGATAAAATTTTGACATACTCAGGGATCAAGGAAAAAGAAAATAGATTTGGGAAAACTTCCCCCAGATTAGGAGCTTCTGTTTCGAGAGTACTAGAGAGAGAACTTTTGAAAAACGCGTGATACAAAGATGTTATCATTGCAATATGCCTGGACATATAAAAGCCGGTTGCCCTAAATTAATAAAAAACAAAACGACGGAAACTCTCAATAATATTGAAGGAAATGAAAACCCGGATTTTCTTAATTCATATACAACAAAGGGCTCTGTGAATGGTCACGAGATAGACATTCTTAGAGATACGGGAGCGACAATAGATTTAGTATGTGCAAAATACATAAATCCTTCTTCTTTCTCTGGTGAAAATGTTTGGGTAAAACAACCGTTAAGCCCAGAATTAGTTTGTTTACCTTTGGCGGTCGTGGAAATTTCCGGAAACTTTGGAACGGTGCAGACTAAGGCAGCGGTTTGTGGAAATCACTTAAATCAACACGGTCGATATTTGCTTGGAAATAAAACGGCCGAGCTAATAAAAGGAAATTTAGGCTATAATTTCCTGCCAGTCGAAATATTGAATGCTGTCCAAACAAGGTCTCAAGTCAAAGCGGCTAGAGAAGAAAGGGGAATAGATAGTGGTGATGCTAAAAAAGGGGAAGATGAGGTTATAATTGTTTCTTCGGATGCAGAGGACGAAATTTTAATACCTGCACTCCAGGAATATGTTCCGGAATTAGCGCTGCTAAGGGTTACGCGAGAAAATTTAATCAATGCTCAAAAAATAGCGAGGAGATTAAACCCTTATACGAACAGGCAGCCAGTCAAGTGCAGGTTACCAATCAGGTTTATTCGCTAGAGAAGGAATTATTGGTCAAAAATCGTGAAGATAAGTTAGGTAACGTGGTGAAGTTAATAGTAGTGCCGGAAGGGTTGCGCGACCCTATTAAATCGTTGTGTCATGAGGGAACATCTGCACACCTGGGAATTACGAAATCCAAAGACAAATTAAACCGATATTTTTACTGGCCGAATTGCTATAGAGATATGGAACAGTTTGTAAAAACTTGCGATCAGTGTCAGAGGGCTGGGAAGCCCAATGATAAAAAGAAAGCTCCACTAAAATTGGTCCCTGTTATTCAGGAGGTTTTTACTAAGCTAAATATTGATGCATGTGGGCCTCTCCCGATCACATCTAAAGGGAATCGATATCTTATCACGGCCATTTGCATGTCTTCAAAATTCCCTGAAGCTATTCCGGTGTCTGATATTAGTTCCGTTAGTGTCACAGATGCGCTGTTAAACATCTTTAGTCGGATGGAATTTCCCGTGAAATACAATGTGACCAGGGTACTTCTTTTACTAGTGCTCTGACTACCGAGTTTTTTGAAAGGTTCGGAATACTTGTCAGGCATAGTTCTGTGTATCATCCACAGAGTAACCCTGTTGAGCGATTTCATCGAACGTTGAAACGACTCTTACGAGTCTTATGTTTAGATGCAGGCTCCGAATGGGACAAACATCTTCCGTCAATTCTTTTAGCGTTACGAACTGTATCTCACGAAAGTACAGGGTATACACCGTCAGAGTTGGTGTATGGGAAAAATTTGCGAACCCCAGAGACGTTAGTAATGGAACATTGGATGGAACCGGAAGAAGAGGGTGATCTCGTCACTGAATATATGTTTAAGTTAATAAATAGATTAAAAAGATGTCAAGAAGTAGCTATAAATAAAATGGAGGAAATGCAAGTTAAGCGGAAAACTTGGTATGACAAAAACGCAGTAAAACGTGAATTTAAGGATGGAGATTTAGTCCTAGTGTTAGCTACATCCAGAGCAAATAAATTAGCAGTGCAGTGGATAGGTCCTGGGACAATTTTAAATAAAATTTCGAAACGAACTATTTAGTCGAAATCCCCGGCAGACACGAAACATCTCAAATCTATCATATAAATATGCTAAAACCATATTACAAAAGGCCAGAACACGTTAACGTAATTATTAATGATGAAACAAAAAACTCTCTCGCAGACCAGGAGTTAGAAATCCCATACTTAGAAAACAATTCTCTCATTTATGATTTCGAGGACGTAATCCAGGCTAGCGAGTTGAACAAACACCTTCACGACAAACAAATGGATCGACTGCGCGAATTATTAAATAAATACTCTAAATGTTTTTCAAACAATCCCGGTTTAACTAATCTGGTTGAACACGAAATCCAGTTAGTTAGCGATCAACCAGTTAGGCGAAGCCCTATCGAATGTCGCACCGACAAAATGAAATCTTAAAAACGAAATTAACCGAATGTTAAAATTAGGAATCATTGAGGTAGGAGAATCGGATTACATGTCTCCTATGATTTTAGTTGAGATAGCTGGGAAAGAACCTCGTCCATGTATAGATTACAGGAAATTAAACGGGATCATTAGAACGGAATATTTTCCTCTTCCGAATATCGAAGAACGCGTAGAAAAAGTATCGGCGGCTAAATTTATTACCGTCTTTGACTTATCTAAAGGATATTGGCAAATACCTTTGAGTAAAACAGCACAGCGATACGCAGCCTTCTGTACTAGCTTTGGTACATACCGACCCCTAAGGATGAGTTTCGGATTAAAGAATGCTCCATATTTCTTTAGTAAACTCATGGCTGAATTACTTAACGGACTAGAGGATTTCGTTGTCCCGTATCTAGACGATATCGCAATTTTCTCAGATACTTGGGAGTCGCATATTAAACATATGGAAACGGTTCTGCAGAGAATAAAGAGAGCTAAGTTAACGATAAAACCTTCAAAGTGTAAGTTTGCGCAACAAAATGTCAAATTTTTGGGTCACATTGTGGGTCAGGGTTTTCGCACTCCTTCCGAGATCAAAGTTCAGGCTGTTCTAGAGTTCCCTACCCCTCGCACGAAAACCCAAATACGTGCTTTCTTAGGTATAGCGGGTTATTACCAAAAATATATAAATCTGTTCTCGGTAATTGCTGCTCCGTTGACGGATGCGTTGAAGGGAAGAGCAAAGAAGGGAGAAATTAAGTGGACGACCGAGTGTGAAAACGCATTTCGAGAACTAAAAGGGAAACTAATTGATAAGCCCGTCTTGTACGCGCCAAATTTTGAACGAGAATTCATTGTTCAAACGGACGCTTCGAACGCAGGTATGGGAGCAGTTTTAACCCAATTAACTGAACAAGGTGAGGAGCATCCAATCCTTTACCTGAGTAAGAAATTTTCAGAGGTAGAGAAGCGTTATTGTACGACGGAGAAGGAATGTGCTAGTATTGTTTTCGCAATTAAAAGGTTACATTATTACTTAGATGGAAATTCATTTTTAGTTATGACCGATCACAACCCGTTGGTGTGGTTGAATAGAAATGTTAGTTCTAACCCTAGATTGATGCGATGGGCTTTGGCTTTGCAACCATATAATTTTAGAATTGTACATCGGTCGGGTAAAAGTCACAAAATGCAGATAGTCTCAGCAGATCGGTGATAGATAATTAGGGATTGTTAATAATGTTCTCTTGCTCATGAATAATAATTGTTGCTTATGTTTTTTAGTTAAAGGTTAATAATTGTATTAAATTTTATTTATTTACTAGTACTGTATATCATATCGATTGGCGATGCGTGTCAAAAGATAAAGCCATGAAAAGCAAATGTATTAATATGCTTAATTTTGTGTACAGGGTTTTAAAATATACATGAGTATTTAGGTTACGCAAGAGACATATTGTGAAAAATATTTTGTGTGTAAGGTTGTACACTTCGCATATCATATCAACATGTCGTTAGTATAATTTTATTTAAGTATTGTGGCGAAGAATATTTTATGTGCAAGGTCTTACACTTGCATTTGATATAACATGTTAGTATAATTGATACTAGGCATTGTGATAGGAGTGTTTGTATTTTTATTTAATGTATAGTATGTTTTCTTACATTGATTACATTGCTATTTCGTGATATAGATTTGTGTAAGTTCCCTAGCAAGAACACTCACTCACTAGAAATAAGTAATTCCAAATTTAGTTCAGCGTTTTCTTTAGTAATTAAAATTGCAGCTCAGAAATATAGTGGTGCTTGATGAAGGGATGTGTCGGTAATCTGTCAGTTGTCTCATCGTCATCCCATTAAACTTTTCTCAACGGAAAAGTTCCATAAGAGAGGGCGAGAGCTGTAACGTCACGTCTCGAAAACAACAACAACATCTGGTGTCGGTTTCTTTGTAGATTCGACGCCCACACGTGCAATTTCCGATCCAGCGCAACCCCTGTTTGACCCCCGAGGAATCTAGCGACCCGACCGGAAGATGAGAGAGGAGAGATGCTTTGAATTTGCACGGGAGCGGTAACCAACGAAACCTCCTCTCACAAAATAGTGGACTCTAACAATCTAATTAATTTTAATAACTTTAATGTATCATTTTGTAAATAATTTTCAATAGTTGTGACGTAAATAAATTCTCTATTTTAATTCACCAAGAATACGCTACCGTTATTCTTTCAAACGTTACAGCGGGTAATCGTCACGTTTATGAATCTTCGAATTTGCGCTGGCTTATATAGCACCCTCTTCCTGATTGTAGCGCCACCTCGGCGTGTATGAGCATGCGTATTGGCACAAAACTTGGATCATTTGCATATCACATTACGCTGTACTTATTTGCAAAGTTTCGCGATTGTACTTAAGCTTTTTTCTTGGGTCGCTATTTTCAATGTTCATGAGTGTATATAAAATTTCAGCTCAATTGAGCGCTTTAAAATGTATTTTATTAACGATTGAAAATTCCACCAGGATAAATAAATAAATAGAGAATGTAACCTAATAGTAGGAATGGAATAATAACAAAATAGTGGAAGATCATGGATACAGAAATTACAAAAAATGCTGAGGAAATTTATACCAAGACATTTAAAAGTTGTTGCGGATGCTAAACGATATCCTACTAAGCACTAAATCAAGAAAGAAATACAATATTTAAAGCTATGTTGTGATTTTTTTAAGTGTACGAGGACTTTTATGGCATAATTTTTTAGTAGATTTTGATTATTAATTTTTCAAAATAATAGTTAAACTATGTTTGAAAAATTGATTGTGTGTAATTTAAATAAGTTGTAGATGTTATAAAAAAATTACAATTCTGATATAGTCATTTTTATTGGTGGGAAACATTAAATTTTATAGAAAAGTGCAAGTGTACGAACACTTTTGTGAGCCACTGTATATATGTATACATCCAGATTTACATTAAGACCAATTTATGTAGTACGTGTTCTAATTCATAATGTTCTTTATGGAAATTTATTTTGTCTAGATGGAAATATCAGTAAAGCAAACCTTCAAATCTTATTAAACATTAGTATTCATTACTTGCAGATTCAATTTATATATAATCAAAATACAGTTAATTTTGTGTAATATTAATAAATTATAAAAAAATAATTCAAAAAGAATGTATTGCTTATTTTACTTAAAAAGTGAATAATAAGCTTACAAGAGTAATTTAAAAATTTGTATAGTGTGCTGTAAAAAGTATTAATTTTTATAATACAATATTCTTTTAATTCAACTTTTGTTAATATTATTTTCGATTTTTTCAAGAAGTTTAATAAAAACAATCATATCCCGACAAAATATTTTTCTCTTTACAGATTTCCCCCAAAATGGTTTACAGACATTTGCTGAACTTTTGGCCTCTCGTACCTGCTCTTGATTTACAAAGTGTGAAGTCCAAGTGTGATTTACCTTTCTCTGGAAACATTAATTTAAAAGATTCTGATGAACCTTTTCAGTTCTACAAACAAAAAGTACCTAACTGTGACTTAAAAATTGATCAAAGTAAAGAAATTGAGAAAGAACTTAATTTTTTACTTGTTGGAAGTAGCACGGGTTGCCTATTCAAAACTGTATCGCGTTTCCATCGCCATGAAGTCAGTAAGCTGAATTTATATATTGCATGTGTTTTCCCAGAATCTCTAGTTCGAACTTGGCTGCTGTTATCGTTATTCAGAAATTCAACTTTAAGGTTAAGTTTACTTGAAAAAGCTGAAATATTTTTGGAGATTTTAGGCAACACCTTTGTACGATCATCGACTGCATCTTATATAGAAAATATGTCAGTTGAAATCTTAAATAACATTGATTGTCTTGATCAGGATACGTCCAATTTACCATTTATTTCTGTTAAACACGTAAAGCAGAGTGAAATCGATGAAGTGGTCAATGTTCTAACATATTTAAAGACCAAAGAATCGTCATTCAATGTCGGCAAAGCTTGGGAAAATGCTTTACGTTCCTTTTTTGGACAACGCTATGACAGTCGACAAAATCTCTTTGATTATCACTTCAATTTGAAACTCAGTGATTACAGGATTATCAATCTGCAAAAATATCTCCAATGGTGTGAAAGTGGAATCGCTTTCAAATTCAGAAGTTCAAAATATAGTTATCCAAACAAAACAATGGCTGTTCAACAGCGAGACAACCGAACGAGACAAACACGTGATGCACTAGACAGCTTTGTCGGTGATATCGCAACAAGTCCCTTTTTGGTTTTTGGGGTTGAAAGTGAAAATACTGAACTTTTTAAAAAGGCAAACAATGAATATATTTCCACCAGCGCAGATATTTCTAAGTATAATGTAATAGATATGTTGGATGAGTTTACCACATTCAGTAAGAAGCAAAGTTCAAAAGCAATCGAAATTAATTTCTTATTTTTCGATACATTATGCAAGTCACGAAAATTTGACAAATTTTTTGATTCAGTTTATATTTCGTGTGATAAGATGCATTGTTGTAATAAATTTCTGCCTAAAGTGTTGAAGAAAAATGGAATTGCAGTGTTTGAAACCATTAGAAATGTGGTTAATTCAACGAAAGAACAGAAAGTGAAGCATTCTGAAGGTATACTTCAGTCAGCTACGTCCGCAGGTTTAAGTGAATGCGAAGGACTTGGTAACTCGGATAATTTTAAGTTCTTTAAACTTATAGAAAAACTGGTATAAGGAATATCTGTGGCGTTACAAAGTAAATTCAATTGTGGGGTTGGCCCTTTTATAATGTGATTTTTTTGTATTACATATTAAATTTTTAAATCTGCTCTTGTGTTAGAATTAGAATAATGTTTCATTGTATTACAAAAGTTTAAAATAAAAAAAATCCTTTAAAATTATAGAAAAATTTGACTAAGTATGTACTTTTAAGTTTTTAAGCAAGTGGTCATAGAGAGAGCAAAACACATCGAAATATAATTTTACAAAAACATACGTTTCTGATGTATGTGGTACATTTTCTTATGAATTTCATTTTCTTTTACAAAATTTCTGAACATCAAAAATTATAAGATTGAATTGATTTTTTACTTTAAATTAAAAAGTTATTTGTATATTTGAGTGTTTCATTTGTTTCCTTTTTAATTTTTTTTTATTTTAGAAAAATGTAAGAAAGTTATTAATGAAACACATTTTGTTTTTCTTGTTTTCTAAATTTATAATTCATGCAGCCAAAAGTAATTTTTGTGTGGATTCTAAAACTAAATAATTGAGATCGTAAGACATGTATATGTGATTTTTCTTAATCTCTCTCTCTTCATTTAAGTTTTCTTTATGTTTTATTATAATTTTACCTTTTCATTGTTGTAGACTCCTATTTTTCAAATTTTTTACTTAAACAATAAATATTACAATGTTTAAATCACTTAAGAAAGTACTCAAATGAAACGGTATTTCATTTTAATAGTTTTTACGGAGTTTTTTTAACCCAAAGCTGAATTTCAAATCTTTGATTTAATACCAATTACTAAATAAATGATTAAAGTAATTTTTGGTGATCAGCTGTATATTTCTTTTCAATCTTTTGCTTTGAAAACGAAAATAAATATTAACGAAGTTAATGAGATTACAGTATAGCTAATTCCTTTTATAAATGTATCCAGCTTATTGTTAATAAAATTCCATCTTATAAAATAATGATCTGTTATGACCCGAGTGTACATTGAGCTCGAATATTATAAGGTATTAATGAGTGTTTTTCTGGTAATTAATCCCATTTGATTCTTTTTTATGAAATAAATTGACAAAAATAATGAAAGCTTGAGTCGTTCACAAAATATTGAAATTTATCAACAGCATATAAAATATATGAAGCAGTTTCAAGACAGATAAACAAACACACATTTTTAACTTCTTAAAAATATTTTACACACATTTCTAATGTTAGTGATTGTTTATAGCATTACAATTTTTATTTCCACCATCTGAGCATTCACCAATATGGGGTTAGGAGTTGAGCATGGTTACCCGTTCTTTTCACACACGAAAATACAAAGAAAAAAGAAAGTGGAAGAAATCACTCATTTACACATAAACAATGATGATAAAGATCAAACGAAGCAACGTATATTGTAGAAATGTAAGTCATTCGTTTTCGATGCTCACTTCTGCAACGGCACATCGTGGTATTATTCGAAGACAGCACTTAACCAAGTGCAATGTCGATATGAAATTTCAGATGTAGTTCACATTGAATATATACCACTTCGAATTATAGAAAATAGATGACGTTTGTTCATTTTTCATTATATATATATATATTTAAAAAAACTAAAAAATTTGGCTCTATAAAAGCATAAAATTGTTCGAAACAATTCACTTGTTAAACTAGAAAGGTCCATTAGCTTATGACTGCATTTGCCTTAATTTTCGATATTATATACTATCCATTTTAATCCAGTGACTCTTGATAGAAAAATGGCAGGCGTCATAGAAGTAGCATGACTTGCAATCCAAGAATAATATTCTCTCACTTATGGCAAAAGCAACAGATTTTGATATCCATATGCTCTACACAGCAGTAATTATTCCTGAAAAATAATAATAAATTGGATTAGTTGTTTATTGCATACAAATAAAAAATATTTAAATTCGATAAAGAATAATGAATAAAGCATTCAAATATTGATTAAATGAAAGCAATAATAGTAAATTTTTGCCAGTTTATTTGGTATTATTAGCTATTGCAGATGACGGAATATAATTTTTATCAGTACTCAAAAATGTTGTTTTCAATTCATGGTATCATTAAATTTTTGAGAATAAAACTTTACAAAATAAAAAAACCTAAAAAGAGAAGAATTTTTTAAAAAATGAGAAAAATTATAATTTATTTTGTTTGAATAAAAAAGTAGCAAGAAACTTTGAATGAATATGCAATCGCACATTTCTTAATTAACCTTCTAAAAACATATGGAACCATCACATCTCGATTAAGGTATCTGACTACTAACGACAACTTTTTTTAAAAAAAAATGGAAATGTGGAGATTTTTTGTGTGTGTGTTTTAGATTTATTTAGTACATTTTAAGAAAAAAAAAGGCTAAAATTAAGAAGAGAAAAATGAATTATTACTACTAAAATGGGTAAAAATTCACAAAAAATTACAAAAATGGGACCCGCTCTGTACAAATAGTAAATAAACAAATTTTCAATTTTGATGTATTACTTTGCTATTCCTTCTTGAAATGATCTTCAGGATAAGATATACTTTAATTCTTAGAAAAACTAGAGCACTTCATCTTAGTTATTATATGAAATTCCTTAAAAAAACAATAACTATATTCACATAAAGAACTGTAAATTTTGTAATAAAACAGCGATTAATAAATCTGAAGGTTAAACCACTTCCACTGTTATACAGAACATACACACAAAATTTCAGCAAATTATTTAAAAAACTTTTTGAACAATCGCTGTCTCCGTTTGAGCTTTTCGAAAAAAAATTCATTTCGAGTAAAACGCATTTTAAAGTTTGACATCTTATGTTAAATTATGGCATCTGCTTTTACTAAAACATTTATAGTTTTTGTTCTAGTGAATGGATAGTAAAAAATGATAAAAAAAATCATGATTTTAGGGTATTCGGATACCTTTATAATGATTCCAAAATAATCTCCGAAGATATTCTCGAATTTCTATGAGAGACACCGCAAACGAAGAAGTTTGATGGTCCTTACTGCTTACATACACTTATTAAATATATATTATGAAGATACAGTAGCGCACACAGGAATTTTTCAAGGGGGTCCAGGGTGGAAAGTTCACCATTCTTGTATCATGCTCCTTTTGATTTTGTCGATTTTCAGGAACAAAACACAGTAAAAAACCAATTATTGAGTAAATAATTAGCATTAATTAATAAAATTAATCATTATCAACAAATACTTTTACGTACTATATACTTACAATTATAATCGATCGGAAAAAAATCAAGGGTTTTGGGGGGAAGGGGTCCAGACCCTCCCCCCTTGTGTGCGCCACTGTGAAGATATCCTATTGGATAGAGTAGAGCTTCTACAAATATCTTTTTTGCGTTTTATGCTATTTTACTTTTTGTATAATTCAAAATTATGCATTTTAGCTCCTTCTAATCTCTCTAAGTGTGTTCTTTTGAAAGGAGCAGTTTGTAACAATATACATATTCAGTATAAATTCATAATAAAGGAGTTCAACAAATAATCAGGAAAGTGATATCTGAAGTAAATAATTAAATTTCATTCTAAAATATAGGGGGGACACATAAAGAGCATTAAAATGTGAAGGAATATAAAAAATTCAATATGTACGTTTACACTTACAATAAACAAGCAGACTAAAAACTGCCTTACATATAGAGTGATATTCTAGTGGCAAAAAAAGTAATGGTCATTTTTTTTTAAATAGGGTACAAAATAAAAGACATAATTTAACGTTGTATTATTTTTAAAGTTACATGTTGCTTTCTAAGTTATTTTACTTTCATTGAATTTAGGCTTGAGCCCACATATGTCGATGATTCTTATGATTTATTTAAGCAAGACGCTTTTAAACATTAACAATTTATTTATACGTTTATAATTTAGATACAGTTATTTTATTAGACAAGATCCCGTTCGTTACAAGAATAACCTAACGAAAAATATTGACAGTATATATAAAGTCTAAAAATTCCCATTTTTAAATCGAAGAATATATAGTTTTGAAGTTGTTGACAGCTACTTATTTTGGTTCAGAAATTAATAATAGAAACGATTATAATACTGGAATCCAAAAGAGAATTACTATGACTAATAGATGTCTTAATGGAATACAAAAACATATGAAATCTCAAATTTAATCAAAAGAAAAACACAAAGGTTTTATTGTATAAAAGTATTTTAAGATCAGTATTAACTTATGCATGTAAAACTTGGTCCATGTCTCGAACAGATGAGAGATGAGAACATGATAAGTATCTACGAAAGGAAGATTTTAAGATTCCTTTTTGGGGGAATTCAGGAAAATGTAACATGGCGAAGAAGATCAAATTTAGAGCTCTATCAATCATATAAAGAATCTGACATTGTTAACTTCACCAAAATACAGCGAATTAAATGGGCAGGTCACGTTATCAGAATGAACGAAGACCGCACCACTAGAAAAGTCTTTATTGCTCAACCAATTGGCACCCGAAGAAAGGGCAGGCCAAATTTCAGATGGATTGATGGCCTAGAAAAAGATCTCCTAGATTTAAGAACTAGGATTTGAAAAACATTGGCAGGAATAAGGCTGGCCTGGAAAAGGCTTCTTGAGAAGGCCGAGGCACACCCTGGGCTGTCGGGCCACTGAGGAGAGAAGGATAAATAAAATCTAACATAAAACTAAATACAATACAAATAAAGCGTCAAGAATGGTTAACAGTTCTAATACAAGTTCATAATACATGCAGGTCGACTCCAATGGCTTAAAGGTAGTGTGCCCTCTTCGTAAACCGAAGGATGCGGATTCAAACCCCGACTGGAGTCGATAGATTTTCTGGAAACGAAAATTGTAGGCACGCATTTCATATGATTGTGTGGCATGTAAAAAATCCTTTGGGTATCAATTTGGTTCCTGTACTCTCGGCAAAAATTATCGCGGCAATATTTAGCATCCGACTAGAGTTTGAATTGAATAAAATTAAAATGTTACAATTTGGTAGCAGAAGCCGCCATTAGATGGTGACACCAGTGAAATGGCTTCCACGCTTGAGGACTTGCCGTACCTGCAAAGGCTTAGATGCTAATATGCAGACCATTGGAAATAATACCATTGGAATAATACTAAGCAGGTATATTTTACATTTCTGTGTGTATGTGTTCCTGTACTTGATTAGTAATGATAAATATCTAAGAGAAAAAGCATTACCGTTATTATTGTTTATTAGTTTCTTTAAATCTTATGTTACTAGGAGGCGAAATCAAAGGTTGATAAACAATAAAAGAACATCGAATTAATGGAAGTTCAATAATTCAAAATATGTTCTTTTTGTTTTATTTCTTATTTTCTTTTCCTTACCAACTTTAAAAACTTCCACCATTTAAGATATTTCTTTTCTTAATTTTTAAGAAATAAAAGTACACCGTCTATACATTTTGATATGGAACTCGGTAAAGTGTTGATAAAATAGTGTGTGATTATTGTTGGCATAATAATTTTCTCATGGGTTTTCTTTTCCTTAGCTGCGTTAAAGACAGGAGCCACCACAGTTTTCAAAATAATATTTAAATTATATAAATTTTATATAATTCATCAAATATAAAATCAAAATATTATATAAATTTAGTTTCTTCATTTAGAATTTATTTAGTTTCTTTTTCCGAAATTATTAAGCATTTTACTTTAAGTTACATTGAAGAAGTGCAATTCGATGTCGCTTTCAGAAAATAATAATGATTAAAAATACGTATGGTAAGAATTTAAAACATATCATTGTAGTGAACTACAATAATATTTCGTATAATGAAAATTACAAAATGAATTAGAATTATTAAATCTATTTTATCAACACTTTACGAGTTTCTTAAAGCCGTCAGAGTGGGGAAATTATTCTAAAAAAGATTTTCTGAAACACCGGTAAATACAAATGTATGTATCATCAATAATATGACCTATTGCAATTTGTCTTTCATCGAGGCATTCGCCACTTTTAATCTTCATCTTTATCCGCGACAGAATGCTGTGCAGTTATTACATCCGAATGTCGAATCAAGGATGCGAATAACAATCCCGTGGTTTCGACATGCATCGCTTCCAAAAAACGTGTGCCTCGAGAGTTTATCTGGGATTTCGCTCTTCATGTTTGTCCCTATCTCGCATTCATCATTCAGTGAGAAATGGCCCGAAAAACTGGCAATCCGTCGGGATGAAGACAATGAAGTAAATCGAGAACAAAACCCCCTATCAGATGGCATTAGTGGTTCTTGAATACTACACGTGCATATGTAATAATAAACATCGCTTTTAGAAATGAAATAACTCGCATTCAACAAATTCTTTCACATCATAGAAGAGTATTTGTTTTTAATTTGCCTTCCTAAAATTCTCCTATCGAGAAAAACTATTGATACATGAATTAAAAAAATTGACTCCTTGCTGTAGTACAAACATTTCTAAATATATATAGTCGAAATTCTCTACTAAGGAGAGATGAATATTCAACAAGCAAAATGAAAAAAATCGAAATTTCAAGATAACCAGACATTGATGGTTCTATGAGAAATTAAAAATATAATAGGGTTTAAAATATATAAAAAAATGGATGCTACAATATTACAAACATTGCTGACTTAGGATATAGCTCTTATGTATAAAATAATTTGTATAAAAGTGGGGTTGAACATGTTTTTTGGCCAGCCAACCTCCCCCCTTTCTGTTAATAACACTGAGCAAAAATCTTTTGAAAGTAATGGATAGAATATCCAAGTCCATTACAACAAAAAGGTAACTTTCCTAAAAATTGTATTCAAAAATGCAAAGCCCGCGCTAAATCTGAGTACAATAAACAAGTTATTGCAAGATTCTGAACCCAAATTCAAATTCAAAACATGGGAATGGCTGAATAGTAGCACTTAGCAAAAATATGAAAAGTATAGAAATAAAAAATTAAAAAGGTAGTTTACATGTACTACCATTATTTTAGGGACACTAGGACTGTGATGAATCTATACGGCACCTTATCACTAATACTCTTAGGCGTCTTTGGGGATTGTAAATTTGCGTATATTTCCAACCAGTTCTGAAAGGAGAAAACGGGATATGCAAATGAATTAAGGTATTTAAGAAGAGCGTTGTAAGTTAGCAGAGAGAAGGCTATTGAGCCAAGAGAAGTAGTGACGAAGTTAAGAAGATTCAAATGGATTGCGTGATTAGAGTCATACTTTTATTAGTCAGCGAAATCCCATTGGAAGGATTGATCTACCTGGAGAGAACGACATTATAGCCAGGTGATATTTATAACTTAGTTTATCTGACCACAAGAGTTAATATATAATAAAGTTAGTGTAAAGTTAATGAATGATAGTAATTCAAGTTACGTATATTTCTCGGTCCTCTTATTCCGGTATACCCGTTCGAACCTTTGACGTAGACATATTGTTTAATATTTGTATTTAGAAGGTTGCTAATTGAATCAATTGAATAAATATAATTTGTTATTCTAAAAATGGCGTTTCGTAATTCTTTGCCTCAATTCAATCTTAGTGTCCAGGGTAGAACCCCGGGGGAGGGGGGTCACAGGATTATTCATGAATTTTTAAAAAATACGGTTAAAATAAAACTACGAGAATAAGTAATTTTATCCAATATTAGAACATAGAGGTAACTAAATCTATCTAGGAAAAAGGATAAATTTATAATAATAAACTATTAATATTCTAAGGAATTATATATATAATGGCGCAACAGCCCTTAGAAAGTCAAGGCCTACTGTATCCATCTCGGTTTTCATGATCTAGGGCACTGAGATGCATGAGCAAATGTTCCAGGCAGGTGGTCAGTCTGATGCGAAAGTGCCAGTGTTTAGGTCTCAAGCAAACTTGGTACTCATTTATCGACCCACTGAAGGGATGAAAGTCTGAGTTGACCTTGCCCAGTCCGGATCTGTGGTGTGGAAGCACGATACGCTACCACTCAGCCCCTGGGCTACATATATGTATGTACTAGTTGGTATACCCGTTCTTCCCACAGGTGAATTGAAAGATTAAACAATACAGATTGAAGGATAAAAAAGTTTTTAATGAGCTAATTCTACGTGAACTGAAAATTAAACAAAAAAAAGCTTCTTGCGTATCTCAGCTGAATAAAAAGCTATATTTGCTAAATTTTAAGTCTGTGGATCTAATACAGCTCATAAAAATATTTTTTATTATTATTTATAACGCCCCGTAACTATCTTGTGTGTCGATTTTTAGAAACACCTTCCTAAACTGATCTCTGCTCAGCAAAAGTAGCACATTGTTACAAATTTTGTGTAATGAGCGCTTAAAATAGTGTAAATAATTTATATCTGGCTGTGTTATACGTTAATATTACTTTCTATTGTATTGATTTTATGTTAAAACTAGCTGGTATACCCGGTCTTCGCGCGGGTGAATTTAAAAATTAAAAAAATACAGACTGAAGGATAAAGAAGTTTTTAATGAGTTAATTTTACGTGAATTATATAAATTAAACAAAAAAAAGCTTTTTACATAACTCAGCTGAACAAAAAAAACATGTTTGCTAAATTTTAAGTCTTTAGATATAATTGCTGATTTTTTTTATTATTGTTATTATTATTTATGACGCCCTGTAACTTTCTTGCAGGTCGATTTTTGAAAACACCTACCTGCTCAGCAAAAGTAACACATTGTTACAAATTTTGTGTAATAAATGCAAAAAATAGTGCAAATAATTTTTATCTGGATGTGTAATACGTTAATATTACTTTCTGATGCATTTATTTTATGTTAAATAGCCGTTACCACGTGGAATTTAACAAAAAAGTGTTTATTCACTTCGCAGAGTTTACGAAAACTTTTCTTCTACTTCGTGAATCTATGTTTCTTTTTTGTTATATTTTTTTCTTTGCTTTTTGTTGAACAAGGGGTGAAAGGGACGCATGACCTTTGACACTGTCGATGGGGAGAGGACTAAAATCTTTAGGATCAAAATAGGTCAAAGTAGCAAGTAGGGTGAACCGCAAACACGAACGAAGCTGCAAGGAAGGGGGTGAAAGGGGCGCATGACCTTTGACAATGCAGTTAAGGACTGTAAAATCAATAGGATCAAGACATGAACGGGAAATGTCGCGATGGCAGCAACCTAATCAAAGAAAAAAGTTTGATATAACTGCTAGACAGAAGGCTCACGAAATAAAATAATCCCTATTAAATAAAAATAATCCCTATTGACTAAAAATAGTCCCTATTGAAATAAATAATCCCTATTTGAATCGGATATTGCTCACTATTTCATTGGTTTTAATTTTATTTTCTCGGAATCCTAATTTTTTTTTCTAAAATAAAAGTAGCCTAAGTTATTTCTTATAACATTAGCAATCTGCCAGTGAAAGTTTCGTCAAAATTGGTCCAGCCGTTTCAGAGATTAGCCGGAACAAACAGACAGACAGACAAATAGATAGACAGACGGACACAGACAAAATTTTTAAAAACTGATTTTTTCATGTAAGTACCGTATATACTTTGAAATGCATTTAGTAAAAAGCTGTTAATTTCAAATTACAAACAGACACTTCATTTTTATTTATATGTATAGATTGTAATATTCGCAAACAACGCCGTTCTTTACATTATAATGGTGATTTAATGGAAACATCGAAATGTTGGCGATAGAGCCAAGTTGGAATCATTTTTGGCGACCATGCTGGCAACTTGGCAATTGATTGAACGGTACAGAAGTTGATATACTGAAACGCAACCTGGTGGAGAGCTGCAGCAAAGAAAATAGCACAAAATCCTTCTACACAAAAAAAAAATAAATAAAATACATGTACATGCTAATTTTCGTAGTGATCGGTTGAACGGTGTGAGAGTGAAGCGAGGGCATTTATACAAACATCAATTTTATATAGATAGATGTAAATATATATTCTTATGAACGCAACACCATTTACTAAAGCAATCAATCAAATTTTGTATGCAAAGTTGTTAAAAGTTTATGTTCGTAAGGCCACACTTAATAAATGAACCTAAAAATTACGATATGATAGTACAATAATTTGCTTAACTTGCATGGTAGTGAAAAGCAGATGGTGGTATGATGATACATCACAATGGAAAAGCATTGAATGAACATTTTGGAGATTCATTCATATTCGTATCGATTTTTTGTTAGGAATATTTCACACACACACCTTATATTTTAAACAATTATAATAAGTCCTTGTATATCTATGTACATATATATATATATATATATAAATATATATATATATAAATATATATATATATAAATATATATAGAAATAAATATATATATATATATAATATTTTTGTTATCATATCATATCATATAAAAACAATATTCTTTTTTGTTATGATATTTTGCACACACAAAAATCGTGTTTTACTCATAAAAAATTTTTATGTTTCATTTTTGTACATAGAATTGTCTATTATAATTTCAAAACGTTCAATATAAGACATACCTATAGTCTAAACTCAAAAAAAAATTTATTCTAATTTAATGTTTTTGAAATTGATGTATTCTTATTCTTAAAAATACATGAAAGTTTAGAATAAAACGAACATTTTAACCACTTTTTATTAGATGTAACATTTCATAACTTTTATTCGAATTTTTTCTTTTTGTCTCTTCTTTACGTCTGTAAAAGCCCTTATCATACAAGCTCCGAAAATCTCAACAACATTTAAAGAAACTAATTATTTCATGCCAAATAACTAATACAGGATGATAATTTCTGTGGTCATATTTTCTGCATCGTTTATCCTTTATACGATGCTCACTCAACGGTTACTTAGGAACGAAGCCACGTATGAACTAAATCCCTTTCAAATTGTTACTTTTTGACGCGTAAAACGTTTCCGTCTTTCACTTCCCACTTTCCCATGTCCATTAACACCAGATTAAGAAGGTGTCACTCAAAGCATTACCTTTCATAGCAATGCTTCGAAATTGATAGTGTATTACGGGATTTTTTAAAAACAATTTTACGATGCTTATAGCAGACAAAGTAAAACGTGACAATTTAGACAGTTACAAGCGAGTGTATAAAAATAAACTATATATTAAATTAGCGGCATATAAAATTAAAATATTCCCCAACCATCTTCATTGAAAATAATATTTACGCCGAAATTAAAGGGGCGAAGATATGAAAAAAATTATATAAATTTCTGTGTTGAAAAATCTTCTCCTTCCTTAGTGGCTCGACAGCCCAGGGTGGGCCTTGGCCTTCTCAAGAAGCCTTTTCTAGGTCAGCCTTCTTTCTACTAGTGTTCTCCAATTTTTAGTTTTCAAAACTAGGAGATCTTTTTCTAGGCTAACAATCCATCTTAGAATTGGAATGCTTTTTCTCTTTGTGCCAATTGGTTGGGCATTGAAGACTTTTTTAGTGGTGTGGTCTTCATCCATTTTGACAACGTGGCCTGCCCATTTAATTCGTGGTATTTTGATGAAGTTAACGATATCAGATACTTTATATGAGTGACAGTGTTCTAAATTTGATCTTCGCCACGTGCCATTTTCTTGAATTCCTCCAAAAATAAATCTTAAAATCTTCCTTTCTTAGGTACTTATCATGTTCTCATCTGTTCGAGACATGGACCTAGTTCCACATGCATAATACTGATCTTAAAAGACTTTTTTAAAATAGAGTCTTAGTTTTTCTTTTGATTATATACATTCGGTAACATATATATTATCGAATTCCATTAAGACATCTATTAGACATAATAATTCTCTTTTGGATTTCAGTAGTACAATCGTTTCTATTGTTAATTTCAGAATCTATAACTGTTGAAAAATCTACTTATTCTCAAGCTTATTTAAAAGGACAAAACCTTAAAAGCAGTAGTGATAAAATCATTGGAACTTCAAACAACAGAAAACATATTTTTTTTTACGCAATCAATCAATATATATATATATATGTGTGTGTGTGTGTGTGTGTGTGTGTGTGTGTGTGTGTCAGGTTTGAAAAGTTTAGCTTCAAAATTAAGCAAATAATAAATGAAAATAGAGCAAACTCTTTAACATCGCGTAAGGATTTGTGGGTAAATAAACCTATTTAAAGGTGGAGTGAGCGCTGACGAAGGAGAATTCTGAATTAAATCTATACAATAAGTTGCTTCTCTACACTGCCGTTCTGCGTCCAGTTTTGACTTATGGATCACCTGTGTGGGGCTATGCCGCAAATTCTAATATTAAAATACTCGAAGTTGCTCAGAACTCATTAATAAGAAATATAGTTAAAGCTAATAGATATGCCAGAAATAGTAAAATTTACGAAGATATTAAAATAATTCCTTTCAAAGCCTACATTCAAAAACTGGCAATCTCCTTTTTTAATAGTTTACCTAATTCCAATAATGAAAATGTTAAAATGCTTAATAACTACATCCCAATGCCTGATCTTAAAAGACCTAGGAGAATACTCCTAGATTCGTATAATCCCCCCTAACAATTAATTTAGTCACTCACCGAGTGGAGAGTGACGACTATCATTGCTAAATTTTCTCTTTATTTTATTTTCCAAATGCATTTTGTTTAATTTAATTTCTTTTAACTTCTTAACTTTTTTACTCAATTGCAACCCCCACACAGGGCAGATTTCTAGACCTCCCCTTTGATTTGTACCAACGCATCAGTGCAACCAATAGAGTGCCTACTTTCACAGTGCCACTGACCAATCACAACAGTGCCATTCAGACTATTCAGGACTTTACCGCCGAAACCGTATGCAAGAAAAACTCAGATTCTGTAGCCACGCCTTCTTGCCACGTTCGACCAACCAATCAGGACACTCACTCCCAGGCAGGCCCACCCACATCAGGCCACATACACTATCTAGATATGGGATGGAGGAACGCTTCGCGTTCCGTTTCCCAGTGACGCCCAGCATCATCATGACGAAGGAGAACACATACATCCCGGCAAGAGTGCAAGTTGGTTCATTAAAATTTTTTATTCAAAATTTGTATTCTCCCCCCTATTTTGCATGAGATCTTTTGAATCTTAAATTCAAGATCTCCTTTGCTCGGGTCGTTTATTTTCGGATCGACCCAATCCGTTTCCACGCCCACTTCTCTGCGAGCGAACGGCCTCGGCCAATCAGATCGCAGGAAAGTGGTGCGACTGTTCCTTCGGCCGACAGATTCATTCTGTCGCCGTTCCAGCAGATTTGTTCTGCCCATTTTAATTATATCTTTTAATTTTAATTTTAAGTAAATTCATTATTTCGGCTCTAATTCTAAAATTCTGATGAGGAGGTACGTCCCGTTCCGGGACAGGCACTCCGTAATTTACATGCCACTTGCCACTTTGGAGAACACATACTCGAAAAGGCTTATCTGGTGACTCCTCGCCGAATTGTTGTCTGTTGTTCTACTCGGTTCCGCGCCAAAGGGCCACCATGTTGGATTTTGTGATTGAAGCAAAATAAAGACGTTATTATAGAGATGATGCCCTCCTAATTTTACCAGCAAGTCTGGGGCCTGACACACACACACACACACACACACATATATATATATATATATATATATATATATATATATATGTGTGTGTGTGTGTGTGTGTGTGTGTGTGTATATATATAATGCAATTAAAGCTGTTTTGCGTAGAAAAGCACTGCTAAAATTTAATATTTCTCAAAAATCTTATTTGATAGCAGATTTTTTATTTACCAGTTTGAACCAGTGCATCATGGCTATTGTACAAGGTTATTCACAATTTCCTGCAGGTTTTCAAAACGCTATATTAAAACTAAAAGTTAAGACGAATACAACAAAAGAAAACATTTTTAAGAATACAGAAGCAATCCAAGTTTTATTTACAACGTTACATGTATTTTATGTGTGAAACCTTTGGTTACACAACATGCATCAACGTGATAGTTCAGTTCTTGCCATACTCTACTCAACATGGAATTACGAATGTTTTACTAACAGCACGCGTTATCCTTTCATGCCAGTGATTCCCAAAGTGGTCTATATCGACCCCCAGGGTTCTATGATGATCTGAAAGGGGTCCACCTCAACGAAAAAATAATTTGGGGATCAATGAGGTGTAACTGGGGGTCTACGATAGTGGTTCTCACTAAACCAAATCGTGACTAATTTTAAAAGATTTAATCAAGTTGAAACCAGACTTAACTTTTTGACAGATTTATTTACTAAATTTAATAAGGTTAATTTGTGGTTACTAGGTGACAGCATACATTTTATTAAAAAAAAAGGATCTCTTCAACGTTTCTTGCCAGAATTCAAGCTAAGGGAGTATAATAGTGGACGTCGTGAATTTTCCCTGTTTCTCAATCTGACAGGAAAAAGACGTTTTAATCTACGTTCAACATTTAAATGCCCCTATTTAGATTTTGAAACTAGGTTTGAGAATGCTTTGACTGTAGTAATAGTACAGTAGGCAATGAATTTATATGGCACATTGAAAAATAAAATGTCAAATTGCAAGAATTAGGCTCTAGAAATGGGCCTTAACGAAGATCTTAAAGTTTAGAGAGGAATAGCAGCAATTTTGACTTAAAAAAGGTATACCTGCTATTTATCCCAAATTATGGAATATCGTGAGGAAGTTTTTAATTGTGTTTTCCAATGGGCTCAATTCATGTGACGTCATAGTCGCATGATGGTGAAAGGCACGTGATTCTAGCCAATCAATTCAAAAACTCGTGTAACGTCATAGTCATACGATAAAAACTATCTAGTGTTTCCAGCTAATCAGTTCACAAACTCCGGTGTTGCCAAGTTTTGCTCTTTGCAGAAACTTTCTCTTAAAAAGTACATATGAATACAAAATGTATTTTATTTAAAACTATAAACATAATATATATATAACATAAAGTATTAAGTTATAAACATAAAGAGTACATAACATAATATATCATTTTCCCATATATATGTTGTTGTTTTTTTAATTAAAAAAAATCTTTTTGAAGAAATTTTTTCCCCTGACATTTAAACAACTTTACCCAAACATAAGACTTGAAATTTTATCTGAGTTTTACAAATAGAACAACAAGTACAATTAGTTTAATGTTTGTTTTGAATTCAATGAAAAACACGTGTTTGTTTTTATCATGAGACTTCATGAATTGAGCCCATTGCGAATGTGTTTTAGTGCGTTGCCAATCTCCAAAACAAAAACAAGAAAGAAGAAAAGACTGGACACTATTAACCGAGGAGATATTTAGTGTTAAACTTGACAAGATTAATGCCAAATGTTGAAAATTTGTCATTGAATCCCCAGATTCCTCCCTCCCACTAAAAGCATTTGTTTGTTGCACAGTTATTTTATGTAATAGTCATTTAATGCATTAATTAAATTTTAATTTAATTAATTAACATATGTTTTCTTAAGGTTTAAACACTATACTTCACTACAGTTAGAAATTTAAATCTTGAAAAGTAAGTAGCTCGATACCCGCTAATAAAAAAAAACATTTAAGTTGATGAATTTTGAAAAATGTAATATTAGGCAAGTAGGGGGCTACCCAAAACCGAAAAACCTGGCAGGGTGTCTATGAGGCAAAAAAGTTTCAGTTTCATGCGGTTCTCTGTTACATTACGAGGAAAAGGGATTACGAAAACTTAGTCTTATGTAAAAGACCATGCTTTTTTTTCGGATAACATAAATAATACGGAAAAGGTAACACACACATATGCTGCCAATAACACTGATAATATTAGGAACTAGACCAGAGATATACTCATCCTGAGGCCCACGGGCCACATGTGGTCAACCGGGCTTTTCTGAGTGACCCATTGCCCTAAAAAATTCATTTATTTAAGAACAATGTATTAAAAATTTAGCGGGAAATCCTCTCAATCAAGCAATCAGATTGAACAATTTTGGGGTCGATGTCGTAAGGGTGGGAAATGAAAGTTTTTTTTTTTTCTATTTGAAACTGTAACGGTTATATAGTAATAACAAATAACAATGAAATAGGGAATGAATGAACTGGAGTAGTGACCATTTCATGAATGAAACTGGTTTTTAATTATAAACAAATAATTCTGATTTCAGTATGGAGAATTCAGTCAAAACTCCTCTTTGCTGCCATTCTTCATTTGATAAATTAATGTTTCAAATAAAAGTAAGAGAGGCTTTATCGAAAGAGAAAAAAATCAAACAATCAAACGGCTTGGCAGTTTTGTTTGTATGGTCATGAATGAAAAAGGGAACCGAAACTACTCCATAACTCAGTAAAAAATGCATAAAAACGAAGAAATTTTTTTATGTGTATTTGATAGAGATTAATATAGTGTTAAAAGTCAAAAATGAGTTCTAATATTTTGATCAATTTTCCACATTTTAAGTGCCCAATATTGTCTTGGTCTTATGGGGTTTTTTCTATTATCTCTCATGTTGCGGCCCGTATGAAATATCTGCCATATATAGACGGCCCGGCATGAAAAAAGGTCGAGTACCCCTGAACTAGACTGTCGCTTTTATGTACGTCGTGTAACCAAGATTTCATACATAAAGGACTTGCAAAGCATGCAAATAAAACTTGAATTGTTTCTATATTCATCCATATGTCCTTTTTTTGCTGCATTCGCCTTAGTTTTATTACTATAGCACTTCGAAACCCTGAAGGGAATGTGTATTTTAAAATGCAAAACTTCTATGATGAAAGTAAAAAAAGAAAAAAATTAAAGAATTTTTTTTTAATCTAATGTATTACGGTCGGGCTTCTATTTAAAGAAGTCGCTAAATCCCGAAAAAGGTTCGTTATATGAAAAATTTGTTAAACACAGAAATTCATACTTTAGTGTACTTTAGAGACCCCATAAAACAAATATTTTAAATTCATAAACACTATATATTACTTAAAAAAAGTAATTATTTACACTTTTTTTGAAAATCTATAAGAATTCATTATATATATCTTACTCATCGAAAAGAAATCTGCTTGGAGAACAAGAAAATTAAAGATTGCCGAGGAAAACACTGTTTTTTCAACTTTAAAACATAACTTTATATTAAAATTAAAGAATTTTTTAACGACGCTTTCTAATTTTAAGATTACAAGTAATTTTAAACATCCATTAAATTATAACGAGTAATTTTAAGCACATACTATCAATTTCTAATTTAATTACTGATAAAGTCTGTTAAATTACTTGATTTTTTCATTCGAAAAGCTATTGCAGTTTCATTGCTCTAGGTGAGTTGCGCACCTGGTAAAAACAGTTCAAGGCCATTGATTAACGTTAAATGTACTAAAAGACAGCATAATTAAATTTCTCGAAACATTTTAAAAATAAGGAGGGGAAAAATCGAGCCAGAAGAGTAAAAGTTCGTTAAGGTATCCGACTGCGTTCGGAACCGTGATTTTACAAAAGCGTACAAACGAATATTTCTTTTAATATTTAGGGCCCCTTAGATTATAATACATGTATAAGCTTGGTTTTAGAATATTATTACGATGAAAAATTACTTAAATGTCATATTTTAGCTCGAAAATGAGCATAGAACGTTACCTATTTTCAAAACATTCTCTTTATATGGAAAAGGCTTTTATAATAATAATATTTTTGCCTATATATAGGTCAGAACTCTGCACAGAGCCTGAACAAGGTTTTTTAAATATATAACTTTTAGAAGTGGATTTACTCATATTTTAATACATCAGAGAGCAGACATTTTAACAAAAAAACACTGATAATTATTTCAATTTGCGATAACTCTGAAATTAGTTTGAATTTTTTAAAAAAATGCCATAGTTCACGCCCACTGTAGATGTTTTAACTATACATAAGTAAAATATTTTCACCATAGAAGCATTTTTCATAAAAGGAGAATGTTTTGAAAATAGGTAATTCTAAGTTCCTTTTTTGCCAAAATATTGCATTTAAATATATTTTTTATTACAATAATATTCTTAAAACAATTGTATACGTGTATTCTAAGTGACATTAAATATTAAAAAAATATTCTTTTGTAAGCTTTTACAAAATCACGATTCCGAACGTAGTCGGATACCTTAAAGAGAAAATGCACTCAGCTATTTGGAGGCGAAGAAATTGTAAAATGTTTTTGGTTCCAGGATAAAGTTCGAAAAATAGAGAAATTCGCTAAAGGAGGTTCTACTGTAATTTTTATTTATGTAGGAAACTGAAAGAAGTTATAGCTGTCACTTTTAGAGTCTAAAATTTAAAAGGAATGAGTAAAAATCCATTTTCGATATAAATAAGACATTTCCGAATAAACGGAAGTGTACTCTTAGTAGAAGTGTGAGAAAGTCACGAATAAAAACTCTTAGAACAATGTTAATATTAAGCAACAAACAGGATTAATGTGACCATCAATAATATCTTATATGGTTTAATGACTTCGGGTGAAGGTAATTTAAAGATTTAAGGATTTTGCTTTTTCCCATACATTTTTTTGGCCTTCTTCCATAAAGTAGGACAATCTCTTTCCCGCCATATTTTATTAATATTTCCAAGAAATAATGTGCTCTAAGCAGAATGACTTACGGCAGTGCTCTGACGAGACAGAAATGAAAAAGATTTAAATATTAGGTGGCATTAAATAAAAATTAAAATGCTCGATTAAAAAAAATCTGTAAAATCAGTTTGATTTTTGGGACAACTTCAGATATCCCCTAATTCCCGCTAAGAATTCCTTCCGCAAGAATTCTTATGAGAATTTAAGTAACTTGAACAACTGTAAACTTTTTTGTAATTTTAATTTTTAGTATATATACTTTTTTAGAAGAGAAAGACAGTATCTTTCTCTAAATTTGCTAAAACGAGTGTACAACAGGTTTTTTTTCTAATTCAAGTCCTTTTTTTCTGTTTGTTTTTATAGTTCTTATTTATTTATTTTATTTCAATACATTTTATTATTTATTTTCAAACATGAATGCTTGAGACAAATATGTTTTGACAATTTTTCTAAGAATGTAGCCACAACTTTTTTTACAGAACAATTTGAAAATTCCGGTAAATATCTAAATAACATTTATATTTTAAGTACCGTAAAATCCGGCACATAAAGCGCACCTATACTTTCAAGCAGCAATCTTTAATTTTTAGGTATTTTTGCCGAATAACATGCACCGTGTTTTTTTACGAGGAAACCTGAAATGTACGTACGCAATGCTCTTATGTTTGAAGTCGTTTATTCAAGGTATTATTCCAAGCTTTAGAAAAAGAATACAGCATACTTCTAGGACCACACAACCCTTTAAGTTCATTAGGAATGTCATTTCTTTTTTGAAGTCTAATTTTTTTTCAGAATGCTCCTCTTATATATATATATATATATCTTTTAGGCTCTACTCGGCGTATAACGCGTGCCCGCAAATTTCTATCTCATTTTTTGTTTTAAATGGGCACATTGTACACCGGATTTTACGGTACATGATAAATTGGACAATTTAAAGATCAACATATAGAAACTTTTCTAATACTTATCATCCTGATCAAAAGAGAGAGAGAGAAAGAATTACTTATTTTGTGAAAGGGAGAAGTGTTTTGTAGATGCACAAAACAACGTTAATTCCAAGAAGACATATTAGAATCTTAGATTCTACTCAATTCAAAGAATAGTTGATTGTTGAGAACCACACATTATTAAGTTTTTATGTATAAAAAAATTCAGATTAATTTATTGCGAAAACATTTCTAGTTTTTAAATTTTACGTCTTTCACTAAGCTTAGGTTATACACGAATTATAATGAAAATAACTATGAACTAAATCTATTTTTACCAATTAATTTGCCTGTTTGAGTGTAATAATTAAAGATATGTTAAGCATATTGCATGTATATATATCTATATATAGAGAGGGAGAGAGAGAGTTTTTAAAATACTCTCTACTCAAGTGACTGAAATGACTTCTACGTTAAAGATAAGTTTACATAGATTTCAGAAGCTTAAAAAAATAGAAGCTAAATAATAAATAATGCTGCCTGAGGATAGCATGTAAAAATGTAAATATATATCAGTAGATAATTACTTGCTTATAAATAAATAAAAAATAACAAGTAATTGTCTAGCTAATATCCATTTACATTTTAAGGAACATAACTACCCACACATACATCTTATTATTTCTATATATTGAGGATTTGTTTTTGAAAAAAAAGTAAGAATTGCAAACTGAATATAATTTTTTTATCCACATTGCCTTAATTTGATTCCAACAAACAGTAACACTAATAGTGTAAGTTTTCAAGGTATTAAACTACAACTAAAAGTTAACTTAATTTGCATTAATGTTTATGAGAAGAGAGGCGATTTAAATTTCAATATTATTTAAGTACCATAGTGGAACTGTAGAATAAGTATACTAATGTACATAAACATTATTATAAATTATATTAAATGTACACATTTTTAGTTTCACATAAATCAGGAGAAAAAAATCAAAAGAATAATAATCTCATAAATTAGTGTCTAGATTAAAAATACCCAATTAAACTTATAAAATAGCTCTCTCACTCTCTCTTTTTTACATAGAATGCCCAAGTTTTATCGATTACTTTACCAAGTCTTTGTAAATAGCGCACTCTTATTAAAAATATATCTTTATATGAAATTATCTGAAAATTCTCTTCGTTTCAAAATCTCTTTTGTCAGATCACAAATAGTGATACCTAGTTCTTAGAAATAATTTCAAAAAATATATATATTATTAGCCACTACCCAGTAGCACACACAAAAATTTTTCAAAGGTGGGGGTCCGGGGTCGAAAGTTCATCATTCTTGTATCATGCTCCTTTTGATTTTGTCGATTTTCGGGAACAGAACACAGTAAAAAACTAATTTTTGAATAAATAATTAGCATTAATTAATAAAATTAATCATTAATAACAAATACTTAATTAAATTTTACGTACTATATACTTAGAATTATGATAAATCGGAAAAAAATCAAAAGCTTGGGGGGTCCGGACCCCCAGGACCTCCCCCCCTTGTGTGTGCCACTGCCACTACCTGCTGGTTTCACTGGAGAATTCATTCTGTTATACATCTTTTTAAGTTATTTTTACTTAAGTAGTCTTATCACTAAGCTTTTAATGTATTGAAAAATAATCCTGTAGATTTCGCTTATTTATTTAAAAAGGAAACGATTTGAGTTTCTATGACGAAAGTATGTTTATCTTTTACGTTTCCGTTACCCCACCCTCCTTCGGAATCGATTTCTACAAACCCTATTTTTAGCTGATCTCTAATCAACAAAAGAAACATGTTTGCCAAATTTCATATCTGTAGATCTAGTAATTCTAAAGGGGGATTTTTTAAAAATTTATAATGACCCAGCAAACTTCCCAGAGAGACAATTTCAGGACACCCCGTCCTTATCGGATCTCTCTACAGAACAAAATAAACATATTTATAAATTTTGAAGTCCCTAGACATACTTCAAAAGGGAGATCTTTGCCAAATACATCTCCGCAACTCCTTTTGAGAGACGAGTTTAGCAAAACTCGTTCTTAGTGGATCTCTACTCAACAAAAAAAAAAAGCAATATGTCTTCCAAATTGCACATTTGTAGATCTTAAAATTTAAGAGATATCGTGATGAGTTAGTCGCTTTCTTCTTTTTATGTATAAATTAGTATGTTGTTACTCTAGTGTATAAAATTATACAAATGTAATTCTTAATATTATAAATACAGTTTTAGTTTTAATTAATATTAGTTTATCATTGTTTTAATATCCTTTTGTAATTAACAATTTTGCTACAGGTAGACTTTTCTTATTCAAGTTTTGAACTTCTATTTAGATCACTGACTGTGGCAATAAGTGTTTTGTTGTTCTTTGATTCGAACAGTGATCAAAGCACTTGGGAATTTATTTTTTGGTATGTACCTTTTTTTAAAAAATTATTTATAATAGATATAGATTCAGAACATGTGTTCATCACATTCATTAGGATTTCACTTAGTATTACAAACAAGGGAAAAGATCAGACAACCACAAAAGTAGTTCTAGCACCACGAATCAGTCACAAGTATTATATTTGCAGATATTGTAATTATCCACTTATAAATCTTTAGTAATCAAATTTCTTTAGCATCTCTCTCTCTCTCTGTCACGAGTTTTTTTTAATACATAATTATCTTCTCTACCTGCGTGAGCGCACACACCAGTGGCGTGCATCGCGCGGGGGGCAGGGTTCTAGGGGGCTCAAGATTGACTGACGCCAAGTACATATTTTATAAATTTATAAAATATCAAAGGCAAAACCTGATTTTTCAGGGGGTAATATTCTAAGTTACGCTATTGACACAAACACTATGTACTACTGCGCAAAAAATTTAAACTTTTCTGATTTTTCCGTAATTCTACTAAAAAATCAACTGGACGATATAAGATTCATACTAGACAGAAAGCCCAATATATAAAAAAAAGAATAGGACGCATAGAGTGTGGAACGAATCAGAGAAATGCTTTAATGACAGAATAACATTCGTACAAACATTGTCTGGCTAAGAGGGGAAAAGATCAACAAACAACAACAATAAATCAAAGCCATTTTGCGCAAAATGGATATATGATGAAAAATGTTGTCGTTGCTGAACTTTTGTACACCAGTGTACGTTGGTGTGTATATGTGTATATAAATGTTTGTACATCCAAAACTTTTTTTACATGGTCTTTTTTTACATGATTTTGAAACATCATGGCACACGAATTAAACGAAAAATTTTTTTACTCGATATTTTTTGTTGTAGCAAGTATTCCAAACATATTTGGGGACACGCGCCCTTTGGATGAAGATGATTTGAGCGAATTTATGAGACAGTTTATAACAACGATTCTTAAAGTGGTCTATATACACTCCCAGAGGTCTATGACGACCTGCAAGGGGTCCACGTCAGCTAAAAAATAATTTGGGGGTCCATGAGGTGTAAATGGGGGGGTCTATGATAATGGCTCTCATTAAACCAGATCTGGACTTTAATTTTAAAAGAAATGTAATCCAGTGGATTAAATTTCTAATTAATCCGTGGATTAATCCTATTTAACCGATTTATTTATTAAATTTAACGAGATTAATTTGCAGTTACAAATTGACAACATAAATTTTATTAAAACGAGAACCCCATTTCTGGCTTTCTTGTGCCAGAATTAAGTTAAAGGAGTATGATATTGGACATCGCAAATTTTCCCAATTTCTCAATTGTCACAGTCTGCCAGGAAAAAGATGTTTTAACCTACGTTCAACATTTAAATGTCCTTTTTTTTTTTAGATTTTGAAACTAGGTTTGAGAATGCTTTGACTACCGTAATACCAGAATAGGAAATGAATTCATATGGTCACTTTAAAATAAAAAATGTCAGATTACAAGAATTAGGCACTGACGAATATCTTAAAGTACAGTTTTGAAACGGATGTCAATAACTAAGGCTTTAAAAAGACATACCTGCTATTTATTCCATATTTTGGAGTATCATGAGAAAGTTTTTAACTGCTTTTCCGATTGAGATGGAGTTACAGTGCGTTTGCCAGTCTCCAAAACAGAAAAAGAAATAAGAAAAGACAGGACACTATTAACCAAGGAGATATTTAGGGTTAAACTTGACCAAATTGATGTCAAAGGTTGAAAATTTATTATTTCATCCCCAGATTCATCTCTCCCAATAATAGCCTTTGTTTGTTGCTAATGCTAGTTATTATATGTAACAGTTATTTTATGCATTAATTAAATTTTAATTTAATTAATGCATAAAAAAAGTCACAATACTGGGGAAGTTGAACGAGAAATTCAGATATTAACAGTTGATTTCATTCGCGAGAGCTTGAAATTTGCTACAAATATGGAATAGCATTTTATTTATTATGATCCTGTCATAGGGCGTGCATTAAAATTTCTACGTTATCTTGTGTTGCAGGATATCAAGAATTATATAATCAACTTGAGAAACCAAAAAGCCGTCCGCTAATAAGACTTAGCCACTTGCACCCGCTAATAAGACTTATTTACAACAGCAACAACAAAAACAAAAAAACCAGCAGCCGTTAATAATGAACGAAATAAAACTATGGAAAACTATGTGGATATAAAATATCGTAAACTGTTATCAACAATCCCATTAATAGAGTTTTCCTTTCCGAAAAAGGGTCCTCACAGAATTTTAATACAGGGCCCACTTAGGACTAACTACGCTATTGGTTTCGTATGAAACGTAACCCCATTCACTTAGTTCTAGTTAATTTTAAGTTTGGAAACATTTTATTGAAAATTATATAGAATTTGGTTTGTGCTGATGAATGTCAACTGAATTCACTGAATTCAAATAAAGATTATGGATTTTATTGTCTCCACGAATACTACACGATAAGCTGTTCAACATTTAATTAATCCAACGGGAATCGAAGAATCAATCTTCTGCTTTACGTTTTTTTAACTGTCTGCATTAAGTATTCGTCTGTCTCAGCAAATCTATTATAATCGCCCAATCGCCACCTTCAAACAATAGCAACATTGAGCATTCTCCACAGTTCATGAGATTCTTAATTTGAGCGTGCAGACTTCCTTATCGGCTCCCGTATTCCATACCAAAAAAGAAATATGGCCGACAGGTCAACTGAAACGACGGATTAAGCAAGTTCACCGAGTAAGTAGCTAGCGACTCTGATAGCAATGGCAGGAATTTCTGCTTCTACTACATCAGGGAGAAAACTTCACCCCTTCCTTTTTGTTATTGTTATTTTCGTTCTTTCGAACCTTGTCTGTATCGAAATGGAAGTCAACGAACGATGGGAACAGTGTTCGAAACCCCAAATTTACTCGGCCTCAACTAAGGACCCACACTAGAAAGTGACGTTCGTCGCGCTATGTGGATTTGACGTCTGCAGCCTATTTCGATTTCAAACGTTCGCAGCACTTTTTTTTTTTTTTAAAAAAAAGTTTAAGTAATAATTTGAATAAGAACTCGGGAGAATTGAACTGAATCTAACGGAGAGAAGTTAAAAATTTCAAATAAATCCGGTTGGAACATTATACTGAGATTTTGTATCAAAATGATTATTAAGAATTTTCTTTTATTAATTCCACTCACATATTATTATTATTATTAAGGAAAGCTACAATAAATATCTAATGATATGTTAAATACTTTTAATCGTAGATTTTTAACAAAAATAATTTTAACTATATTTATTACCTAAAAATGGAATTTAACGAAAAATTACCATTTTGTTTGTACGAATTGTAAAATAAAACTATGAGTAGAAATTTAATTTTTTTATATCACAGAGTTGCCTATATTCATTAACTTAAGCTAAATTGAAGAGAAACAAAGAAAAAAAGGAATTATATATATATATATATATATATATATATATATATATATATATATATTAATGCATGACTTTCTTTTCAGACTTCCGACATATTTATTTTGCTCATGTAACATGTCTTCCAAAAGAATAATCTTTTCTTGACACTTTGAAACCGAATTTAGGCCCCAATTTAAACGAAACAATGCAGTTTATACATAATGAAGAAAGGGTAATTTAATTAAATATGTATCCTCAGAAATGTATATTCATGGAATATCCATCACTGAAAATGCAAATTTAATTACACAGTTGCAAATATATATTAAAATGGGACCAGTAGCACGCATATTTTCTGCTATTTTTTTTTTAAATCTTTTCTTTTAATTTATTTTCCAAAGCGTTATGAATAAAATGTAAAAGCCTATTTTCATTGAAATTAGTTTATAATAATAGTTTTGTGAGGGATTTAAAAAAATATCGATGCAACTATTCAGTTTTATGAAACTTAGAATTAAAATAATTAGGCAAACAAGGATTTTATGATAAATACATACAGTTATTAAAACTCTTTTTAAATGTATAATTTTAGATTATTTTTGACTAATTTAAAAGAATTATTGGTGAGATCCTTTAACATATTTTTAAAAGTGTTTAATAAGATTTAAAAAAAATATCTTTACAAGAAACTTAAAAATTATGTTTAAGAAAAGGTTTAACATTTATTCTTTTGTCCTTTTGCGTGTGCCTCAACGAGAAATAAAATTCTTGAGCTTTTGTGAGTATGGAAATACTTCCAAAGTACTCCTCAAGAAGAAAATAATGTTTACTTGCTGTTAACTTTGTCCATAACTAACGCTAAAAAGTGACTCAATTAAAACTAAAAATTATTCCAAAAAAAAATAATAAATAAATAAATAAATCTTTTAATCTCTTTAAAAGAAGAAAAAAAATTTTAAGAAAGACTGGTGAGCTAGAGGAAAAATTGCTCTCAGGAGGTAGAGAAACAGCGAAAGTGTTTTAATTTGGAGAAGTTTTAGACGACGATATTCCTCTAAACGGGGTGGAGAAGATTTTAAAGCTCGAAACCGGTCCCCACCTCCGCAACTTGAGTTCACAATCGAAGAGAAAGTTTAAATAAATGCATCCTTTGACGAAGAGCTCAGATATTTCGGGAATCGCCTCACAATGAGAAATCTCGTAATATAGTAGATACATCTTGAAAACTCACCATCTGCTGAAAATTTGATTTGCAAAACTGCGCCTTTTATAGAACTTGAAAATTAAAGAAATTACAAATATTTTTAATGTTTATAAATATCAATTTTTTTATTTATTCATACTTTAAAATTTTTAATGCATTATTTCAGTGGTTCTTAAACTTTAGTTTGTGAGCCCCGGTGGTCTCCAGCGCCTTTCTAGGGGGTCCACTAAGGTCTATTATTTAATGTTAAAATTTCCCTATTTTATAGACTCTAAATGTGAGTGAGTGAATGAATATTAACGTCGCCCTATTCAACAACACGAGGGCTTCTGGCGATGAACCTCGTTCTTTTGAACCATGGTCAAGTGACGAGGATGACACCTGAGCAGGCACCCCTCTCCTAACTGCTGATTGATTGAATATTAACATCGCACTGTTCAGCTAAACGAGGGCTTTTGGCAACGGACAACGTAATTTTGAACCATGGTCAAGTGACGTGGACGACACCTGAGCTGGTATCCCCTCTCCTAACTCCCACACTACATCAACGGGAGGACGTTCCAGCTCTCGACAGATTTAACGTGCATCGCTGCTCTACACGGCGGGTCTTTAGTGGTACTGGGCTCGAACTCGTGACAAGGCAAGCCACGATCCGATACCTATACCACTCGGCTACCACGGCCTCCTCCTAACTGCTACACCACACCAACGGGAAGACGTTTGAGCTTCTACAAATTTAACGTGCATCACCACCATACACGGTGGGTCCTCAGCGATACTAGCAGGGACGTCTGAAGACTTCTTGAAGCTCTGGGGCTTTACGCAAAAGTAGACCTAGGCGCTGCGCAAAAGTAGGCCTTGGGACCCTACACAAATGTAGGCCCCACCTATGACTCATAAAAGTAGAAAGTGCATAGCGTACGCTGTCAAACACTCGTACAAAATCGAAACAAATAAATGTGTATGACTTACAATCCCACAAATCGGCTCAACCGACTGCCGAACTTTTGACTGAATGAGTAATGAAGGTGTATGGTAATAGGCCTAGGCTGGTACGTGGAAGACGGTCATCACATGTAGCCAGTTGACATATCGTTCGAAATTCCTAGCTTTCCGGAGAATACAGCCGTAAATAGCATTTGACCGTTGAAATTATTCGATTATTCGAATGATTGTGATCTTATTAAGGCTGAGTCAAGAACAAGACGAGGCCCCCATTGTGGCCGAGGCCCTGTTGGCCCATACCTTAAGACGTCCCTGGGTACCAGGCTCGAACTCATGACACGCCGGCCGCGAGTCCGTTATCTTGACCACTATCTACCGCGGCCACTACAGACTGTAGTAAAAGCATCGTAGAAAAACTTAAGGCTGTACCACCCTAGACTAGATCACTAAATAGCCGCTATTGAAAAAAACTACTAGACCATATATTTCATTTAAAAATATAGATACAGGTGGAGGTTTGTCAAATTCTTGGGAGTCCACGATGCCAAGCTAATACATAATGGGGACTCCAGCGATCAAAAGTTTAAGAACCGCTGCGTTAGTTAGTAATTACCTTCAGAGTAAGCAGTGATGATACTCTCTTAAAATGAACTTCAAAATTGTTTTTTACAACATAAAAAGCTTTTCTAACTATCCACTTTTAAATTCCCTAGAATTTCCATTGTAATTTATAACACGTTAACATAAGTGCTGAATTACTGAAGAGATTAATTAAGATTCTGAAATATATAAATTAATTCAGATATTTGTCTGAAATAAATTTTTTAATTGTATTTAAAAATCCAAAATTACCGTTTTTATCAACCTGAATTTATTCAGTGTAATTAAATAAAGAATTTAAAATAAATGTATGTAATTATTTTGTGGTTCTTTCTATAATCCAATAGTTGTACAGTAAAGCATATTATGCTTTAAATAATTAAAATAAAAATGTCAGTATCCGTAGAGATGACTGCTTTCATCAGTACTGAACTTAAATAGTTTAAGATTATTCGATGCCAAGTTTTGAAAAAAAAAACAGTTTTAGATACGAAGGGGTTATATTATTGCGTTGATGTGTGTGTATGTATAATTATTATCAAAAAATCAACTTGTTCGCAAAATTATCTGGCTTTTTGTTACAGTTTAAACTTAACACATTTTCTCTCTTTCTTTTTTTAAAAAAACATCATTTAAATTGTACATTTTTTTTTCATTTTTTCAATTCCTATTATATATGTATATATATATATATATATATATATATAGCTCACACTCTCTATATATTTATTTAGTAGAATTTTCAACCGTTAATAAAATACATTTTAAAGTGCTCAATTGATCTGAAATTTTATATGCATGATTATTTTGGATTACAACACAGTAACTTAATTATAATTAATAAAAATTAATTGATTAAAACTAATTATTCAAATAATTACAAAAGCAGCCACGTTGGCATCATTTTTGGCGATTTAGCGACCATTTTGGTGACTTGTGTCAAAACTTGAAAAGGTTTATTTTCTCACGTTTTAAAGTATTGAGTTGAACTGAAATTTTATATACACGATTGTTTTTGGATGACAATAGGATATTTTAATGATAATTAATAAAAATTAATTACCACTTAATATTGTGATTATGTCATATGTATATACATATTCTTATTAAATGCAACTATTTAAAAAAAGTAGCGAAAATAAAATTTTTCTTTTTTGATCTAAGTAGGAATTGACTCAATTTTCTTTTTTATGTATTACTTGTTCTTATTTTTAAATGAATTAAATGGATTAAATTAGCACATTAAACTCGGGGGTACATATGCAGCACTACATTTTCACATGATAGTGAAAGCCACGTGATTCTAGCCAATCAATTTAAAAACTCTTGCGACGTCATAGTCACACGATAAAAACTATCTAGTGTTTCTAGCTAATCAGTTCACGCGCTCCGGTGTTGCCAAGTTTTACTATTTGCAGAAACTTTCTCTTAAAAAGTACATATGTATACAAAATGTATTTTATTTAAGGGGAGTTGGAAACCTCTCTCTTTCTCTATACTGACAATGCTAAATTGGCTGTTTTCGATGTACCTTTTCTCAAAATCTGTTTTATGTACATGCTTGAAATTTTTCATACTATTAAAGTACACCTCTCTCATTATACTAAAATGAGCTTTTAGCTAATTTTGAATTTTTTAATAAATTATGAAATATTTTATCAAACATTGCGAAATTTGACCCATTTTTTACTTGAAAAATTTGTAAAAATTAAATTTTTGAGTTTCTTTTACAAAAAGCTCATTTTAGTATATATTAGACATCATTATAAATAATTCATAAAAAATTTACATATTTGTGAACAGTAGTTTCTCAGAAAAGGTACATCGCACATTAAAATTTACATTTTGAGATAAATTGATTTTAATGTATACAGTGAGACTTCTAATCGACTAGGAAATAAAAAAAATAAAAGGCTCAATTTAAAATAAAAGATACATGTTTTGGTTTATATTACTCGTTACACTTTTAAGCAAAAACAAAGTAATTTGTTTACAATTTTCGCCATTAAAATGGGCGTGGCCCAAATTTAATGATTATTTAAAAATACGTTTTAAGGGCTTCTAAATACCCTAGAGGTTAAAGTAAGGTATTTTTAGAAAGGTTAAAATCTATACAGTTTGAAAATGTAAAAATCTCAAATTCTCAAAAAAATTAGATTTTAGCTTTCCGACACCCCTTAAAGGTATAAACATAAAAAATATGATATTTTTAATTAAAAAAATGTTTTTGAAGAATTTTTTTCCCCTAACATTTATACATCTTTACCCAAATATGAAATTTGAAATTTTATCTGAGTTTTACAAAAATAGAGCAACACGTACAATTAGTTTAAGTTTGTTTTGAATTCAATGGAAAAAACGGGTTTGTTTTTATCATGTAACTTCATGAATTGAGCCCATGTACCGCGGGCATGGTTAATTAGGGGGAGATAGTAGTACAGTTTATGCACCACCGAATTTTAATGGTTGAAGAATATAACTCCGAACAATCACTTCTCAAAATACAGTACAACAATTTTGTGTGTATGCGTGTTGGATTTTTATATTGTGAGGTAATTATATTATTTTCGACACTTTTGAATTATAAGGATTTAGATGTTTTGTAGATTAATTTTAGCTTTCTTAAATTTTTTGTTAATTTGAATTATATTTTCTCTTCTAAATTTTGTTTCAGTCTAGTAATACAGGCAAATAAAAAAGTAAAGGAGGGTGGCCTTAAAACTACTTAACCCTGCAATCTCAATCCTAATTTTTAGTTTGTTACTCTATCATTGAACCTATGTTACTTTATTCTGTATTAATGTTTTGCCTTAAGTTTGATTTAGATATAAATGTTTATAATTTATTATGATAACAATCATAATTTGAAAACATCTAGGAACATCCTTATACAACGAGTGAAGTAATAGCCTTCTTGATGGCTAAAACACATGAATATTGCATTTAAAATCATCTTCAATATTATTTCTTATGCAAATATTTCTATTATTAACGTAAGTATTCAGGAACAAGTATTATATATATAAAAAAATTTAAGTCACAATTCCTACTCAAATCAACAAAGAAAAATTTTGTTTATTTACCTTTTATTAAATAGTTACAATTAATATAAATATGTATATACATAAAACAGAACCACAATATTAAGTGACAAAATAGAAAGCTATTTTCCTTGAAACTTTCCATTTTCCTTTCTATATAGGGTGTTAGACTATTACTATTTATTAGTGTTAGACTATTACTAATAGTATAATAAAAAAGAAATCACATTCTCAAAAATTAGGGCATCCCAGGCGGGAATTGAATCCAGTGCGTTAGAAGTCCAACACGCTATCCATTGCGTTACAAGGCCACAACAAGCGATTTTCCTTTTTATATATGGTGTTGGACCATTATTTTTGTGTTTGTTACTATGTATTCATTAATTAAGTTTAACTAATCAATTGATATTTGAAAAAAACTGTATTATCATCAAGTGTCATCCACTACAAGTTTAAAAAATGTATTTGGACTTGAATGGATGAATAGAAAGTACACACATTTCATTAACGATTGAAAATTTGAACAAGATATATATAGGGAGAGTGTGACTTAATAGTAGGAATTGAAAAAGATAGATAAATAAAAGCAAAAGTTATGAACTAAAATTATTTTTCCTTGAATCCTTGGATAATTTCGTCATAACACTTGATTTATTGAATGTGCTATCTTTTTCATTTTTATTTAAAAAAAAATCCATTTCCTGTTCACTTAAAAAACATGAGTTATTCTTACAGCCCCCTCTCCTTTCCATTTGTATAAAACCAGTATAACCGTTTCCGATTTCACTTCCCCGAAATTTGTCGGATTTATTATATTTAACACCGAGGTGAAAATGTCAACCCTCATTTGAGTCATTTCTGAGTAAAGTACATGCTTTTAGTGTGAAAGCAAGAACTGAAAGCGGATGTGGGCTCCGCCGATCTACAAGACAATGCGAAGGCGTCACTTTTTTCGAAGAACACATTTGTAGATACAAAACAGCCAACATGGATACTTTTCTGTGCGATTCAATGCTGAAAAAACCGACAACTCCCTCAGCCATAGAAACTTAATTTCTCTCAAGAGTGTTCATGCTGAAATAAGCTGTTCTCTCTTTTATGAAAAGAGACAGATTTGTTTGTTGTGTCACGGAAAGGTGACCAAGATTGGTAATTTTAGCAAGCATTTGCTTTGTAGCATTTCAACAAGTTGTATTTAAAGTTGAGCATTTATATTAAAATGGACAAATAGTTTATTAAAACACAACGCAAATATTAAATGGAGTATAATATACGCACAACATTTCGTTTAAAAAAATAAAGAAACGGAACATATATTTTTTCTGAATGAGTTAAGATTTTTTTAACGAGCTGTAGCTATCATGACAAAGATAGCAACCAAGAAAGAAAGCATTCTTATCTTACTGAATAAATTTTTATGCATTTATTTTAATTGCTGTATTATTACACATTGGTGGTTTCTTCTGACAGTTTTAATTAAAGAAAAAGTGCATTCTGCAAAAGTGTATGAAATATAGGATTTTTAAGGGAATATATAAGAAAAACTGCATACTATACTATAAAAGCTGTAAAATATGCTTCATTTGCTTCAAATACACCTTTTCCAACGAGATCTTTAAAATCTTTGTCGGCTTTGCTGGCTTAAAGGTAGCGTGCTCGCTTCGTAAGCCAAAGGTTGTGGGTTCGACCCCGGCAGAAGTCGATAGATTTTCTGGATGCGAAAATTGTAGGTACACATGTCGTGTAAATATGTGGCATGTAAAATATCCCTTGAGTATCAATTTGGGTCCTGTACTTTCAGCAAAATTAAATCACGGCAGTCTTTGTATAAGCCCTGTGGTTGAGTGGTTAGTGTACCGGGATTCCACACCACAGGTCTGAGGTTCAAACCTCGGGCTGGACCAGGTTGACTCAGCCTTTCAAAACTCAAATTCAGTGGTGCAACAGCCCATGAGAACCAGGGCCTACTGTGTCCATCCCAGTATACTTCTCCACTGGGCGCTGAGGTGCATAAGCAGATGTCCCGATCAGCGAGACCCCCAGTGTTTAAGTCCCCAAGCAATCTCGGTACTCATTTATCGACCCACAGTAGGGATGAGAGGTTGAGTCGACAATGACCAGCCCGGTAATAGAACCCGGACCTGTGGTGTGGAAGCGCGGATGATTAAATTTGATATGGAATTTTTGAGACTGTCTTTATTTTCATACTACTTAGACCGTAAAAACTGTTTTAAATGTTTAAAAAATAAAATTCGGCTGACGAAAGATCCAGTAAATAAGCTGGGTGCTGTAAAATTTCATATTTTTTTCATTTAATTTCGCAATTGTTTTGTACGACGTATGCAGCCGAGCGTGGTCGTGGAGAAGTATTGAGCGTATAATTTTCAATTTTTCACGCATTTCATCCATGTACCGGCAGTATAATAGATACAGTTGGATTCACTTCCACCAATGCTTTCAAAGCATTATTTTTCGCAGATGTTTTGAGTCTTCCACGCAGTTCATTTTGTGTGGCGAAAAATTACCCCACCGAAATTTTTCAGATCAGCGCTGAACTTTTTGATGGTTAACAGTTATACTCCTCAGATGCCTGGTATATACTGCGTGCAGCTTCTTCAGCATTATTACCAGATTTATACTCATATAAAAATTACATGAATATCAATTGAATTCATATCTCTAGGAAATTTAAAACAAATTTCAAAGGGAGACATTTTTGAGAAAATTTTCTTAGTTGAGATGTGACCAGGGGCGTAGCTATCGCCTTATTAGTCATATCAATTATTAGGAGCCCCTAAACTTCAGGGGCCCTAAAATGTGCAAGTAAACGATCGTAAAATGTTAAGGGGATCCAAAAGAGGGGCCCCCACGGAATTTAGATAAAGGGTCCACTCAAGACTAGCTACACCAGTGGATGTGACTCTGGTAATGGACAATACTATAAATGAGGTTAAGCCAAAAACAAAAGCATAGCGTAAACAGTGAGACAAAAAGTTCAGATGTAAAGAAAATTTGTTATTTCACATGCACTAAACTAATATATTAATCATGGGAATTTTAAAATAAAAAATTAGAAATATTTTGTTGATTTCTAAGCTAAAAAACATTTAGAAATAAACAAAAACCTATGTAGTATTCTTTTACAACTTGTGATCAGCCTCTTGATGTCTGTGTTTCCTCTTCCAATTTCACTTCAAATACTTTTTTTTTACTTTAAGTATATGATATTTTAGGAATTATAACCATCTATTTTTTAATAATTTTGAATTTAAAAGAGTTACTTTCAGATTACATATGTTTATTACATTTATATACTATTCGATAACAATCATCTTAGTTATAATGCATTTAGAAAATTAAAACATTCTAACATTAGAATATCAAGCAAATATTTTTTTAATAGTAAATTAAGTTATTTACTTAAAAAATAAATATTACAAAAAAAATTTAAGTCAATTCCTATTTAGAAATTTCCTATTTTCAGAATTTTTTTATTTTAGTTACTTTTTATTAAATAATTACAATTAATGTAAATATTTACATACATTTGACAGAATCGCAATATTAAGTTACAAAATTTCTTCAATTTTTCTTTCAAATGTTTCATATTCCATTTTGTTCCTCCTTGACTCAGATTAGAACCCAGAATGAAAAAAGAATTTGAAAAAGAAACTTTTTTCCAGCGCAATCTATACGTTTCGCCACACTGACGGTATTTTTTCCTAAATTTATATCCTGCTAAATATCTTATATAAGAGAAATTTTAAAAAGAAAACTAAAATTAATGAATTAATAATTGAAAAAACTATATTGACATCAAGTGCCATCCACTGCAAGTTTTAAAAATGTATTTGAACTTGAATGGATGAATAAAAAGTATTTCATTAACGACTGGAGATTTGAACAAGATATATAAATATATATAGGGAGAGTGTGAACTAATAGTATAAATTGAAAAATATGAGACAGATTGTTTTTAATTTAAAGAATCAGCAAAATAAAATAACCAACATAGATTTTTTGTTGCGTAAATGGAACTATTTTAAATTTTAATCAGAAATTTCAATCTGAATTTTCACCCATTTACAACTGGTTGTATTTTAGGAAACATTTCACCCTAAAAAGACTTTCATAAATAGAGTTATATCGTATACTGTGGAATGAGAGTAAAAAAAATTGAGAGGAAAAGAAAAAAACACTGAAGCGTTGCATTAGAAAGTGTCTGATACTAACACAGTCTACATAATTGCTTATGGTCACAGAAGTGTGCGCACGTTTATAAAATTAGACATATTGTTATACCAACAAAAGACGTCCAAAGTTCTTAGATGGGAGCAGTTTATTTTCATCCTTAAACTTGTTTATGCTCAATGAAAAATAATCCAGCTATGTGGGCAAAGATAAGCACCTGTGAAAGCAATCCAAATGCGCATTAAAGCGGAAAATTTTAATTAAAGTACACAATTGAGCGACAAAGACGTGGGAATATTATCTTATCAACAGTTTTAATTGCCCCGTTCTTTTTAGATGTTTATGTAACCCTTAGAAAGCGAAAGTCAGGACACGACAACGCACGATGTTGTTAACGTCTTAACAAAGGTTTTTATTGAGGAAAATATCAGAATTTACTAAATGCTACACGAAAGACAGATTACAAATCGTGAAGCGTTTTGTATACGCTGCACGTTGTGACAACATTCGAGCCCTAAAGTGCATTCAGAACGAGCTATAATTATTGACTAACGATGCTATTGTCTTCGCTATCTTTATTTTTTTTATTCAGAACTGATGAGGCTGCCATTAATGCATCGGGTTATTTTATATCATTGTTTATAAGAACACACCGTTAGAGTAGCTTCAAATCGATATATATTCTAATTAATTTTTAAAAATGGAAGCAAAACATTAATGCAAAATATATTTAAAGGGGTTTACCATTCATTGGAAACAACTAACAAAACCATGTGAGAAATTAGAGTTTCTTAAAAAAAATGTATTGGTGAAAAACGAAATTAAAAAACAACAACAAAAAAACATAAACAGTGAGACATATTATTTTTAATTTATAAATATCAGCAATAAAATAATCAACATAGATTTGTTCTGCTGCTTAAATGGAACGATTTTAAATTTTAACCAGAAAGGTATTTAAGGTATTAAAGAAAAAATTTTAATGTCAAATTAGAAAATTTGATTTTAAATAAACAGAATTTTGAGAAAAATATCCAAACACGTTCATAGTACTTTTTAACAAATTAGCAGATTTAGACATTATAAATACTTTTTAGGACTCATTACCAATAAATATTAATACTTAAGTAATAATTTTTAACATAAGTTCCCTAAATTTTACAAAAATCACAATTATAAGTGTAATTTTAGCAATATTTTTGAAAAACTTCAAATCAATGAGAGAAAAAAGTAATAAACTTGTAATAGTAAAAATATTTCTAAAACAAATTAGATGCATTTATCTAGAAAATGTACTAAAATTTTAATGATTTATTAAAATTTCAAAATTTTAGAGCTGACTGAGTAAACATTTTAAGAAAAATCACATTCTTTATGAGACCGTTATTTAAATAACAAATCATAACTCAAAAAGTATTCATACAATACGAAATATTTTAGTACATCCTCTAGAAAATAATATAAATATCTGGTTCAAAACGTTTTATAGAAATACATTTGTAACATTTTGAGTTATCAGTCTCGCCATGAGAGATTTTAAACAATTTAAATGGTAGATCAAAGACCCACTTCCAGTTTTTCCAACATTAAAAAATTTATTGTAACTTGGCTCCTAGGCAGCGTAGAAACAAAACAAAGTATGTTTTGTGACGGCGTAAGATATCTCTATCCAATAACATTAAAAACAAAAATATTTGTCTTGACCGAATTTGGTCATTTTCAACGTATCCAGATGCCTTAAAAGTGTATTACAGTTTTTCAAAGCAGTACTTACACCGTTTATCCTACTGAGTTGGTTCTAGAGCTAAGAAACTGCCAGCTACATAAATATAGAAATTGAATGCAATTTTTAAGGAATTTGTTTAAAATGCACACAACTAAAAAGATATTTCATTTGTAAGATATTATTCTTAATGTATATAAGAAATAGTATATTGTGTGTGTGTGTAGAACTAAAGTTCACTTAAATTTTCTGTTCTCTCTCGGCATCAATTCATTCAAAGAAAGCTTTTTACATGTATTTTAAATAGTAAAGTAACCTTTGAGAAACTGACGAAAGATTCATTTCATCGTTTATCAAAAACTATTTTATTGAAAATTACCAAGATTGTGTTAGAATTCTGCAAAAGGGAATGATAACAATGAAGAATAACGAAGCGCAAACAGGAAAATAAGAAACTAAAATAAGCAATGCTTATTTTAGAAAGGTTAAAATAGGAAAACAATTTTTTTGCTTATCAAATAACAATGATTACTACCAATACAGTTTGCAAGAAAACAGAGAGTATTTTAATAGGCAGTAGAATAATATTAATGAGAATAATTTAGATTAGACGACAGAGGCGTAGCCATCCCGTATCAATGGTATAAGGGCCCCGAGCTAAAGCGGCCCCAAATTGTGCAATCAAAAAATCGTAAAATACTATCAACAGTGTCATTAGCAGAGCTGCCATTTTCAAAATGGACCCCAAAGAATTTTGATACAGGGCCCACTCAAGACTAGCTACACCACTGTTAACAGTGTCATTAACAGAATTAACAGAACTCTCTCTCTCTCCCATTTTCAAAAAAGGGACCCTAGAGAATTTTGATACATGACCCACTCAAGACTAGCTACACCACTGTTAACAGTGTCATTAACAGAATTAACAGAACTCTCTCCCATTTTCAAAAAAGGGACCCTAAAGAATTTTGATACAGGGCCCACTCAAGACTAGCTACACCACTGTTAGACAATGAAATTAAAATTTAATTTTCATGAATTAAAATAGAAATTCTCAAAAATGGAAAATTAGTAAAAGATATTATAGATCTAAGAAATAATAGTAGTATTATATATATATATATATATATATATATATATATATATACTCTCATTTCTGAGGGGTTTTATGTTACTTAAATCTTGAATCAACCCTTAAAAATCTAACCAGGACAAAAACATAAAAAAAGAAAAAGAATAAAAAATTTGAAAAAATTTATTTAAAAAGAATAATACAAGTATCTTTATTAGTTTTTCATGTCATGTAAATATTTTAAATTGTTTGACAGTTTCTTCTACATTTGATACAACACTCTAATTTTTTGACATAATGTAAGTACAATATATATTGTTTGCTTTCTAGGAATTCAGTTTTCTCGTAATTTTAATTGACTCTTCCAGGAACATTAAATTAGCTAAAATTCTCCTAACGCTAACTTTATTTTACTTTAATAAATAATATTTACGCTTATCATTTTTCATTTTTGTACACAAAAGGGAAGTTTTAATAACTGTTAACTTTATATATTTTAAAAATAAAAAAAATTAGTAAATTTCGAACCTTTACATTGTCAGTTGTAGGAATTCGAACAAATCTGTTACTAAAAAAGAACGTTAGATGTAAATGACTTCATAAGCACACGAAATATAAGCATGCATTACAAATCTAATTGATTTTACAATATGAATTCAATGAATGATGTTCACAAAATGAATGATGTTTGAGAAACTGATTATCTCTCTCGCATTAAATAACTAACTATTAATTCTAAAGATGGTATAGGAAACTTTACCAATTTCATGTGGCAAAAATAATTACATTTGAGTACCCATTTTTGAGAGAAAATTACCTCATTCTTTTATTAATAACACATCAAAACTATATCCCATAACATTCTTTGTAGTCTTTGACATTTAGCAACACCTAAATATATTTTCTTTTTATATTCAACAATAGCTAAACATAATGTTTGTATGATTTATGATTTCTGCTTAAACGAATTTTGAAAACAACAATATTCAGTGATATTTCTTTTTAGTATACCCTTTCCTCCCTTCTCTGTTAAACACAGTTACAATAAAAATATATAGCGCTTATAATAGCTCTCACTACTTTAAAATATATATACTTTATGGCAGGATGGTGAACCATTGGCACGCGTGCCACTGATGGCACGCGACACAATATTTTGGGCACTCTACCGTTAAAAATAACAAAGTTCACAACGAAGTATTACGAACAAACGCGAATGATCGGTCGCGGGATGGCGGGGATTTGATTCCAGACGCATTTAACTATTTGAAGAAGCTGTCCCATGCGATTTTAACCACATTTTCCTCTACCTATGCTTGTGAGTCATTATTTTCAGAGATGAATAACATTAAGGATTTCCTTAGAAACCTTTTGGCAGATGACTCCAATTTAGCATGCATTCTGCTAAAAGTAACACCTTACAATCCTAATATAGGTTATTTGCAGTAGCGCACACAAAAATTTTTCGAAGGGGGGTTCCAGGTTCGGAAGTCCACCATTTTGGTATCATGCTGCAATACGCCTCCCAACATGCTCTTTTGATTTTGTCGATTTTCGGGAACAAAAACAATAAAAAATTAATAACTGAATGAATAATAAGTATTAATCCGTAAAATTAATTGTTAATAACAAATACTTAATTAAGTTTTACGTACTGTATACAAAGGTTTATCATCAATCGAAAAAAAGTCAAGTGCTACCCTTAGAAACACCCCCTTTGTGTGCGCTACTGGTTATTTGTCATCTAATCTACAACAGCAGAAGTCACGCTAATGTTACTTAAACATTTACTAATATACTGTGCAAAATCTATTTTTTTTGTAGTAAATAAAGAGTTTTGAGTAGTTAGTATTTAGTTTTTTTATTTTTGCCCCAATATAATCACAAGTCAAAATTATTTGAAGGCACGTCTATACCTCATTAAACATTTCTTTGGAAAAAATGGCACGTTGATCCATAAAGTTTCGCTACCCTGCTATATGATATACTCTTAAGAAAAAACAATGAACGAAAAATAAATTTTCGAAGAGTTATTTTTAGTAACCAAGCCCTATTCAAAGTATATATTTTTTTCAATGACTGCTTAGTAAAATTATGCTAAACATGAAAATTTTTCGTTGAAAAATTGGTCCTTTGTTATCGCACTTTAAGAAAAAAATACAGTCAGCCAAGAGTCGAGACAATTCTCAGCAACATATTGGAAATTTTGAATAAAAATAGTAAATTAAGAAAATATAATCAACCTTTTTCTTCTTCAGTTTCAGAAAGAATAGTATACGTTTACAAGAAATACAGCAGAAGAAAACAAATAACTCTACCAAGGAGCTTAGTTTTTCACGTGCTCGTTTGTACAAGCTATTGTTTTATGCCTACCACTGATTATTCTGACCTTGTAGAAGCAGATGGACAAAGGCCACGATTTAAAGGGTGAACTATTCGCAAAAGGACACGCCATTGATAGTTCACATGAGTCACGTCAAAATTGCGAAATTGAATTTTTCGAAACAAGGAATATAAAGAGTTTGGTTCGAATCATTGCTCTCGGAAAGAGCAGATAAAAAAGAAATCGCCACTTGTGAAAGGTTCTTTTGGATTCCATTGTTTCAGAGCATGTCATGTGAGACCTCTGCGAGCCATATTTCATATTACGTGTACTAGAAAAAAAAATAAAAGTCTCTAGCTACAACCGAAACTGCAAGGATGAAATTCCACTGATTTGTAAACGGTAAATTAATAACTAGAAAAGAGAGGATTCCCCTTTCAATGCTTATTTCGCAATTATTCATTAACGTTAGAAGACAAGTGGGTCAAGAACGATTGCAAGGATGTTTACTATAATGTAACAATCCTCGTAATATTTCTGTGTACATTGCCTTTGTATGTTCCTTTATGTGTCTGAGCAATATATAATATTACAGTTAATAAAAAAATTATTTTTAACCTTATGGTTAAGAGCCTTCAAAGAAAGCGTGATTTTGAAAAAGTGTATAAATGAACAACTTTTTTTATATATTTAGTGTCAATTGAGATAAAATACACATATAAAATTGTTTTACGAATATTATTACAGCAAAAATATCATTTCAATACAATTTAATGACAAAAAATGAAGAAAAAAATAAACATATTTAAAGCATTCTCCTTTGGATAAAGAGGTTTCTATAATAATAATAATAATATATTACCTATATATATATAAAGCTAAGGCTTCTTTAGAAAGCCTGGACACACAAGGAGTTTTGAGATATTTAGTTTAGAAGTGGATTTATTCATATTTTAATACATCAAAGTAGGGAAGTTTTAACAAAAAACACACTTCCTTATTTCATTTGATTAAAATTCTTATCAAAATTCCTCGTTCAGCGACTGTGTGTATAGAAGTCCTATCTATATATAAACAAAATATTATTATTTTAGGATTTTTCAAAAAGGAGGACATTTTGAAAATAAGTCATTCTTTTTTCCTTTGTTTTTTTGCCAAAAAATTTCATTTAATTATTTTTTTCCTGTAATAATATTCTGAAATAAACTTTACACATTTATATTCTAATTCAAATGGCACTAAATATAAAGAAAATTGTTCATTTATACGGTTTATCTAAATCACGGTTTCGAACGTAGTCACTCACCTCTTACGAAAACTTGCTTCCTAAAGTAGCAAGGATAAAAATAACCTTTTTATACTTACATTGTTTGTAGTTCAAATATGTAAGCGGTTAATCATTGGTTATCAGCAATTATTTGAAATATTGGCGATACATTCCACTATTTTACAATAAACTAATTTAAATTTTCCGATCAAAGCACTTCTCCCAGGAATTACATCACCAAAGTAATAACAATGATAATTAGTTATTTCAAAAGTATGTTTGGGAGAATCAATAGAAAAACTTTTATACTATTCGAGCACAGAATAAAATTTAAAAAAAAATTCCATTCTTAACAATTTGGATTTAACATTCTTAAGGCAAAGGACAAAAGTAGATTTCTAAACAAAAATTCACTTCGCCTTTTTCTTATCCTCAATTACTTTCCTCAATCGATTTCCTTGTTAGAAGTAATTTTGTCTACAGGTTCAAAAGGTCACGTGAATGTAGTGCAAAGATTTGACCAGTAGAATGAGAAAATATTCTAGAACAGAGATTATCCTCTTCCAAATACTTATCTGTATAGGATCACATTCTGAATAACTTTTTGATCCATGGATTCTATTCAAAGATTATGTCATCGAGTTACTACATTCAGATTTCCATATATGAATTTAAATACTCATGACAAGTTTTCTTTACATTTTTTGAAGATTTTATTTTTTTTTGTGCACATTCAAATTTTGTTTTCCTCAAAGCATACATTTTTTTCTTTATGAAAGTTATTTCAGGTATATAATTAAAAAGGAAGTGAAGTACACTTGAATAAAGAATAGAAGTTATTATGTTAATTTGAAAAAAGTTAGGAATATAAAGTTATTAGTTGATCAAAATATATTAGTGGTAATTTTTGAATAGCTGAATTTTTTGTTTTGTTTTGAAAACAATATTATTTATTGATGAAACTTTTATCAAACTTTAATTATTTACACACATAAAAATACGTATTAAGCATACCAATTGTGTAATCCTCAAATAAAATACGTTATTTATTTGTTTTCCTTATTCGATGGTTGAATATTCTTAGATGATGAAATAAATTTATTCGGAATACAAATCTCAAATGCAGCCAGAATTTTCCAACAGTTTATCTCATTGTTGTTTTTCTTTTCAAATGCTTAACTTTTTTATTTTACACAAAGTATTATTACTAAAATTGGCATATATAACTTCTCCCTGGGAGTCAAAGTTTTTTTTTTTAAGTTTAATTATACATGGAAGCAATAAATTTAGAAACAATTTAATAATTGTGAAATAGGATCTGGAATGGCATTCCAGCACTTAAGATAATCGTTTGTAAAAACTATCTGAATTCATTGTATTTAATTAATTGGCTATTATCCAAATAGCTATTTGTTTAAATAAATTTATGTTTGAATTTTAAAGTTTGCTAATTCTTTTGGATGGACAATTTAACCACATTTTACAATTTATAAAATAAAAATTTACTTCATTCTGGAAGAAATTAACGAAGTGGCAAGGTAACTACAGTGCCGGTTTATCCATTGGGCGCTTGAAGGACACGAAAGGGCACGGATAAACTGGACTTAATTAGGTTTTCTGGTAATAAATTTCGATCCGCCTGTACGAAGGGGGCCCGTAGATCTTCTGTGCCTAGGTTCCGAAATAAGCTTAAACCGGCACTGCACTACTAGAATCATCCCAATTTTCAAATGTAGTTTTTAATAAGCTATTACGTTTTAAACGTGAAAACTAATAATTTCAGTTATGAATATTGACTTGTTAAGGGAAATCACAAAAAAATTCACACAAAAAGTTTTCACATAAATCAAATTTATAGTTTTCGTGTGATTTACCAATTCTCAGAAAAATACAATTATTATTCATAATTTATTATTCATTTATATTTTCATTATTATTTCATAATTTATGATGTACGAAGAATTATTCTACACACAACAACTTTTTATGCAAGTTATGTATGAAAAAAAAACCGATATCATTAAATATGATATTCAATACTAGAACGAAAGGAAAAAAACATTCGACATATCTTTAAAACTTTTCATGATAAAAAGAATTAGGTAGTTTTGTTATGAATGCTTTTTGTTCCATTTTTAATCGAATTATTGCATCTTAGTTTCAAGATTTCTCAGTTTAATGATAATTTCTAATATTATTTGACACAACAGATAATTAATTGAAATAAATATGTTAATAGTTCCATTTTTTCGTTTTTAGTTGTTCCATTTTTACATCAACAATTTATTTTACTCATCAGCAAATGAATAAAATTTATCGTTTGCATCCAGATCTCGAGTTTAAGTCTTTTTTTTAAATACTTCTTCAAAATAACATTTTGTTTTTTCCCCCTTATTTTTAATAAACACTCCAACCTTCATTTAGAGGTATGTATTTTTGTTATGAAATAACTATCATTGCCCTCAGGAATAACCTACCATGAAGACGAGGCTAAGCAGATGTTGTCAGACTTCTTTTCCCTAAACTTCCTGGATTTTGAGAATGAAAGCAAATTCTTCCCGACGTAGAAATACCTCAACAGGTTTTTCTAGGCCCTGCGTTGGGGAGAAAAAGAATAAAAGCATTCCACCGCTGGGTATTATCATAATCGCAGGATAACCAAAGCCTCTTGGCTACACGCGCAGGTTTTGCGGATGTCACGCAGCCATTTTTGATGTTTTCATAATTCTCATATCGAGTTTGGCTGCTTTTATGACGTAGAAATTACGTTTTTCTTATACACAGTAAATGATTGTGGTTAGATCGAACCCTTTTTTGCGTTATACCTTCTGAATCAAAATATAAAATAAACCTGAAGTCACGTTCTGATATATTCAGAAGGTAGATTCGATAAACCAGAAGGCAAACTCTAAAACGAAACAAGAACAAATTTAAATTAAGAACAGATCGGTAGGGGAAAATAGAAAAATGAAATTTAATAAATGGGAGTTGTGAAATAACGCGTGTTTAAGATAAAGTGTTTGTTTTAATATAGCGAAAAATTCTCCCCCCTTTTTTTTTAAATCATTTTCTGAGTCGGAAACATTGCTTTCATTTTTAATCGATTTTTTTCTTATCTTTTTTTTTCAGCAGATTTTACCTCCAGTTTTATTTAGTAATAAAATATTTTTGCTGATATGAGACACTTTTTAAGAAAAACCAAACTTGTTGTTTTAAACGATATTGATGGTGAAGAGAGAGAAGAAGAGAGAAGAGAAAAAGCATAAATCGATGACTGGCTGATCTTTCTTTACATCGTTCTATGAGGCAACTCGAGGACTACTGAGGACGGACTTCGTAATTTTGAACAGCAGTCAAGGGACGAGGATGACATCTGAGCTGTGACATACTACTCTCCAAACTTCCACATTATGTCAACGTGAGCCTTGACAGATCTAACGTCATCAGCTCTTTTTTATGATGGAGTTTTAGTGGCTCTTGAATTCGAACCCATGATTCCACAGAAATAATGCGAATAAATTGATGATTTTTTAAAAAAATATAAAAATAAATATTTTTTTAATTTTCTGCTGGTCATCTGATACATTTTCTAAGTTAGTTTTAAAATTCATGCAAGAATTTTTTTATTGTGTAAGTGAAATAAATTATATCTAGTTATATGCCTTCTATTAAATTAGAATATTGGAATAAAAAATGCGTTAGGAACAGAAATATGAAAAACCAATTTTTTTGAAATTATTACTTCCATATAACTAATATAGCTGTTTTTTAATTTTTCAAAAATTGTTTAATATCACACTGGAATATATAATATAAAGAGATAAACAAAAAAATATGCATAATTTTTTTTCCTTTGCAAAAATTAATTCATTGAAATATTAATGATAACAGTAATTTGTTTTAAAAATTTTAATTTGTCTTTTTTTTGAAGAAACCAAATTTAAGTATTAGTTAACGTTTGGAATCTATTCAAATGTATATTTTATATATAATTATTTAGTATGTGCTCTAAAACTCAGTTATACTTTTTTAATTTCATTAAAAAAAAGACACTTTTAAGTGATAATTTTTCACACAGAGAGGCTTCACGAATCGAAAACATTTTAGTGTAATATATTTCTTTGCTTTAATACTATGTAAATTATACCTAAAGGTTACTTTTTTTTAGCAATGGCTTAAAAAGTATATTCATGTAAATCAAAATTGCATGTCTACATATAACTTGTTAAATATATATATTCAAATATATTCAGCTGTTTCTCTCAAAAAGTCGCATTATAAATCCATCGAAAACAAATACTCAGAAATAGTTAATAGCTACAGAGTGAATTTTAAGAGCCAACAAATTAAACCGAAAGAATTTTTTTTAAAATTTACCTTAATTTATGCATTATTTTATTTCATTAAATGACTTGTTCAAATTCAAAATACTTAACTTTTTTAAAAAAAAAATTAAACACACACCTTTTTTCCTTACATTTTGTTGGCTAGTTTCATTTGATTTACAGTTACGGATATATCTCAATGTAAATAAAAACAGTGATTTCAACTATCACATATAATTGCTTTTAAATCGACGAAAATTGGTTTACTGCAATTATTATATTTTGCTTTCATTAATTTTTGCGACAAAATTTACTGATGCAAGGCATATTTACAATAATGCAAATAATGTGATTTCTTTTATTCGTAAATAGATTTTAATCCAGTTTTTAACTCGTATCGAATTATACACACAAAAATAAATATATCCTGATTTTCATTTTTTTAGTTTCCATACTAAAACTAATAACTTTTTATCTCAAAGTATTTCATAATTTTTGGCAGTAAATATTAAAATAACATTCAGACTAAACGCCAAACATTCAGAAACAAATCCACCAACTATCCTATTTCGTAACTTAAACACAAGTTCGATACAATTATAAGTATTAAAAACTAAAATACATTGAAATTCCCAGGCTGTTAACATATCTCCAATGTGCATTTTGGTATTTCATAAAACATTAAAAATATAAGTTAATGCATAGCTATAAATTAATCCAAGGTGTTTTCAAGGTGACTGTTCTTATTTCGAAACAATATAAACGCCTGGAGTAGAGTTGCTTTTCACGTATCAAGGTGTGTCTCTTAAGAAACAGAAATAACGATCAGTGGATATTACTGGTGCTAGATTACCGAAAATACAATTTAGTTTTAATAGTATTTAGTTATCTGACTCAGTTTAGATCACGCGAGGAAAGGTTTTTAAACTGGTAATTTGTAGTAATAATAATGTCCCTTTTCTTGTGGTTTATCTACATTTTAAAATAAGGTCTGATTAAGGAATTTTCGATTCGACATCTTTAAAAAAATTTCTATTTTTTACTATCATTGTTTAACCAATTTTAGAAGTCAAAATATTTGTAAAAAGGTAAAAAAAAAAAAAAAAAAAAATAACTAGAACTATAGAAAGTGGCAATATGAACATAAAAAGATAATAAAATAGATTTTAATGCAAACAAGCAATATTAAAAAAATTTCAAGTCAATTCCTACTTAGATCAACAAAGAAAATTTTTATTTTAGCTACTTTTTATTAAATAGTTACAATTAATATAAATATGTATGAAAATGAATCAGTAGCGCACACAGGAATTTTTCAAGGGGGGTCCGGCGTCGAAAGTTCACCATTCTTGTATCATGCTCCTTTTGATTTTGTCGATTTTCGGGAACAAAACACAGTAAAAAACTAATTATTGAATAAATAATTAGCAATAATTAATAAAATTAATCATTAATAACAAATACTTAATTAAATTTTACGTACTATTTACTTAGAATTATGATCAATCGGAAAAAAATCAAGGGCTTTGGGGGGAGGGGGTCCGGACCCCCTCTTGTGTGCGCCACTATAATAAATGTAATATGACAGAATCACAACATTAAGTGGTAATTAATTTTTATTAATTATCATTAAAGTATCGTATTGTCATCCAAAACGATCGTGTATATAAAATTTCAGTTCAACTGAAGGCTTTAAAACGTGAGAAAAAAAAACCTTTTTAAGTTTTGACACAAGTCGCCAAAAATGATGCCAACGTGGCTGTATTTTTAAGTCTCTTTAAATAATTAAATTTAATTAATTAATTTTCATTAATTATAATTAAATTATTGTATTGTCATCCAAAAGAATCATGTATATAAAATTTCAGCTCAATTGAGCGCTTTAAAACGTATTTTATTAACGATTGAAAATTCCACAAAGATAAATAAATAAATAAATAAATATAGAGTGTGAGATAATAGTAAGAATTGAAAAATAGATTTTAATGCAAATAAAAAAAGTCTTATGATATGCTAAAATTTTGAATGCAGTGAAAATTAAGATTACAAAAAAATAGGAATAAACAAGATTGAATAAAACTGAATCTATATATATAAAGGAGAAAAGCGACTCACTCACTGACTGACTCACTGACTAATCACGATATCTCCGGAACTATTAAACCTACAGACTTGAAATTTGGTAGGTAGGTTCCCTTCATGAAGTAGACGTCAGCTAAGAACGGATTTTGCAAAGTTCGAACCCCAAGGGGCGTTACGGGGGTTTAAGGGGCGTTATAGATAATTATTTCCATTACTAAACTATTAGATGTACAGTCGTGAAACTTGGTACACAGATTTTTCTTTCATAAAGTAGAGATTCCCTACATAATGATTTTTACGAAAATTGACCTCCAAGGGGTTGAGGGCGCTTAAGAGGCGTTATACATAATTATTTCCATTTTTAACCTATTAGACGTACAGTCTTGAAATTTGGTAAGCGGATTCCTTTCATAGAGTACAGACCCCCTACAGAATGGGTTTTGTGAAAATCGACTCCCAACTGGAGTTGTAGAGAATTAAGTGGCGTTATTGGCAATTAACTCCTTTTTTAAACTCCTTTCTTGAAACTGAGTAAGCAGATTCCATTCATTGAGTAGAGATCCGCTATAAGATGGGTTTTATGAAAATCGTTTCCTAAGTGGCGTTGCGGGGGCTTAAGGGGCGTTATACATAATTATTTCCATTTTTAAACTATTAGACGTACAGTCTTGAAATTTGGTAAGCGGATTCCTTTCTTATAGAGTACAGATCCGCTGCAAAATGGGTTTTGTGAAAATCGACCCCAAGTTGCGTTGTGGAGAATTAAGGGCGTTATAGGCAATTAACTCCTTTTTTAAACTATTAGACGAAAAATCTTGGAATTGAGTAAGCTGATTCCATTCACTGAGTAGAGATCTGTCATAAAATGGGTTTTGTGAAAATAGTTTCCTAAGTGGCGTTGCGGGGGTTTAAGGGGCGTTATAGATAGTTATTTCCATTTTTAAACTATTAGACGTACAGTCTTAAAATTTGGTAAGCGAATTCCTTTCAAGGTGTAGAGATCCGCTACAAAATAGGTTTGGGGAAATTGATCTCAAGTGTCACTGAGGGAAATTAAGGGGCGTAATAGATAAATATTTCCGCTTTTCATTTACTAGACCCACCTGCTGGAAAATTAGAAGGTATGTTCCGTTCATGGAATAGAGTTCCTTTTACAAAGATTTTTGCGAAAACGGACCCCCAAAGGAGTGGGGTTGCGAGGGATTAAGGCGTGTTATAGAAAAATTCCTGTTTTTGAATATAACCCATTTACTTGAAATTTGTTGAGCACTTTTCTTTAGTTGAATAGAGTTCCACTAAGAATGGATTTTACGGAAATCAACTCCAGGGGGAAGCGGGGAGAGTTATTGGGGCGTATTGATAGACAAAATTCCCGTTTTTGAACTGCTAAGACTATAATAATAATATTTGGTTTGCATGCTTCTTTTGTTGAATTGGAATCCGCTAAGAATGCTGTCAACGAGGTATTGATGATAAAAATTCCGCTTTTGCTCTGTTAGATTTAGACTTGAAATTTATCACGCATGTTTATTTTATGGAGTAGAGATCCACTGAAAGTTGCTTTGATGGAAATCCACTTGATTATTAGGTTAAGTGTGTGAGCGAAAAAAATCTTTCTCCTTCTATTTTAGATATAAATAGAAATTAGATATTATAATTTATGTTCTTTTTATATCAAGGGGCGAGAGTGTAACAGCTATAAATATATTTTTCAATACAATCGAATTCTTAATGCTAGATATCAATAATTAATATATATGTAAACAGTATACATATATACAACATCGTGAAATACCCAGTGAAGCGGGTTAAGAATATAATGATGAAATTGAAACTGTTTCTGTAGTAAAATTGCAACACGTGTAGAAATTTACAAGGTATAAAGCAAAAGCAAAATTGTAAAATGTAATGCAAAGGCAAAAAATTCGTTTATTCAATCTATACTTCTCATCTAGCATATTTACTTTTTTTAAAAAAAATAGGTACTTGCTTTATTGATGTTATTTAAATCTTATATGAAACTGGAGTTCTAATAATTTTAAGCAAAAATATGTAAATAAAATTCCCCCGGAGAAAATGTATGAAATATAATTTGAGTTTAAAACAATAACACACACACATATATTAATGAGGTTTTCAGAAAGGCATTTAAAAAATGTTTTTGTATTCGTTCCTGTGTCTAGATATTTTGTCAAATGAATTTTAAAAAATAATATTAATTACACTTAATTGTTACAATTTTTATGTATTGAAATGTAATTACTAAAATAAAAGTATTTTAAAATATAAAAATAATATTTTTTGGCATCCTGAATTCAATTAAATGTTTAATAGTGCAAATTAAGGAATTGGGATATAAAAACAAACTATAAGCATAAAGTAATATTCGTTTCTTAAAAAGTGATCTAAATGCTCTGATAATTAAAGAGTTCCTTACATGATGGCAGTTCAATTTTTTTAGATTTGTTGGGATCAATATAAAGAAAATTATTTTTTCAGCTATTTCCATTAAGGTAACCATTAATTCAACACATCTTTCTATAAATTAATCAAGGTTTCATTGTTAAAAAGACGAAGAACAATGTTAGCTGAAACAAAAGTGGTAAAAAGTAACCGAATTTAGACATATAAACTTATAAAAATACGAGTAAAAGTTAGTTAAATGAAACACAATATCAAAATATTTCATTCAAAATAAGGTAATAATAATTATTTGTGAAGTACAAAAATATGAGATTGCTGAAATAAGCAAATTAGTTATCACAACAGGTTTAATATTAATACCAACATAAAATTTACCTTTCTCTTTTGTCATTAATTCGAGAAATTTTGCTTTAATTGAGCAAAACTTACTCCTAAATAATATTATTAAGGTTAGAAAAACTTCACGATCGTAACTGAACTACATTTTGTATCGAAAGGAAACGAGTTGATGCTTTCAATAGATGACTGATGAAAAAATATTTTCTAAATTGCTCAATAATATATATAAAAACATTATATACATTCATTAAACTCTTTCTTTTACTAATATTCAGGTAAAAATTTACCAACTTTAATCAGAATAGCAAATACACAATGTTATTTCCCTAATGCATTCAAAAGCAGAAATAGCAAGATGTTTCCAAAATAGATTGCAATCTCAATATTTTGATTTTCTCTATGCATATATTTATAGGGAATATCAAAGCATTGTTTATCTTTTTTATTGTCAAAAGGTGATTATAATCTTTTCCACTTTTCACATTCTGTGTGAATTCCTATATTATTAAGAGCCTCAATCTGTCTATTTTTACAAGAAAGTAGTAAGGCTCTACCTTTAGTATAATTTACAGAATTTGGTTTGAAAATTACTGTTTTTACATTCGCGAACGAGGCAGGAATCCTAAATATTTTTCACTCAAGGCTGTCACTAGATAATATTGAATCAGTTCATGGAATGGTTTTGGAATACAACCGGTTCCGAATCCGAGTATTTAGAAATAGTAATAAAAAAATGTTCGGCGAAATAACCAAACTGGGTTAATTTAAGTCTTGGTCGTTGGGTGAGTTTTTTTTTCTCCCTCTGTGTCTTTAACTGTAGTAAAGATTATGTCAGGAAAAGCATGATAAATGATAAGATAAATGATTTAGTGAAATGGGAACACATACACAAATTTAAAACAAATGCAAAAAGCAGAATATGTAAAAGAGAAACTTTAGAAAATCATATTTAGACGAAAAAAAACGCGCGCGTATCATTTAAATTTTATTAAAAATTTATTTCTCAAAAATGGCATCGTGTTTTTTTTCACTCCGTTTTTCATTGCACAAGGCTATCAACGAATTTTCAGGCAAAATGTGTAAAGAAATTAATTTAAGACATATTTTCTACAAGGGTATGTATATTAAGTATTCTAAATTCGTAGTTTTCTAATATTTAGAACATGTGATGTATACAAAATAAAACAAAAACAAGAGATGAGAAACACATCGATGACCTGATAATCGATTAATTCATTTATATGTAAAGTAATAAATTTATCAATAATGACATTTTTCATCGGTGAACAACAGAGCAAAAAATAATTTTCAATATAAAAAAAATTATATTTCTCAATATTCTGTATTTTAGTATTATTTAAGTACTAAAAAAACAACATTTTGTTGCACAGGATATAGATGGATTTTAGTTTGCATAATGCATATTTACACTTTTAATGAAAGAATTTTTTTTTCTTATGATTTTATATACAAGGCATTCAAGTGTACCAGAATGGATGCTAATTTTGTAATAAATTGCTTACATTAGCCAAAACCACTTGTAGCCTTTCAATAATGATACAATATATTCATTTTAATACCAAAAATATACATTCAGTAGTATATTATTCATCGTGAAATGTTGCTCAAGTAAGATCAGTGAAATCAAAAATTAGACACTTAAATAACTTTAAAATAATTGCATTCAAATACTTATTTTTTAAACTGTTTTAAATTTCCTCAAAATCTTTTATTTTAATCATTTCGCTAATTTTAATTGGTTTATTTAATCTTTTTCATGAAATAATTGAAGTTTCCTTTCAACTGTTTTGTATAAATATTAATCATATGATACAAATATATAAATATGATACAAATTCAAGTAAGCACAGAAACAAATTTTTTACAAAGCAAAAATCTCTAAATTACTGATAAAAAATTTGTTTATTTCAATTACTTTAGTGCACTGATAATAACAAGTAACCTAAACTTAAATAAATTCTTAGTAAACTCTTATTGGTCTTTGCACCTATTTCGAAATCGTTTTCCTGCACATTTACTGCATACCTTTTTTTTTTAATGATTTAACAAATAACAACATTGGATGAAAGAATAGATTATACATTGGGAGTAAATTTGATTCGCTTTCATATTGAGGTTATCCTTTTGATAAAAAAATAAACAAATAAATAAATAAAACTACGTTTTTGCGTGTTTGACAGTTTTGCGTGTCATTATAATAACAGTGCGAAAAGTTCCAAAGAAAACATTGTGATAATAACACACAGAAACTGTTAAAAGCACAACAAACCATTAAACCTTCGTAGCGTGTTCACCAGAGTGACCGCGCGAGCATTGTCAACAGGTTGTACATAAAAGAAATAGGAGCATCGAATGTGTTACACTTCCAAATGCTTCAAAAGTCAATGTGAATTTTGCTTATGCTTCGAAAAAATGTCTCTCATACAGAGCAGTACTTCTCGACCTTTTTATCGCTGTAGACCGGTCAACGTTTGATAATTTTACCACGGCTCACCGACGGGGGGGGAGCACGTTGATTGTTCATATTTTAAATTGCTTTCATTTAATCATTTTCATTTAATTGTATTTATATAAGCTATCAGAATTAAATATAGTTACTCTAATAAATGAATATAAAGGGATTTAACATGGAGTATAAAGAGATTTTTTCATGGAACGTCGCACAAAACCGAGATAAATACACCCCATTAAAATAAAAATAAAATAATATAATGTTCTTTGGGCGGTCCGGTACCATTTGTTACGCGGACCGGTACTGGTCAACGGCCCGGGGGTTGGGGATCACTGATATTGAGTTCCTGAACTCAGATTGATCACTGATTCAAACCAGACGATAATTTCGAAAAAAGAATTTCAGGTTATTTATTCATCTCGACCTAAGTTATTAAAATTGTCAAAAGAACAATTTTCGCATAAATTTTCATTAAATATTAATTTATTTTAATTCAATTTAAGCAATAATTATGAATTTTGTACTTTTTATTCTTGTTCCTTTTCTGAATAGAATTTGAAAAAGAATTGTAAGATTTCGTTTTTTAGAACAAACGTTCGTTTTTCACCACAAAGAAATTCACAAACAAAGAAGAAAAATTGTTTTAATTATAACATATCTGGTATGCATCAATAAGCATTTCAAATAATTTATTTTATGAAGTTGTTAACTATACTGCCTGCATGTGCAAAAAGTAAACAATAAACGCTTTAAAATAAACTAAAAAAAATGATTTTTCGAACACTTGATAAATTCTTATAAGGTCATTTGTTAGCTAGTAAATTTCTTCACAAAATTTGTCAAGAGGTTTTTAAAAATATATAAAGAAGTAAAAAAGGTAAAAATTTTAACCATTGTGATGATTATTATTGCTTTCTTTAAATTCATTAAAAATCGTTCGTAAAAAAATAAGAACTTGTAAGAAATTTCAGTAAACTTTAAATTTGTAATAAAATTAAACTAAGAAAAGAAATAATATTTCCCCGTCCAGAACTCCGAAAATCAAATTTATTTTTTAATGCACTTAAAGTTTATTATTTTACTGAAAGAAATTAAGGAGAATTGTCAGCTCTGAAAGAAAACGAAATGTATTGTTAAATTATACGAGGAAGTTAAATGAAGAAAGAAACGCGGTTAAAGCACTAAAAGGGATTTGATTATAGAAGAATAAGGGATTTCCGCAAAATAAGTAACGACAATGAACAATAGAAAATTGGATTTGACAGAATAAAGACGGCTTTAGAAATTATTAAAACAAATAATGTTTAACAATAACTACAAGGAAGCTCTTTTTAAAGAATAGGAAGGGGGGGGGGTAACTGCCCAGAGAAAAACGAAGTCCAAAATGTGAAATAAAGACCATATAAAAAGGTGGAAACACACACTTCAGCTTTTTTTTATAAAAATTATTTTTCATTATAATTTTAAAAATTGTCTACTTAATTTTATGATATTGATATGGCAATAAAGTAACAAAATTCCAAGCAATAAATCTGTGCAAATTCATTTACAAGATTTACATGTACGAGACTAAAGCTTAGAAGGTTTTGAAAAGTATATATTTATAAAAACGTAAAGATTTAAGACCATTATATACGTCTTATGTAAAAAACATTTCAGCGTACTGCATTAAAAATTCGTGGCGCGTATTATTATGGATTTTGTCTGATGTGTTTTTTGAATAACTAAACATTTATTTTTACGCTTCGTAACCTTCAGCAAATTCTTCAATCTTTATATCCAGATGATCTGCTGTAGAGTAATTTCGCTGAAGTTGTGAGTAGAATTAGTAATTTAAAGAAATTATTTCCTTTCGGACAACACGTTCTTTTTTTAAAAAAAAAAAAAGAGAAAAAAAAATTTCTTTTAGATTCTATTTCCTGTTCTCTTGTTTGATTTCTCTCTCTTTCTCTCAGAGTTTTTTTTACTAAAATATAATCTGAAGTTTTCGGTATTAGTAATGATTTTAATTACACACTAGTAATCAATGCAATCGAATTTTAATTTTTAAAAAAATGCAGTTTGAGTATAATTTAGTTTTTGTCAGTATTAAAATACCAAAAAATAATTCCATAAATATAATGAAAACGAAATGTTTACAGCTTTGATAACTAGTTGATTAACAATTTAATGAAAATATCGAAAACAAAGAAATTATTGTTTTTTCTTTTTTTTTGGGGGGGGGATGAAGTACAAGTGATTTATTTACAATAAATATTGGAATATTGTGATGAAATAAAATTTTAGAATGCTTAATTTGGAACAAACTTACAAAACTATCCGCAGATATTTGGACTTATTTTTGCTTTTCACTTCAATTGTGTTCTATTAAATAGTTTAAAAATATCAAAAACAGGAAGTACTTAAATTAAAAACTCCTTAATCAAAAATAATTGAACAAATTCATTCTGTTCTTATGAAGGACAATATATAAAGCTGATTCACATTTGAAAGTTTATAAAAGTAGCTTCGGAGTGCAAGAATTTTTTTCATCTATTTATTTAAAAAAATCACAGAATATCAAGCTAAATAGTTTTTTTTTTTCAAAATTGCAAATTATTTCCTAAGTTACTCTCTCCAAAAATATATGCTTCAGATTTCTAACATCAGTAAATGTGAGATAAATAAAATATGAATGCACATATTTTTTTTGTCATTGGTTTTGTACCTGAGGCAATCACCCACATTAAACTTCAACAGAATTCTGGTAAAACTGAGCCAAATTATGTCCTTTGCCCATTACGCAATTCAGGAGGGGAAAAAATCAGTAACAAACAAGTAAAAAATAAATATGGATCAACCTAGAAATCAGGTTCCGCGATGGCGAGTTAGGTGTTCGGTTTGTAGGCTCAATAGGTTTCCGGCCCAAATAAGCAAAAAAGGAGATCGTGGGTCGGTATTCGAATTGTCTGCGAATCGTCCGTGGGAGTTGTTCGTTGGCTCACAATTACGTTAACAGACCGGTCACGTCTGTAGGAGTCTTACGACTGTAGCTTTCCAAGCTCATTGTTATGCGTACTTCTACACATTTTGCAAGATGTCTCAAACAAGCATTTTCCTTATCGCATAAACTTGAACGTTAAAGGACACTCGCAAAGTCAATGGGAAAAGGAAATGGTTACATTATTATAGAAAAACTTCGTAGTTTTTTTTTTCTTGAGAAAGAGAGCACAAAACAATTATAAACCCGAACTTGAAAAAGAAGGATATAAACAAAGATAGCATCTTTAAACTAAAGAAAGTGTCAGAAATGAAAAAAACTTATGACATTTTGAATCAATTGATTTCAGATTGTAAAGAATAAATCGTTTGATTATTATTTAGAGAATATTGTGCTTTAAATTACAGTTATTTGACTGCATTAAATAATTAGGCTTGATTCTTTTATTTTGATTTTACCTCCATTGAATACTAGTTTAGACGTTTGGTAGACTTAAATTAAAACGTAATAATAGATAAAATAACTCTAATAATAATAAATATATATTAGCTTTTAATTTCCACTTTTGACGGACACAAATGCTAGTTGCGACTAAACTTTGAAATAATAATAAATTGTTCCACGTTATTTAAATACATTCAACACAATTTCAGCTTTTGTAAGGTAACGCACATTTTTAATTTAAAAGATATATATCTCACAGAAAGTGTTTTTTGAATTTATTATTAATCTCAGAACATCAGTAACTCAATCGATAATGTCTAGAGCCTTATTTAAATGGTATTGATAGAGATAATTACCTCTATGACTAGTTAGTCTATCAAAACCTGATATAACGGTATCGATCGAACAGTGTAATATGTTCCCTATCTTTAACAAAGGTTACAGCTTCTATGCAAAGATTTAAAAAAAATAGGGATAGGAGGACAATATACATTTCAACATTTAAAACAACAACCCATAAATAAAGAGAGAAGAACCGTAAGAAAATACCACAAATTTTAACAAGAAATTTAAAACCTCCTTGAAGGAATAACTAATAGTTATGTTAATGCATGGATTTTTTATAAAAAAATATCTTCATTTACTTTAAGACAAATTTACCACATCGATATTTTTAAGAATTGTTCACTCACTCGTCGTTGAGCTTTCTACGAGTATCATCATAACATTTGTCGGAATAGAGTTATGAAAGAAGGAAATTATACCAGTAATATAGAAAGGTCGAAAAAATAAAAGAATTATTTAATTTAAAATTTAAGAAAGGTAATGAAAATCAGACAAAAGGAAGCATGCAGTTTCCCATTTATGAAAAAATTACTTTTCATTACGCAAATATCATGTGACTACTCCCCCCGCCGTTCTTTTAAACACGCCCAATCCTCCCTTCCAGTACAGTAAACTTTTTTTGTTTTGCAGTTTCGGTTTGAGTAGACGGGGGCTTAAGTGAACATACAAAAAGGAAGAATCATGATTTTATTACTGAGTACACTTTTCAGCTATTTATAACGCATAAAAGACAACGATAATGATATACGCCGATAGAATAAATAAAAATTGCCTTCAATATAAATAAATATTTATTATTTAAAATTTTTTTAGAAAACCTTTTTTTACTTTTTTGCATAGTACAGATCTTTTCAAAATATAATAGACGTAAGACAAACAAAATGCTTTAGGATAACAAAAAAAATTGAATTAAAAAAATTATTCAACACAGGTATTAAAAAAGCGATTAACATTTCAGTAATTCAATTTTCTCGCCTACATCCAACTTTCTTCCTTATATCCGTCATAAATACTGAGTCACATACCGCTTAAATAATATTTAAGTCAATTGCAAGAATTCTAAGATATTAATTTTTCTTTCTAATATTATTTCCATTTATTCGAATTTAATAACTTTCGTGTGTTATTTATTTCCTAAATTATTTTATGTTTTCTAAAATTAGTTTGCCCTACTATCGTGTCGCCATTCAGGTTTAAAATGAGAATTATATATATATAGGTATATATATAGAAAAAACTAAAAAAGAAAAAAAATTTAAAATATGAAAAAAATCAATAATAAAATCAAAATTCAACAAAACACCATGAAAAATATGTAAATAGGAGAAAACGCATTAAAATACAGATTAAAAATGGAAACTTGCAAATCGTATTTATATAAATGTGTGTGTGATGCATTTATTTTTATTAATATTAAAATACCATTACATATTACTTGCAAATTGTACAAAATGGTATTGTGAATACTATCATTTAATACTATATAACCTAAAATGTATCATTTAAAAAGTTTTTAAAATTAAATTTTAATATTTTATTTCGGTCGAGAGAAATATATTGCTTGAATTTATAATTTAATTTTGAATTTCAAAGTAAGAAACTATACGTAGAATTAAAAAATATCCTTAAAATCAATAATAATCTAAGAGAATATAACTTAATTAATTTCCTTAATTCATTAAAAAAGTATTTGCAATGACAAATTTAAAAAAAAACTGTTTATTATGCTGCAAAAACAGTGAAATACTTGAATACTTTGCTTTATGCATATAGTAGCAACAAAAATATAAGTGCATCCATTTATAATGCATTTAAAGCTTTTGAAATAAGCATAAAGTTCCTCTGTTATTTAAATGAAAATTCTTCACTGGAACATTTTAATTTTTTGAAAAGTATAGTCTTTTTTCATTATTTATTTTCCCCCATGTATTTAATTTTATATAATAACAACTCTTTACTTTAGATTTTACCCATGATTGAGACCATTAAATTCTTTTAAATAATAGAACGAAAAATCACTTTATATTGAATTTGGTACAGCATATTGAAATGACTCAGTCCCAGAAATTTTAACCAACTAAATAACATAGTTTATTAAAAAGTATATATGAGTGAAGTCCAAAAATCGAAAGAAAACATAACTTACCACTTATTTTTATTTTCACATTTAATATGCTGCTGATTTTTTCTTAATAAAATTCGACTCTCCTCTGCGACTTGAAGTTGTTCCAGGCATTCCATTGTCTTTCAAGTCCAATCCATTGACTAACTGAGCTAACTCTCGTTCTTTCCTGTCTTCATCCCTCGATCTTTCTGGACCATCCCCATCATTTAAAGAGTCATTGTTGGAGTAGAACCGAAGACTTGCCAAACTATTCGATCTCGAACGATGTTCCTGTCTAATAGAATACGAGAAAGCTCTTTCATTGAGGTGTCCTTTCTTTTTATAAATTCCTGTGTTGAAAGGATCATCATCTGGATCTTCTGCATCGTCATTACCAATTTCTGGAGCATCTACGATGAAAGAAGGCTTCTCTGGAGGGGCTGGAGCATGGAATGTTTGAGGTTGGTAATAATGTTGCTGTTGTAGAGCTTGATGGGAATGACGTCCTCCTCTGGATATGCCATCCCTAAATTGCATATTCCTGGGAGCCGTTCCATATTGCATAAAATATTGTTCATAAGGAAATGCTGCAGGCTGGTACGTTGAAACTGGACTCAGTGGACGACTACTTGATATGTAAATAGGCTCCTCATGTCCTGGTAAAGGAAGACGACCATTTTTATGGATGCGACGTTCTGTGTAATATCCAGAATTGCGATAAGGTAATTGAGGAGGTGGAGGCATAGATCCATAGTGACCCATTACCGAAACTGGTCTCATACCGTTCATCATACGACTTGATCCTCCATTCATAAGAATTTGTTGTTCCTTCTGCTTCTTCTTACTCTTGGTTTTAGATGGTTTTGAGGATTTGTTGTTTTTATGTTCCTTGCCATTGAAAAGACTCGGTGATGGAGGAGGTGGTGGGCGAGGAATACCTCCAGCCATTTGTCGTATTTTAGCCTGAGCAGATCTCAGAGTCCCAGTTGCAGATTTTAAACTTCGCATTGTACCCGTAGCGTCGACATAAAGCATTTCCCTTTCTGTAGGTGCAATTCCAGTCCATATTTTGTAATTATCATCGTCCTGGTTAATGACACTATTTCTTGGAGGAGGATTTGGCTTAATCCCGTTCGTCCCAGGCTTATGTGTTCCGTTCGAAGCATTTGTTATAGCGGATCCTTCACCCTTAGATCGCCATACTTCCACTTTTTCTAGAGTATTTAATCCAGACAGGGACTGCGATCGCCTGTTTTCCATGTAATATGGATTCTCATCCATTTGTTTTGCTTGCATGTTGTCTGCGTAAGAATGAAAACAACATCGAACTAGAGCGTTGGCGGCTGCTTCTTTCTTACAAATAAATGCGTGACATTCCAAAACTTTTATTCCTGTCGTTCGTCGGAGTATACAAGCAAATAAAGGAGGATGACTTGGATCAGCATACCTAGCAAAAGGACTATCCAGTGGCAGGAATTTTTCAACTCGCTCACCATTATTTCCTGGAACAACAACATATCGAATAGCCGCACAGTAATGAAGGGTTTCGATATTGAAAAAACGAGTCACCTGTCTCATAGATTCATCGACATTCTCCATTAATATTCCATTGCTCCAAACACTCAACCAGGAGTCAATCCCCTTTGCGGAGAAGGACCCCTGTTCGGGATACAGATCCCGAAGGGGCTCCTGAATTCCCTGTAGGCCATCCTTTGTAATATGCGGAACTGCCGATCCCAGATATAACACCCGACATCTACATATAGGGGTGGTCATCGCGGATACACATAAAATCCTCAATCACAATCCATACGTTGGTAATTTTTCTATTATTTTTTCCAATACAAACTCACCCTCAAAATCGATCGAACCGTCAATAACAAATGATAACAAATATGGCGAAGAGGAAACGTGGCCGCTTCAACTGCACTAAGAGGTTTCCTGCTCTGCCCGCGTCACTAGCGGCTAAACTTTACACGAAATGAAAGAAGAAAAACAGGACGAGTTCACTTAAATCGTAGGTAGGATAAAGTTGGTTGGGGATTTAGGGATTTTTACAGATTGGGGATTTTTCTTTCACCGTGTTGTGATGGATTGGATAAGTATATTTCATATTACCTAGGGTTTATTTCTCTGCGATGTACATTCAAATATTGCAGCAATAGCTATTGTGAAATCGTGTATCTATTTTTATTCATTTTGAATTGAAAAGTGTACTTACTTATTGATAATTATGAATAGCTGACCATCACATAATGCATATTGAAGTAACTTCACAAAATGTAGGGAGATGGTAAAATTCATAATACCTTTGCGTAAGTAAATTTTATATTCGAATAATGTTTTTCATAATTAATTAAGAATATTGTTTGTATGTTTAAAATAATTTTTCAAAAGTTTTTTAATATTTAATTGTGATGATGTAAAAGATATTGATATGTTATTCAATGACCAGATGTGTACACATTGGCTTATATATCATTTTAAATATATATTAAAAATAATTTTATTTTTAATTTAAATTTAAGCTTTTTATATTTCATTTTAAAATACATTCCAATTGATTCATCATGGACTTTACTGCCACCTTGTTTTACAACTTGTTATGAATTTTTTTTCTCAAGCTTCTATCAAACAATTATAAGTATGGTGTGAGCTAGTGATATTTTGAAATAACTAACTAGACTATCCATATTTATTCTATATCATAAATATTCAAAAATTAGCTATATATCAAAACTAATTACTTAAAACAGTGTAAAAAACAAATTTATTGTATTAGAACTATACAATGCACAAATAGAATAAAATATTTACCTCTTTTGACACAACTGTCTCCTGAAGCATTTACATAGAGTTCATGTTGTACAGGTTTCCCTTCTGCGATTTTTGGGAGGACATGGATGCTGACCACATTCACCGCTGCCCAGCTCTAAAGGGTTCCTCTTTGTGCGACCTTTATTGGCAAGCTAGGGACTTATTGAGTTCATAGACTTTTCATGCCATTTTTATGTATTTATTTTTTTCCTTACTTTGTTTATTTTGTCTGTTTTTGTTTTTGTTCCTACCTCTTGTGGTGTAGTGGTCTTCTGTAACCCTGGCCATTTGAAATAAAAAAAATTACCTCTTTTAAATAATGTATAAAGTAAAACAACTGATTTGGAGAAATGATTGTGTCATTTAATAAAGTTTCACAAATACTTTATGGAGCGTGTGTACTAATCAGTTACTAGCTCTTTACAAACCATATTGCTGTAATTTGAAAGGTGTTTAAATCATTCATCAAGACAATTATGTGCTTTCCAGCATTAAGATATGACAATGGAACAGTGTTTGATATTACTTTTGATGAATTCTGTTAAAAGTTTTCTTCATCCTGTTTATTTCTATTTGTTAACTTGATCTGACATGAAATTAGGAGTAGCTGAAGTGATACAAAAAAACCAAAAAATAATAATTTAAATGCTTATCAATATTTGACTTATTCCAGAATGTAGGGGAGATCAATTGAGCTATCCAATTCTAAATCAAAATGCACGTAACTGTGATCACCAATACAATTGCTTGCTCTCTAACACTAATTTTTGAATGAACTGATGATGTTTTTCAATGTAAAAGATGAATCCAAACCCAAATGAAAGGTGGTTGGATGATTTCCTTTAATAGTAAATAAATGTCCAGGTCTAAGCAGGGAATTGCTATCTATCTGGTATAATAAATAATATCTCACTCAGGCAGTGTAAATATTATCTGTCTCTTTTTTTTAACTGTGAATATCTTGCTTTATATACTAAAACTAATCTGTATCTTGTTTTCAAAGTAAGAATGTGGCAGTTAAACTTCCAATTACATAAAGAACAATAACTACAAGTTAGTTCTGAGAGGAAAACCGCCCAAGATAGAGCTCTTTACAGCAAGTTCTTTTTTCTCTAAACATACAACATCCATGCAAATTAAACACTAAACCTTGTTCAAAATTAATTCTCAATTATGTGTCTTTGCATAGCATGCATTCCCCCCTTCCTTATTTCAAATAATTAAAAAAAGGATCTTTTAGACATGCTTTTCAGAAAAATTAATGGAGTGAACATTCCAATAGAATTTAAAAAAGGGGTACTTAGTTGTTATATTATTGTATTATATTATGCTGTGCCAATTTAAGCTCACTTCAGGTCCTGGGTTCAGAAGATATATTGGCCTCTTGGCACTGGTGGATAGAAATTTATAACCAGAAAATCTGGTTAAGATCAGCTTATCCGGACCCTAGGGCCCAGATAATCTGGCCCCATTGCATGCTCCAAGCACCCAATGGGTAAACCAGCACTGATACAATGTATTATTTTGCTAAAGTGGCATTTGGGGACATCTTTAGATTTGATGAAATTGGTTGATGATATAATATGTAAGTGCCAAAAAAAAAATTATTCAAAAAAAAAAAACAAGGTTTTCTCCACTTTAAGCTAATAGTAATTAAATGCATAGGCCATGTAACCTTTATAAAAAATATTCCTCCTGTAAATATATCTGGGTTACCACAAAATCATTCTTGAATTAAAAATTTGCCAAATTTTCGGATGATTCTTGATAGTATGGCTACTTATCTCAGAGTTCATAAAAAAAAATTGCAATTCCACCAAGGGTCACCCTATACTTCTCTTTAACGAAAAAGGTATACTACACTTCTTTAGAATAATCTGTGTTTAAATTTTTTTGTTCCAAGTTTTGTTAAAGAGCAACTAAGGCATAATTATATTTCAGTCGTTAGATTTAATATGTTAAGATTTTCATACATTTTGATGGTTGTAATGTGGTTAGATAACATAGTTACTTTGATGTATTTGAATTGTATGTTTTCCTTAGTGTTGATTAGATGTGAGTGCTTGAACCATAATTTTGGAAATAAAATTTCTCACAATGTAAAAAATTTATTCATTCTTTATTTTAAGAAATAGACTGTTTTAAATGCTTAATAACTTTTGTTTTGAAATTTTTAAACTTGTTTCCGGTAATTTTTTTTAAATATATTTATTTAATCTTTAGAATTTAAACTCTCACTAAAGTGTCTTAAAAGTAATAATGTAAATAAATACGATATATCAACTAACAATAATAATTGAAATTAATTTATTATGAAAAATTAAGGAATTTTTCCATTTGTCGTGCATATAGGGTTTTTTTTTTTTGTGCCTTTTTACATCTATAGAATTTATTATTTTTTAACTGCATTTTAACGTTGGCAACAACTAATTAATTTTTCATAGTCTGAAAAATAGTGAAATAAATGCATAAAAGTTGCATTTATGTTTAAAAATATAATTTTATATAAACTATTTAGTGTACACTTTTTTTTTCGGTACTATTGCAACAATGCCAATGTTCAAGATAACTCACCAAGTTGGCAACTCTGATTTTGCATTTCTCGTGTGCAATGAATTGGCAACTTTGTGCTTCATTTCATATAATGTTGCCTGTATGGTTGTGATAATATGGAATTACCATTTTTTCTTACAAATGTATTTTTGATATAAAGGATAAATGTTGCATATAAATTTAGATTTTTTTTTATGTTCATGAGATTATCCATACACTTTTCTAAAATGAAATTATATACTAAAATCGGAACTATAATTATGATTTTTCCCTTTTGGATGATCTTGTAATGCTGAAGAACCATCTCCTGCAAGAACAGTATATTTCAATCTACTGTATCTTGAACTTATATTATTGTGAAGGAAGCAGTGATTTGAAAAAGATTTTTGGTTATCTGGGCACAAATCTTGCTAAGGAGGCACTTTTGATACAAAGTATGCAGAAACAAAAGCTGCTTGCTGTTACTAATTTTACTGAATGACTACTAAAAGCTATGCAGAGAACAAGCAGTTGGTAATATTTCATCTGGAGCTGATAGCAGCCTTTTCATGTTTTATTGTGTCCGGCTAAAATAAAGAGAACCAGATTTACATGTTTTTCATATTTACATATATGCTATTTGTAAGTAAGAGAAACATCATCTTAAGATTTTTTCCCCCATCTCTTTATAGGCTTCATACCAGGAGTTTGATCTTGTATTCTTTTCAGAGAAAACTAAAGGTTTGTAAATAAATGATTGTTATTTTGCATTGTTTGTTGATTTCACATTTAAGCTAAGTAATAAAATTTTTAATAAATTTTTTAATCACAGATATTTTATCATAAAGATCAATTTAGATTTAAAAAAATATGCAATTAAGAATTTTATTTTAAAGACTGAAAAATGTTTTACATGATGAAAAAATGTAAATATATATATCATAAATAAAAATTTGTGATAAAAATTTGTTTGTTGTTCGGTTATTGAGTTAATATTTCCATTTTCATGAAATATAGATTAAAAAAACTATTACATAATTCAATGATAGACTAAATAGTAATTTAAATCAATATTTTCAGCCAATGGCTCTGAAATATCATTTCATTCTCATTACATTTGTTGCATCTCCAAGATAAAAATTTTGTCAAAAAGTTTATTGAATATGCATTTTTTTTTATATAATTGAAGAGGATCTGTAATTGAATATTACCAGAATACTGTAAAAGTATCAATGATTGTTTCATAAAAAGAAACAGTTAAAATTTGTCATAGAAAGAAACAATGTGCTTGTTTATTTAAACAATCATACTTTTTCCTCTGCATTCTATGAAACTACACACTAATTTGTGTAAGACTTGAATATTTCAGTAATACATAGCTCTATGATTTATTTTGAAATTATTTTTGACCAATTAATCCAAATTCAGATTTAACAATTACATTAATGCCTTTTTCTGAGAAAAACAATTTCTACTGTGCTTTCCTCAGTAATAGTAACATTTTTTTGAAATTTATTTTTATGTAGTAATTTGAATGTCAATTTTCATTCCCTGTGTTCAAGTGAAAAATAATCATTGTAGTATTAAAAGTCTATTTACTAAAATTATGAAAGGAATACTTTTCTAACATAATTTTAAATTCAATAAGTTCATATCTTAAAAAGAAAAACGTTTCCCATTTATATTTTAAAATTTTTATTCTGCACAGAGTAAAATGTATCACATGTATGTGTGAACATAGTGGATAGAAATATGAATGTTTGTTGAAGGGTTAAAAATTTCAAAACAATTTATTCTCAGTTTTCTTCCTTCGATATTATCACTTATGCAAGGGAATTTCAGAACACTTTTTTAAAAGCATAATTTATTTTATAATAGTTGGCGACAATTAATATGCTTAAAAATATGGTTTTATTGTAAGTACCAATATTATATACTTTCCTCTGAAAAAGTCATAATATATCCATATCCATAAGCCATATCCATATAGCCATATCCATAATATAGCAATGGGTATTTTTATGTTAAGCTATCATGAATACAATGAGGTAATGGTTTTTGTGATAAACCTTAGTCCTAAATTGAACCTTTAACTGTCCATAATATGGAGATGTAGCTACCGCTGTATTAGCCATACCAATGATACGGTATCCCTCAGTGGCGCACACAAGGGGGTCCGCCCCCCAAAGCCCTTGATTTTTTTCCCGATTGATTATAATTCTAAGTACATAGTATGTAAAATTTAATTATTTGTTATTAATGATTAATTTTATTAATTAGTGCTAATTAGTTATTCAATAATTAGTTTGTTACTGTGTTTTGTTCTCGAAAATCGACAAAATCAAAAGGAGCATGATACAAGAATGGTGAACTTTCGACCCCGGACACCCCCTTGAAAAATTCCTGTGTGCACCACTGGTACCCCAACATGTGTAACTACAGCTCCACTAACAGGGTTCTCTTATCTAAAAAAGGACCCTGAAGAAATTTTGGTACAGGGTCCACTCAGAACTAAGCTACACACACACCAGTGATGGTCATAGGTATTTTTAGTAAGACAACCATGAGTGCAATAATGTAACAGTTTTTGTGTGATAGTTGATAGTCCTAAATTGAGTGAGTGTTTATTAATGGCACACTATAAAGCAATAAGAGCACATCAGACTGACCACCTGACAGGAACATCTGCTCTTGCACCTCAGGGTCCAAGGTCGCTATACTGAGTTAGACACTGTAGGCCTTGCACCTCTGAATTAAGTTATAAAGCAATATGAAGGCTACTGGGAGTAGGCCTAATAATTTTGAACCTTGATCATGACATCTTAGCTGAGGGCTGCGGTAGCCCAGTGGTCAAGGTATGGAATCATGGCAGGCATGTCATGAGTTCGAGTCCAGTACCACTAAAGACCCGCCATGTAGGGCAGCGATGCAGCTGAAATTGTGATATTCCTCCCCTTGGAAGTACATCTCTCGTAGTATTAAGACTTAATCCAATTCAGACCAATATCAATAAACGAACCGCCTAATCCTCGATTCTAATATTAAGTAATCAATCCTACCTTATTATAACTTGTAGTAGCTCTTGTCTTTATATGCAATGGGATGCAACTGTACGGCTTCCTTCTAATCGAGCACAAATATATGCATCCACGTCACATAGAACTCATTCAAACTTGAAACACGAACTGTAGTAACTATCAACTGCCACAACCCACATCAATTGTCTAAAATTCCTTTACATTGCCATCCCGCTTACTCTAAGATCTGATATTTAAAGTCCGTTTATTTGCATCTCTTATTCACATTTCATTTCTTGAATTTGGTTGGAAAAGAGTTGCCATTAATTCTGGCCCAAAGAACCCAAAAAGCTTGTTAAAGAAAAGACGCGTGAGATGTCACAAAATGTCCTCCAGTTGGTGTGGTGTGGTAGTTAGAAGAGGGGGTGCCAGCTCAGGTGTAATTCACGTCACTTGACCATGGTTCAAAATTACGTGGTCCATTGCCAAAAGCCCTCGTGTGTAGCTGAACAGTGCGACGTTAATATTCACTCACTCTCTCACTGACATCTGAGCTGGCACTCTCATCTCAAAACTACCTCACTAACAGGAGGACTTTGAACCTCAACAGATTTCATGTACAGGAGCCCCACTACATGGTGTGTCTTCAGTATAATATTGGCCACAAGTTTATGATCATAACCACTAAGCTACTGCAGCCATTAATTCCAAATTGAACCTTTAACTGTGTTGTCAAACAAGTTGGTTAAATGAAAAAAATTAAATTATACTTAACATTTTATTTCCAATTTTAAAATATTCCCTTTTTATTTATTTATTTTTTTTTGCTTCATTATTTTTTTAATTTAAACTTGTTTTTGTTTTATAACACATTTAATTATTTCTCAAATATTAACATATATATTTGTACTATTTATTTTTTATTAAAGAACCTGAATTGAACTCAGATATTTTCAAGCAAAAAAAATGCTAACTATTTACATGTAAGTTTTTGATGTAATACTCATTTAGAGTGTTTGAAATTTAAATACATATCATATATGTAATTTTTTATTCTTGAGCATGTAGAATGAAAAAACTAATTTTGGAGACAGTATACATCCTTGAATGTTTAACAAAGCCAGTTATGTTGACCTTAAAAATTAACTATGTATTGCATTTATTTCAATGATTTTACCTATTTAAGGAGTATAAATATTATACTGGGGGGGACCAAAGCCAATGTCTGAAACTGAAAACTAATGTAATTTATCGCAGTATCAAGAATGTTAATTCCAGGATCTCAACTGTTACAGTAGATTGTAGAAACTGACAAGTTGTTGGTGAAAGCTTTTTTATATATTTGAATAACATATAAAGAAATTTCCTTTTTTTATCAGTGGAAAAATTAACTCAAAAGTTAAAATTTTTTTTAGCAAAAATTTGCCATTTACTCATCTTAGAAAAAATTAATATCAATTGAAAGATCTGCTGCATGTGTCAAAAGCACTTTTTCAGTTATGCATAAAACTATTTGTGTAACAATCTTATTTCAATATTGTGAGTCTATTTTAATTTAAAACAGATATGTCTTTGAGAAAATTCTTGGCATAGTTAACAAGTTATATTTGTACATAACAGAACTTGTACATAACAGAACTATGCAAGGAAATTCTATAAATATTTTTGAAAAACAAAAACTCTTTAATTATTAGTTATTATTATTATTCTCTCTGTAACAATTCTTACCTTCAAAATGATAAACAATGAGTCTTAACGGCAGAAATATTAAAATATATTAACTTAAAAGAATATATGTTAATGTGTATATATGAAGGTTTTTATGTATACTAATAAATAAAATCTTTTATTTCATGAAATTTTTATACAGTACAAACTGATGTTATAGGAATATGGATTTAAACACTAAGAAAGTTGGGTTTTTTTTCAATTAAGGTAAAAGCTGAAGGAAACAAAATTTTCGTCTTTTTACTTTATAGAGTTTAATTATTTGTAGATTTCATATTTTTATATGCAAAAAATTTTTTTAAAGTTTGAATACATATGAACGAGTATTTTTTAATAATGACAAAAGAAGCAAAATTTACGCGCACACACTCTCACGAAAATACAAGGATTCTGTTTCACAAATTTTTTTAGTTATAAAAAGAGTAAGTTTTAAGTTAACATATATTTGTATGTTGTTATAAACACAGAATCAATCCAAATATATAATTAATCTATTTACTTTGCTTTTAAAACTTAAAGATGACTCCTTTGTTGTTGTTTTTAATTTAAATCAAGGATTTCCAAACTTCAAGGTACTGATCGGCGCGGAAATTTAACAAAAATTAATTTTTAATCTATGAGAAACTTAAATAAAAAATATACATGAAACTGTTTTTTGGAAAGTGGTTGACGGCACTGGGCAAGCGTATTTTTAAGGGGAAGGGTGTAATAACAAAGTTTAAAAATCATTTCCTTAAGATTTTTTCAGCAAATTTTTATTCCATCTTAGGAATTAATTATTTCATGTAAAATTGTTTAAGATTCAAATGTGAAATGATTCAATTACTAAACATAGAAACTTTGGAATCAAATGGCTAATCAGAAACATTAGGAATAGTTTGGTATTATCTTGAAGTGTAAACAAATACCGTTTCATCATCTGAAAGAGCTTGCTTTGCATATTTTTAAAATTAACAGAGTGCGATAGATTTTAAAGTTTTATATTAAAATAATTACAAACAATTATGCGTCAAAAAACATTTGATTTACATGTTTTTACAAACTCAATATATAAATAAGAATCGTGGGAAACTTTTCTTAGTAGAAAATACACGAAGAAAAATGGAATGAAACAATTTCTTACCATAGCAGTAATTTAAAAAAAAATTCACAAGTAGTTTAATTTACAACTTAGTAAGAAAATAAGGTAGTATATTCTGGTTATGTCCACGCAACAAATATAAAATCAAACTAGGATAATTAAATTCACAAAGAACTTATAATTTTTAATCATTTTTTTATTTAAGTTTTAACATTAATTTGCATGCTACTTTTAAAAAGTTCCAGTTATCTTCAAAAATATATACCATATATAAAGAGTGTTTTTTTTTCCAGGTATAGAAGTTTAAGTTGGAATTACTTTCTGAGATGGCGACCGATTTAACAGCTGTCAAGTGATTTATTCTCAGTTTGTTTTGGCAATTCATCATGAATAGACTCACGCCTGAATAGATTCGTCGAATGGGCCCAAAACGAGATTGCCGTTGTTCCCGATTTTCATAAGCGAATTTTGTTTAGCGATGAAGCGCACTTCTGGTTGAATGGCTACGTCAACAAACAAAACTGCCGCATTTGGAGGGAAGCTAATCCACAAGTGTATGTCGAAACACCGTTACATCCAGAAAAACTGACTGTTTGGTGCGCTTTATGGGCTGGTGGAATCCTTCTTCAAAAACGATGAAGGCCACAACGTTACAGTCAATGGTGATCGGTATAGAGCCATGATTACTAACTTTTTCATTCCTGAATTGAACAATCATGATGTCCAGGAGCTGTGGTTCCAACAAGACGGCGCAACATGTCACACAGCTCGTGCCACAATCGATTTATTGAAAGACACGTTTGGTGACCGCCTAATTTCACGTTTTGGACCTGTGAATTGGCCTCCAAGGTCTTGTGATTTAACACCGCTAGACTATTTTCTGTGGGGCTATGTAAAGTCATTGGTCTATGCGGATAAGCCACAAACGCTTGACCATTTGGAAGACAACATTCGCCGTGTTATTGCCGATATACGGCCACAAATGTTGGAAAAAGTCATCGAAAATTGGACGTCCAGATTGGACTCCAGCCGTGGCAGTCCTATGCCAGAAATCATATTTAAAATGTAATGCCACAAGATTATCTTTCGAATAAAAAAAATTCATGTCAATCGAATAATAAATACATCGTTGTTTTATTGCAATTTAAAGTTTTATACCTCTAAAAAACACCCTTTATATACAAACGTCCCTCGCATAACACCGAACTTGTAAAACACGGTTTTGATATTGCGTAGTTCAAAATTTGTGATTATTATATCACGGCAGGGGCCGGCTCTAGCAGTTTTACCGCCCCGGACAAAAATGGAAAAAGCCACCCCTCTCTCCAAAGCAAACAATTATAATTAAAAAAGATTAATTGTTTGCATAAATACGCACTTATAAAACTTTAATTCCAGCGAACGAAAAGTCAGTGGAAGTACAGTGGATGCCAACATTGTGGACACTTTTTAAAATTGTTACGTTTTTTAAGTTTGAATGCTTATAGAAAATTTTACGTTGCACAAAAGGCAAAGTATTTTATATCATTTTAAAGAGAATTTAATGCTTAATTCAATACAAAAAAGAAAATTCAAATATTTGCATCGCAAAAAAAGTTATGCTGCAGTAACTGTCGATATACATTAGATACTGATGATTACAGTGAGTTATCAAAGCTTAGTGAGGTTGCCTTTATTCTTTACTACATATTCACATCGATGTTTTATTGAGCTGAAAATAGTTTTAAGCTCTTCCTTCGTTATTACATGATGCCAGGAAACAATTATATCCTCAATCAGTTCATTTTTTATTTCATGGGTACACTTCCTTCGGACAAGAGTTTTCAAATGGTGCCACAAGTTTTCGATGGGATTGAGGTCAGAAAAGGAATCGTCTATTTCAGCTGGCCAATTTCTTCGAAAAATAGTCTACTGATGGATATCACAAGCATTTGTTTTAACTTATTGTAACTACACTCAAGACTAAAATAAAACATCTCATGTGGCTCTCTGTCTACCAAAACCTTTTATTGCCCCTGTCTCGTTTTAGATAGGGGACATCGCAAGGGTGAAAGGAATGTCCGTTTTGACCTCACTCCGTGATCGAGAGAAAGTTACTAGTGAAAAATGTGTAAATATATTAATTTCATGATTTAACATATACTCCCGCCTCGAACCCTTAAAGTTTCAACATAAAAGAAAACTGTCATTAAACATAAAGAGTACAAAATAAGGAAATAATATACGTTAAATGAATTACCAAATTCACATCCAATAATGTTTCAGAAAATATATCAAATTTTTTGTTAAAAAAAAAAGATATTTTTTTCGAATTCGATCTAAATGCCGCTCCGGCCCTAAAGCCGCTCCAGAACACGGATTAATAAATTTTTTTATCGTACATTTGTCTTGCCTGAGAAAAATTTGCTTTGCTCACTGTACTAGTTCTGAACTGTTTCAGACTCAATGTGCGTGGTTAGTAAAAAAGCGTTCGTGAAACATCAGTTCGGTTTGTTACTAATTCCGGACCAAAATTGGAAAAAATTGTTTCGAAATTTTCAAAAAAATTTCACTTTAGCTGTCAATTTCTTCGAAAATAAGACAGCGAAATATAGTTCTTATAATTTTCAAAATTTCTCATATTTTATCGAAATATCTCGAATTATATCAAAAAACAGTTATTTGTATAAAATACTGAAGATTTGAAATGTTTAAAACTTCATTAAGAACCAAAATGACTAACTTTTAAATTAATGCTTGTTAATAAAATTAAAACTTTTCGAAAAAAATCTAGAAATAAATTTATAAAAATTGTCAAAACTATTTGGTTTATAAACAATTTTAATATCCAGGGAATGCAATGTTGACTCAAAATATAAACTTTTCTGACGAATTTTAAATTTATTTCTTTGAATAAGTGTTTTTCAGGGGAAGGACAAACCTTTAGCATTCTCTTAAATTTAATATGGATCTTGTGCGTTATTCACCAGTCGTAACTGCCTGATATCCAGGGGCGTAGCTACCCCCGTATAAGCCGTATCAATGATACGCGGACCCCAACTTGTGTAACTACAGTCCCACTAACAGGGCTTTCCTATCTAAAAGAAGGGCCCTGAAGGAATTTTGATACAGGGCCCCCTCAGAGCTAGCTACGCCAGTGTTGATACCTAATTATTTACTCTACTGAACATTAAAAATGATATTTTAAGAAGGTGATAACGCTACTCACGATAGCTTGATAGGAAGAAAATATTGTGATTAGTTTGTCATTACATTAATCCAAAGCAGGCTCAAGTAGCGACACTTACAATGCGTTTAAATGAAAAAAATTATAAAGCAGGTGTCTGATACACAAATTGCATGTGAATGTTTCTGCTTGGTTAAAAGTTGCTATGGTGCCAAGTTAAGATGGAGAAATGTTTTTCAGCATGTGTTTTACTTACAACATATAGATCGAATTGTAGCCTACCAGGATTGCGGTTTATCGTATCGCAGCAATGTGCTCACGTCGGACGAAACCCCATGACTGTCTGCTGAATACGGAATCGATTAGTTCAGGATGGTCCACATGGAACGCCGTACTGAATATCAAAGGCCCGCGGTTACTAACAACCAAGAAGACAGATATGGGATCGTTTGCAAGACATGTCTGCATCGACGCTTACAGCAGCATAGATTGTCAGCTTGGAGACCATGGCTTCGGTTAACTTCGACGTTACATCACAGACAGAAGCGTCTTCAATGGTGAGATCAACGACGATCCTGGACGTAGCAATTACGTGTCGTCCTATTTCAGACAAATCTACGTTCTGTTTATGGCATCATAATGGTTGCATCTGGAGAATGTGCATCACCAGCATGTGCATTCGACATCGCCATATTAGCCCACAACCTGGAGTGATGGACCAGTGCGACGATGGGGTGCCATTGGATACGCGTCTGAGTCACATCTTGTTCATAATGAGGGCACTTTGAACAGCTACCGTTAAAATTTCTGATGTGTTAAGACTCGAAACTCCACCCTTTCTTTTGGTTCAGTGAAACGCTACGTTTTAATGACGTGTTCAACCTCGTATTGCCAGTATTGTACAAGCTTCCTTGATGTTAAGCTACTGCCCTAGCCAACATGTTTTCCAGATCTCTTACCATTAAGAAATATCTGGTCAATGGTTGTCAAGCGGCTGGTTCGTCACCAGTAACTACAGCAGATTAATTGTGACATTGTGTTGAAATTACAGGGCCAGCTGTATCTCTACATGTCATCCAAGCTTTGTTTCACTCAATGCCTGCGTGTTTAAGAGTTGTTAATGCTGCCAGAGGTGGTTATTCTGGGTATTGACTTCTCCAGCTATATTTTATCAAATTTCTTGAAAATTTAACCACTTGCTATTTCCAGTATAATATACAGTCGAACCTCTATATAGCGAAATTTTCTTGGAACCAAGAACGTTTCACGATTTTTTTCGTAAAATAAATTCCCAATAGTGAAGTGCATTTTCTATATAACGAACTTTTTCTCTTGTGATTCAATTTTTTCTCTCCCTATTTTCAAAGCATTTCTGGACATTTCAAGTTATTCTCACTATTAACACATTTTATGGTAGAAATAAATTTGGAACTCTCTCTCTCTCTCTCTATCTGGTTTTATTAGGTGCCTAACTCGTCGAAAGTAATAGAATTCTGAGCTTTTCATCCAAGAAGTGCAACCTTGAACCCCTATAGTCAAGTTCACTGAAAACACCTTTGAGCCTTTTTTCGGGATTTAGCGAATTCGTTATATATATAGGTCCGACTGTATATGTCCAATAAATATTTTGTAATTTGCATTTCTTCCTCGTGTAGCAATTTTAATGACAAGTGGCGTAAAATTCTTTTTTCTTTCTGTTATAATTATTTTCTCTTATATTTACTCAGCAGTTATTTTTTCGTTATCTGCTTGAAAGAGTGTTTTATTTTTTATTTTACTCTTTTTCTTTTTTTTTACTAAACCGCAATCCGAAAGTTGCAAGTAAAACACATGAGAAGGAAAAGCTATTAGATGTACATAACAGACTTGGCCGTCAAAAGTACAGGAAAAATATGCTGAATGATCGTCCCCGATGTAGGAAATTAATCTCACTCTAAGAGAGCAATTTAAAGTAAATAGTTTAGTTATTTATTAATTGATTATGGAGATGCGAAAGGGGGAAATATACAAAGAAATGACCATTAAATTAAATTTTAGTCCTTGATTATAATACCCCATGCCCCGATAAAATTATAAGTCTCCAGGGACGTCTTAAGACTCTTTGAGGTCCTGAGCCCAGAGATATCTTAAGATTTCTGAAGGCCCACGGCCTCTATGGAAAAGTAGACCCTACCCGAGATCTTTAAAAGTAGACGGTATATAGCATGTATTGTCAAATATTTTTCAAACGGTAATTTGAAACAAATATGCACAAGTCAAAATCTCAAAAATCTAGGCACCGATGATTGCATTTTGACTAAACGTGTTGAATGATTGTTTATGGTATTAGGGTTAGATCTAGGAAAACGGTCATCACACTATACGAGTAATACATTTTTACCACTTTTGCCAACTGACATGCAGTTTGAATTTCCCTGTTTTTCAGAAAATATGTACGGGAATAATATTTGATCACATTAAGTCATATGGATCATGATCTTATTTAGACGGAGTTGAGAACGAAAGGAGCTCCCCGAGGGTGAGCCCGGGCCAGTTGACCCATACCTTAAGACGTCCCTGTAAGTCTCGATTAGAAATTTCAATATAGTTAATGTATAAAAGTTAATTCATATCTGTAAAATCTCTGCGTCGGCTTAGAAACTGAAATTCAACAATTCAATTCATGGGATTCATAAAATACGATATAGCTATTTTCTTCAAACAAGGTCATCTCAATCTCATGCATAATTATAAAGAGTGTTTTTTTTCAGGTATAGAAATTTAAGTTGGCATTACTTTCCAAGATGGCGACCGATTTAACAGCTGTCAAGTGATTTATTCTCAGTTTGGTTTGGCAATTCATCAAAACGATCATCAAGCAAGGCGTAGATTCGTCGAATGGGCCCAAAACGAGATTGCCGTTGTTCCTGATTTTCATAAGCGAATTTTGTTTAGCGATGAAGCGCACTTCTGGTTGAATAGCTACGTCAACAAACAAAACTGCCGCATTTGGAGTGAAGCTAATCCACAAGTGTATGTCGAAACACCGTTACATCCAGAAAAACTGACTGTTTGGTGCACTTTATGGGCTGGTGGAATCATTAGTCCGTACTTCAAAAACGATGAAGGCTTTACAGTCAATGGTGATCGGTATAGAGCCATGATTACTAACTTTTTCATTCCTGAATTGAACAATCATGATGTCTAGGAGCTGTGGTTCCAACAAGACGGCGCAACATGTCACACAGCTCGTGCCACAATCGATTTATTGAAAGACACGTTTGATGACCGCCTAATTTCACGTTTTGGTCCTGTGAATTGGCCTCTAAGATCTTGTGATTTAACACCGCTAGACTATTTTCTGTGGGGCTATGTAAAGTCATTGGTCTATGCGGATAAGCCACAAACGCTTGACCCTTTGGAAGACAACATTCGCCGTGTTATTGCCGATATACGGCCACAAATGTTGGAAAAAGTCATCGAAAATTGGACGTCCAGATTGGACTCCATCCGAGCCAGCCGTGGCAGTCCTATGCCAGAAATCATATTTAAAATGTAATGCCACAAGATTATCTTTCGAATAAAAAAAATTCATGTCAATCGATAATACATCGTTGTTTTATTGCAATTTAAAGTTCTATACCTCTAAAAAAACACCCTTTACAACGCAATATATGATAACGAAATAAATTAACATTCCTTATTTGGGCGCAGTACTGTATATATTTATATGCATGATGATATCTCGAAACAATCTTTTTACAATTTACTAAAAAATGAAAAACAAGACACGCGATGTGTGCGTGACAAGAGAAGCTCGACGTTCGGTAGGTATTGAGTCTAGAACTTCTGCGAAAATTTTATTTTGGCGTTATTATTCTCATATTTGCTTAACTAAAATCGAATTGCATTAAAGTATAAATGGTATGCGTTGACTTTTACTACTTCAAATAAATAAATGTCCGCTTTGTAATAAATATGGGGTATTGACATGAATTATAACAGAGGCAAATACAATATTGAAATTTTTTTTAACTCTTGTGACTAAGGAAAACATTTTCCCGATTTCAAAATTGATGATGGATGTATTTAAGGATAACTTTATCTGCATATAATATCAAAATAGAACATTTGCTGAACGCATTTACGTAAATGGGAAGGTTTAGAATAAAAAGATGTTAAATCTATTGGCCCCAAAGATAAAATATTCGCAGGTTATTATGTCCGTTCAATGGCGCACGCAAGGGGGAGGGCCCAAAGCCCTTGAATTTTTTTCCGATTGATTGTAATTCTAAGTACATAGTATGTAAAATTTAATTATTTGTTATTAATGATTAATTTTATTAATTAGTGCTAATTAGTTATTCAATAATTAGTTTTTTACTGTGTTTTGTTGCCGAAAATCGACAAAATCAAAAGGAGCATGATACAAGAATGGTGAACTTTCGATCACGGACCCCTTCCTCTTGTAAAATTCCTGTGTGCGCTACTTTTTCCGTTTATTGTGCAGGGTTTGACAGTGTACTGCGTTTTTCTTGTATGTCTTAGGTTATCTTGTAAGTATAATTTTGAAAAAATAATAAGGTACATTTGAATAAATGAAAACAAATGCCTGATGATACATAATTCTTTGGGAAAAGTAAATCTCTGTGTGGTCCATAAGAGAAATTTTCATAAACTTTGAGTATTTTGTTTTTGTGGTAATAATTATTATATTTATGTTTTTGGTTTTATGCACAGAAATGGCTAGAAGAGGGTGCAGAGAATTCCCCATATGGGATGATGAGATATTGCATTTACTCATGGCAGACAACAGTGATGGAGAAGATGAGTTTCAACTCGATGACGAAGATCAGCAGTTTCAAGATGTTGAAAATGAGATTGCTAAAGCCCCCGCTATTCAGGAAACTCATCTAAACGTTATTCCAGATATCATTTCGAGCGAGACTTCGGAGGATGTCCCTAATTTTCAATGGGAAAAGAACTCTTATGTACCTTATGTATTTTATAAAAGTGAGTATGAATTTGACCGTATAAATTTATTCTCTGATCCCCAAGATATGTTGTCGCCAATGCATGTTTTTAAGGAAATGACACAACTAGATCAGCTAATGAATGATATAGTAGTAAAAGAAAGTATTAGATACGCAGAACAAAACGGAAGACTTTTTACGATTGACTCGGAGGAAATGAAGGCGTTCTTGGGCATGAACTTTGTAATGAGTTACCATGTTTTGCCAACGGTTAGACATTACTGGTCGACTGATGAAGATATGGGTGTCTCTTTCATTGCTAATGTTATGCCAAGAAAAAGATTTGAGCAAATACGTCAAAATTTACATTTTTCTAATAATGAGGATCAATCCCAAGCGAACGACAAAGCATACAAAATTAGACCAGTTATGCATCATTTCAATTTATGTTTTCAAAAAGCCATGAACAACTCTAAGAGACAGTCCATAGATGAACACATGATCAAGGTCAAAGGTCATAACATTATGAAGAAGTACATCAAGAATAAACCTATAAAATGGGGCTTCAAAATGTGGTGCAGAGCTGATTCTTCCACTGGCTACCTATTTGAGTTTGATTTGTACACGGGCAAGAAAATGAACACTGAAGTTGAGTTAGGTGAATCTGTTGTGCTAAGTTTAACGGAACAGCTAAAAGGTCTGGGATGCGAAGTGTATTTTAATGATTTTTTCAATTCTCCAGCTTTACAATACAAGTTGATGAAACAAAATATTAAAGCATGTGGTACTGTTCGCACAAATAGGAAAAACGTACCCAAATCCTTGCCATTGGACGAAAATATGCAGAGAGGTGACATTCATGTGGAAGGTTCATGTGGCATATCATTTGTAAAATGGATGGATACCAAATCGGTACACATGCTGACCAATTTTATTTCTCCAGAACTGAGTGGTACTGTCAAGAGAAGGCATGCAGGAACTGCTGAAAAAGTAAATGTTACTTGCCCTGAAGTCATCATATGCTATAATAAACATAGGGGTGGTGTCGACCTCATGAATCAGCGCAAAGCATGCTATGAGGTTAATCGTAAAGTAAAAATAAAGTACTACTTGCGTCTATTTTTTTATTTATTGGACATAGCACTTAACAACGCATATTTAGTATATGTGAAGTTACATGAAGCACAGCGCATGGAAGGACCACTTCTAAGCAGCCTCGAGTTTCGCCAACACATAGCACGAGGCCTAATAAATAATTATACATGTCGACAGCGGCCAAGGCCTGCTGTAATCTCTACTGAAAAGCAACGTATTGGTACAAAACGCATTTTGCCAGAACACAACATGCAAAAAGTGGAGAAAATGAAAAGATGTGCAAATTGTGCTAAACGTCGTAAGGAAAATAGGACGAATAATATATGCACTGTGTGCAATGTCCATCTTTGCTTCACAGTTAAAAGAAATTGCTTCGTTGAATATCATAATTAGCTCATAATTTTGTATAGTAATTTTATTTCACAATTTTGTATTATTTTAGTTAACATTTTGTTATAATAAAACAATGAATAAAAGACACTGCATAATAAGCCGAAATATAATAATTTGTATTACCTTGATTGTGCGCTGGAAAAAACAGTTTCCATAGAATTTCAAAGAAACTACGCATTGTTATGTATTTTTCTGTTGTTGATGTTGCTAATCCTCCAGGGTCTGACGAATTAAGACAAGACCAATTAAATTGTTGACTCTAAAAAAATCCAACACAAGAAGAAGATCGGTGTAGATGTCTTTGCTTGTGAAATCCATGCAACGCATTATGTGTTCGGAGGAAGCCTGGTGATTTTGAGACCTTGAACAGATGGAGATCTTTTTGTTCGCTGGGAATGAGAGGCACTTGATGTGACCACTGGCAAGACAAGAGTGTAGTGAGGGACCATTCGTCACATTTGAAAGCTAGGGCCAGACCGGGTCTATTACCCGCATACCAATGATTTATATTTTTCTAATGATTTTTGTTTATTTTACGTCAAAACGAAAAAAAAAGCAGTTACATACTAATACTTAATCGTGTAAGAATTATGCTACTGTAAGGGTTAAAAGAAGAGGGAGGGGACGAGTAAGTCAGAAATGTTTAGGGTATCACAGAATCTTAATCCGGCAGTCTGTTTTTATGATAGTATTACTAATTAAGTAAAACCATTAATTTTCTTAGAATAAAAATAAAATCAAACCCAAAAACAATTATTTACTCTAAGTAATCGTATCAGCACATTCTCTCTTTTTCGGTTAAAGAATGGTTTCAAAATAGGTTTTCCAAAACATTTCATAATTTAAAAATTTTGAAGAATTCTTTGCTGTTAGCTTTACAGCAGATTAGAATTTCATAAGGATAAATTTCCTACTGTGAATCAAAGGTTTCTAAGACAATATCGATGCTATTCAATCTGCCGATCTTATTCTCACTTAATCAACCGTATACTTAGTTCATTCTTGATTCTTCGATTTTTTTCTTTAATATTCGAACGGACTTTTTTTATTTGATCTTCTAAATTTTTTAAATTCTAATCCTCACCCTTTAACTCTGCCTACATGAAGATACCCATTCAATCTATTGACGTAAGTTCTTTCTGACCTGATAAAGTTATCTAAAAATTATATAAACTAAGGTAGGTCAGCTTATATAATTGAATATTACCATAAAAATCTACAGGAATATTCCTATCCCATCAGAGGTATAAAAAAGGAATTGAAGCATTATTGCATTTGGACTCACTACATATAAATTCTCTAATAAACTATACAATTCTCCCTCTCAACAAAAATAATACTGTAACTTTAAAGGTGTTATATTAGTAATAGAAAATAAAACGATCTCTCCCCACCGAGCAATGGGTAAAAAAGAAGCAAGAAAAGATGTAATTCCATACCACTGGCGTAGCTAGTCCTAAGTAGGTCCTGTATCAAAAATTTCTTGGGGGCCCGTTTTTGGGTCCCTTTAAAATTTCACGACTTTTTGCTTTCTTATGTTGGTGTCCCTGTAGCTTGGGGCCCCCGTATCATGAATAAGATGGCAGCTACGCCCCTGTTCCATATCAAAACAAGTTCCAGAAGCTAACAGTACAAGACCCTCCCGACAACACAGATTAAGATAACGCTTGTAACCAAAGCCCTCTCAGTCGTACCATTCACCGAACCAACTGAAAGAGGCCTTATGCTCCAATAACGGTGTCGTCCTCTTCACTTGACCATGGTTCAAAACTACGAGGTCTGTCGCCAAAAGTCCTCGTGTAACTGAACAGTGCAACATTAATATTCACTCATTCATTCATTCAACCATAACAATAGGCAATCTTGGGGATCAAGCAACACTTCTAAAACACCTCTAAGATCCGACTAAATTGAAACTAAAAGCCCAACTCCTATGTCTTTGTGAAAGAGATGAATCCACAAGAATGCTTGAGAGAGAAAAATCATTGGGACCACACAAAAGGCAACCTACAAAACAAACCTCATTACCACCTGAATTAATGTTTTGAAATGGTAAGCACTGCCAGTCACTTCACCTCAACACAGTGTTTCTTCTACATCGCTACTACTTGTACATCAACCTTGAACCTCCAAACCCCACTCCATTAGATACTTCACGCAAACACTCTATAGCCTAACAAATTTGGATTATTTCTTCCTCTCGATGTTAACGAATAATTCTAATGCATAAAATATTTTATGCATATTGCAAAAATCACCCCAACATAAGCCGGTTACTTCCCTATCCTATTTCAGCTGCTTGAAATTTAGAATTCAACGATATTAAAACTTTTCGCACAACTCTACGTATCATTTCCTGGAACACAAATGAGATTAGAAATAACTTTAATTGAATATTTCATTTCCCACTGGAGTTCTGGCATCGTTAATCTGGCAAAAAATCAGTCTGCAATCACGTCTCGCAATAATTCTGGCAAATTATTTATCTACCGCACCTATTATCACATAGAGAACGCTCTGCTATAACGGTTAAAAAAATAGCATTCAATTGAATATACTTAATACCACACAACACTTGCAGCTTCAAAAACACAGTCTTCAACTTAATAAAAACAAGACAACACACATTTGTAAGCATTTTCTCTATCTACAATACACTTTTCCTCCCTATTTAATAGCAAGATTAATCCAATATCTACCACAATAAAGACCTTCATCGTCGTTGTTAACCTCAGTGCTTAGACACACTAAGGCACCGGGGAAGGACTCTTAAAAATATAGAGTTCAAATTCATACCTTTGAATCCAGTATAACCCACGTCATTAAAATCTTCATTAAATGCACCTACAGACGTTTATTTCTTAGAATGGAAGCACGCACTCATCACTGTTAATTTTCAAAGCCAAATAAAAACAATGTTAATCATCAACTTTTTTACCCCAGGCGGAATTTTTTTTTGAGAAAGTTCTCCTGTGGAGAATACAATTTCACTGGAGCATCTCCGATATAATCCCCTACTCCTTATGTAGTTTTCAAAACGAAGGCCTACATCACACCAAGTGCTCAGAGTGTCACTAAACTCATTAATCAAGGATTTAACCATTGAACTGTCACGAGAGGTGTCTCTCTCGAAGTTCAAAAGACTTTATAAGGGACATATCGTCAAAGAGACTTAACTAAAATTATAATTAAAAAAAATTTCCATCATATGAATACTTTAACAATTGAACATTTTAATTATAGATCAAACACGATTTTCAAGAACTAAATTCCTCACTATATGCACAGTTTAAGGTAACATTTTGAGTTTAATTTGTTACATCTATGTTAGTGATTTTTCCCACTATACCCATCAGTGACTGTACAACTATCTTTTCACAAAATCAAACCTCAAATTATGTATCAGAAATACAAGAAAAAAATTGGAAAATAGCTTACACTGAAGCATTGCCATGAACACTAAAAAATTCATTTCCATTATTTTTCGTAAAGAGAAACTCATTGAAACACGATCCATTAATGCTCTTAAATCCATCAACTGGATTTTAAATGCTAAATAGCTTGGGGTTCAGTATCGTACACAGACCTTGTCGCGACCCAGAGGTCGCGGGTGTGGGAGGGTTCGAAGAAGAAGAGATATAATCTTAGAACAGGGTTGTCAAACACGCGGCCCACCGACTTCCTTTAAAATTTTTTAAACATCGGGTTTTAAAATGGTTTCATTTTGAAATTTATTTGAGGGGAACCTTATATATATATTTGCCTGTTACCTGCTCTTGTCTTATAAGACATCCTTTTTGATAATAGAGAGGGTTTTAATATTAAAAATATTTTTCTTATATTTAATTAAACGTTTTCATTTCATTTTATTTTAATAAATTACTTTCTTTTTAAATTGTTTTTAAAAAAATATTCTAGATGGTTAAGATAAAGGTAAGTGTATACGTAATCGTTTGCGAATGAAATCACAATCAAATTTCAACAATGAGTAAAGAAAGATAAATTTTTTCAATAGGAACGCCATAATTTTCAAGAAAATGGTAACTGTAATATTTTTTGTGTTCAAAATAAGATTCAAATATGCTAGATATCTAAAAACTATTTTAGTTGCTATATGGAATATATTAAAAGGTACCATGAAGCAAACTAAGACCAATATTTAGCAAAACTTTGTGAAGACAAATTGTCTGAATCGCGCGCGCGAAATCAATTCTTCAAAAACAATGAAGCACACTCATTAGATTTGTTGAAGACTAGGCAGCTACTGTAAAAAAGTTATGTATTATTACATTTAATCTCGCAAGCAGATCGAAATCATTTACTGAAAGGGAATTCATTAGTTAATGTTTATTTAAAACAGCGGAAGTATTAAATGTCCAGGACAAACAAAGCAAATTAAAAATGTGTTTAAGACGAAATATTGTTGGCAGTAGAGTTGATGAAGTAGCCGAGAATTTGAGAAATCAGCATAATTCTATAATATCGATATTTCAAGCTACTTTATCGCAATATTGATGACAAGTATAGATATTCGAAGTTTCGCTCAGCTGGTCAATTTTTTTTCACGGAGGCGATGTTGATTTAAAATAAGTGAAGAACTTTTGGAAATCCTTCATATTCAAAATACAACATCTGGAGTTGATATTTTACCTATAGTATAGATAATGTACTTATAGATATTTTGAAGAAAAATAAATTACCAATGGGAAAGTTGGTTTTCTTTGCATGGTGGTGTGCCTACCATGAACGATATTACTAAAGGTACTATTGTAAGATTAAAAGAAACATGCAAACAGCATGGCAATAATAACGGAACATTTTCATTGTATTTTATACCAGCAGGTACTGTGCTCCTAAGTTTTAAACGTATGACATGTTTTACAAATAGTCACCAAATTTGTAAATTATAATCTAGAATATAGATTTAATCGTCGTCAATTTGCTTCATTCCTCGAAGATATAGAGAATTAATTCAATGATCTACCATATTATATGGAAATTCAATGGCTTTTAAATCATTGTTTTATAATGATTCTTCAAATTGCTGGACGAAATTATAATTTTCTTGGAAATAAAAATATTATGAATGTGCAGAATTAAAAGATTGACATTGGATAGAGGACCTGGCTTTTTCTCAGTTGATATTACAAGCCATCTTAATAAACTTAATTTTAAGCTTTAAGGCAAAAATCATGTTGTTACAATTAGATTTGATAATATTAAATGTTATTATATTGACGAAAATAAATAGGAAAAGAAAACTTGTCTCCCACATTCTTTGAAAGCTATCAATATTTGTTGATTAAATTCCATAAATTAAAATTTACTGAATACGCTCACAAAATTAAATTGTTTGAAACAGAATATTATTTCTAATATTAAGAGCTGTGAGTTATAATTTCGCACCTTTATTCTATCTATCGGTATGGAAATTGTTGATGAAAGCTTACAAATAAATTCATTGAAACCCAATGTGATTCTTTGTTGAAGCAAAAATTTATGGAAGTTGGAATTCTAGATTTTTGTTCATACTCGAACTTATCAGTAGATCTTTTTCCTAAAAATTTTCGTTTGTTATGCGAATAATGACTATGTTCGGTAGCATTAATTTATGTGGGCATTAATTTATGTAGAATAATTTTTATAGATCTTATTCCCCCAGAGGACTATTAGTAGAAAGAACGTGGATAGATCCGTTTCAGCTCTTTTAATAATTTTTCTTGAAGTCTGATTGTATGGTCAGCTCTAAGTTTGGTTACTTAATCGCTTCCTGGCGATTTCTTCTTCAAATATTAATCTTAAGATGCGCGACCACCTGTCGCTATCTACTAACTCTTGTAAGTCAGTTTAGCGATTAACGCTTAACCATTATCTCGCATACTCCACGACTGGCACTTAAATAGCAGTTAGATTTGCGTAAATTAAGCCATCTCTACGGAAAGTGATTTTTAAACTAAAATCACAGCTAAAGAATATTTTCCCCGAGAGGACAGTTGAAGACCCGAATTGAACCCGCTATAGCCTTTCTTATGGTGGTTATGTTCTAAGAAACACGTAGACGAGACGTTATCTCTAAGGTATACATTAAAAATTTGTTAGTTATGTGAAGGGGAGGGATTGAACTTCCTATAACACATCCTTGTGTACACCACTGTTGGGATTACACTGAAAAGCGCAAGCTTACACATACCTATAACCTTCAAACTCTTTATCACAAATTTACTTAAAAATGCCTTCTTCCTCAGTACATTGGCAGAAAATCAAAACTTACACTTAAAAACATTATATTCATTTATATGCAAATCCTCCAAAATGTTCTGTAAGTTTGCCTTATCAGGAAGACTGCAGCAAACTAACACCGAAGAGAAATTTAAGGTATCAAATAAGTTCCTCCGAAAAATTGCAGAAGTCTTTACTTTTCATTTTAATACCAATCTTTCATAAAAATATTTGAAACCGAAAATCCCTTCCATTCACTCATTTCAAAACTAGCACAAAATGTTCATTCTTCCATTGAAGCATATAGCAACAATTATATGGGTGCAAAACTTGTTCCGAGGTCAACAATCCGGACTGTACCGTTTCCCTTTGCAATCATTTGATATCATCCCTCCACTCTAAAATGATTCTGGTTTTCCATGTTTTCTCTTTTTGTACGGCGGAAGGAAATATCTCCCCTTTCCCACATCCCGATTGCTGCAGTGTTACGTCCAGCTGGATAGTAAGTCAACTCGTTCAATCTACAATTACTCTTAGGAGAATAAGTTGTCTTTGGATAGTAAGAGCTCAGTAAAAGTAATATGCTTCAAATAACGTTGCTGGTAGAATCAAGAAACAATTAAGTCTAATACTTACCATCTGCAAGCTACATATTAGTAGCAAAATTTTATGATTTTCAAGTTGAAAATTTAATCACTGAAATTTTGATAAGGAAGGAATTCTCTAATCAAGTGAAAGCATCGCTTTTTCTTGAAGATCCCGCTGAACGTTATCTAACTATGTCTATCCAATGTCTTTTGTACGGCCGTGGTAGTCGAGTGATCAGGGTTTTGAATGTGCCGGTGATGTTTCTACTGCCGAGTTCTGATGCCATTCAAGACCCGCCGCCCAGGGAGATTGATTCATAGTAAAAATCTATCGGGACTCAAAACCTTAACGTTGGGCTGGTGGGGAAGTTTGGAGAGTGAGGTACCATTTCGAAAGTCATACTCATCGCTTGGCCGGGATTTAAAATGATATGGTCTGTCGCCAATATCTCTCGTGAGTGAGTGAGTGAATATTAACGTTGCACTATTCAGCTACTGGAGATCTTTTCACGATGGACCTCGTAATTTTGAACCATGATCTAGTAACAAGGACGACACCTGAGCTGGCACCCCCTTCTCTTAACTTCCACACTACACCAACAGGAGGACGTTTGAGCCTCGACATATTTAACGGGCATCGTCCCCCTCTACACTGTGAGTATTCAACGGTTCTATTATTGAACTCCTGACCCGACGTCCATTACCTTTGACTGCTAGGCTACCGTGGTCACAGAAATATTCTCTTCACCAGGAATAGATGTCTGTCTGGAAGTACGACTTGAATAAAAACTTATCAGTTATATAATCTCCTTTATACATAAAAAGCTACGATAGCCTTCTGCTCATGGTACTGAGTTCGTTGCTGGCGCCACTGAAGACCCACGTGAAATCTATCTTGGTTAAAAATCCTTCCGTTGGTGTAGTAGTTTGGAAAGGAAGTGCCAGCTCAGGTGTCGTCCTAGTGACTTAACCATATCTAAAAATTAAGAGGCCGTTGGCAATAGCCTCTAAAGAAACACTCACTCATCCTTGTACATTAAATATCTTTGTCATACTCAATAAATAATTAACTGGTGTGCAAAAACTAAAAAATAAATACTTTTTCGTGGATTTTTCTAAAACTATGAACCTTCTACGGTGAAAACTACTTTCCTACTACGTGGATATCATGGAAACTACTTTCAATGAAAATTGATAAGATTAACAAAGAAAAAATACATTTTTTTTAATTATTCAATCAAGTACGATGTGTCTCTTTTATTTTAAGCAAATTAAGAAAATTGTTAAGGCAGGTACTTTAACAATTCTCAATTTTTTCAAAAGCAAGTAAATTTTTTTGCCCAAAATGTTTTCAAAAAGGCATTTTTCCTTCTTGTGCATAGCATAGTGTTTAATAGAATGAGAAAATAGAATTTAATTTAAATATTGAAGTTTATTTAAGCTTTTAACACATTTTTTTATTTAATAATTTAGAAACAAAAAACCCTTAAATGTTTGCTTTTTATAAACACCCTGTGCATGCTAAGAAAATGTTTCATGCGTCTTAAAACAACTTCTTACAAAAATTTTCGTGTTCTTCCTTATTTTTCAAACGGTTGAGGGTTTTGTGTGTGCGTGCATATATAAATGCACACACAACTTGAAGCATCGTGATATACAAAGTCTTACATTGCAATGGAGCCAGAAATATATTGGCTTTTTGGATTATCTTTCCATTTCTTATTTCTTCTCAAGCAGCAAGCTGCGCATTATCTTGCAAATTCCTGCTCCTTATCGAAAATTTTGAAGAATCTAAATTCCCGAGAACAAAGAAAAATTCCCACAAAGCCAATCCCGGATGAGAAGCATTTCAGTATCATGGACAAACTGCATCTCTTAAAAACACTAGCAATTACAATCTCATATAAGAATTAAAAATACGTTCAAATCAAAGACAGAAAGCAAAAGTATCAGTGCCCGTACGGTTGTGGTCAACTTTCAGTAGCCAGTAAATCGATTAAGGAGTCTAAACACTGCTTTGTGTGGTTTTAGTTTTGCTCGTATTTTTTAAGATGTACGATAATTTTTGAAACTTTTTCAAACAATGGATCAAAGGCATCGTGATGATCGTGGAAATATGCGATGAAGAGAAAATGCGAAATTGGAGACAGGTTATTTTCAAGTGAGGTAGCAAGACTGTCCCTGAAATGTGATTCCTTGAATATGGAACTTGATGCAAAAGGCAGGAACAATATCCAGCAGACTAGTTACAGGGTGCTCAAGAGCCACCACCAAGCCAGGATGACCGTTTCTGAGTTTTAATTGCAAGGCACAATAGGAGGATCACAGTCACTCAACTTGCCAATTAGCTGTCCGTTGGTTCTTGGTACCTCAGCTACAAGACATACTGTTTACAAAAGCTTGATGAGACAGATCTTTATGCAGGGAGATCTTGGTGTGCATACTATTCATTCCAGGTCACATGTGAGCCTGCCTGAGGACGTACCAACAACATCATTCTTGGACACGTGAGTAGTGGGTCTGTGTTCTCTTCATTGATGAATCGAGATTCAGCCTGAACATCGATTATAGATATGCTCAGATGAAGGTCAGAGCTCTGGTACCATCCCTCCAACATCATGGAATTGGACAACTACAGTCGGATCCGATTTAACGAATTCATCGAGGCTGAACACTTTGTTCTTTAATTCAAGGTTATTAGTTATGTATGCGGCTAAAAAAATATTTTTTTTTTGCATTTACCTTTTGGAAATGCTATAATAAGCATCTGCATAACCCCCATAGTTATAAACAATACACTTTTTATTCAACAACTAAAAATGCTATTAGCGAATTATTTCGCACCAGTTCATCGGGTTAATAGATACTTGACAACCTTTTTGATTCCTGTCTCGAGAGCAGTGGCGTAGCTATCAATGGGCTAAGCGGTACCGTGCACCGGGGACCTCAAGCTCTGGGGGGGGTTGAACCTAACCACCAATCAAGCTGAATTTGCTATTATTTCTCCCAATTTTAAGATATAAATATAAAAGGTTGCAACATAAATATAATCATTGTAGTTCAGTTGAAAATAGTTTCGATTGATTGATTGATTGAATATTAACGTCGCACTGTTCAGCTACACGAGGGCTTTTGGCGACGGACCACGTAATTTTGAACCATGGTCAAGTGACGTGGACGACACCTGAGCTGGCACCCCCCTCTCCTAACTACCACACCACACCAACGGGAGGACGTTTCAGCTCTCGACAGATTTAACGTGCATCGCTGCCCTACACGGCGGGTCTTTAGTGGTACTGGGCTCGAACCCGTGACAAAGCAAGCCACGGTCCGATACCTATACCACTCGGCTACCGCGGCCGAAAATAGTTTCGAACTTCTAGGGAATTCCTCTAAATTCTTTCCATTGTTTGTTTAGTTTTATGAACTTTGCTTATTGAAAAGTTTATATTATTTTCAAATTTTTCATTTTTTTATTATAAACTGTTACTTGAAAGTTCCAAGAAAAATCTTACTATACTCACACAGTGGCATAACGTACACCCCCGCATAGCGAGGGGCCCAGGGTTCTAGGGGGCTCCAAAGCCTGACTACCGACAAGTACTTACTTCGTAAAATCCAGCGTGAGGACTTTGCAAGGGGGCTCAAATGTTCTTCTCCGTTACGCCACTCACCACATATTTATTATTACATCTTAAAACCTACACAACAGGCATTTCCTTCCTAGTTAAATTCTATTTTTAATAAAAGTATGATTCATAGTAAGCTAGTTTCCTAGTTACTCGAGCACATACGAAATGTATTGCATAAATTATAAAACTGAAATTAGGGATAAAAAAAAAAAAAAAAGTGGTGCGTTTAAGCGCAAATAATGTCAAGAAAGAGAATGTAGTAAACAAAAATTGTAGCTTTCATATTTAAAAATATTTATATATTTTTACTTAGTAAAATCCAACCAAGCTAGGGCCCTTATATAACACCAGTACCTTTGAATTCTTAGCAATGCCAGTGTTCGAGAGAGTTCTTTTTCGGCTTTATATGGAGAAGAAAACATTGCGTCATTTACATCCTACTTCATAAGGTATGTTTTCACAGTTTCCAAACAAAGAAAAACATTAGTAAATGTGACACTTTTGATAGGAATTTCAATATCAATTTCTGCATCAGAATCGCTATTCATTGGCTCCGACAAAAAAATCAGGGCTGCGGTAGCCCAGTGGTTAAGGTATCCAACCATGGCAGGCATGTCATGAGTTCGATCCAAGTACCACTAAAGACCCGCCGTGTAGGGCAGCGATGCACGTTAAATCTGTCGAAGCTGAAACGTCCTCCCGTTGGTGTGTGTGGTAGTTAGGAGAGGGTGCCAGCTCAGGTGTCGTCCACGTCACTTGACCATGGTTCAAAATTACGTGGTCCGTCGCCAAAAGGCCTCGTGTAGCTGAACAGTGCGACGTTAATATTAACTCAACCCGACAAAAAATCAGCTTGTTTCTCTACTCCAATTCTACTGAATGACAGGCCATGATGAAATGTAACATAATCGTTAAAATCTTAAAATATCTCCTGCGTTGTACAGTCGGATGAGATAAGAAAGGAATTTCCTGCCCTATTCAAAACTCACATGATAGGTTACATTCATGACTCATCTGCACCTGTAAAGTCTAATAATTGGTCTGCACCCTTTCCCGTCGAAATTTACCGCTTACAGAACAAGTCATTTTCTTTCCCAGACAGAGATGATATGTCATTTGAAAATTAAACAAAAAAAAAAATCGAATTTTTTCTAATACAAACTAATAAAAACAATTTCAGTTGCTGAAATAATTCGGGGTTTAATATTCATTAAGTAAGGATTTTTTTTACCTTCATTTTAATCGGAGAAAGAGAAAAATTCGTTGAATCACATGAAATTTGTTGAATGGGGTTTCGGTAAACAAGGGGATCGACTTTATTATGATCTCTATGTTATGATCTAGCTCAGCGTGTAGTTGGACGGGCGCGTAGAGCTGCACATTTATATTGAAGGCATCTTCTATTCTGAGGTATAGGGAGATCCTAGAGGCATTTGTAAGGTTTTTAAGAAAGACAATTGGCATCCAGCTCATTTGTATGAACGATAACACTCGAATATACGAATGCCATATTTAGAGAAAACAGAGTTTAGCCAGAGATTTCCATACATTAATCTCATAGAACATGTATGGGATGCTCTTGGAAACACAATAGCTACTCGCCAGCTCTCCTCCAGAATACTCTTAGGTCTGAGAAGTCTTGGTGGAGGAGTAGGATTAACTGTCCCAAAGTCTCATAAACAGCTTCGTAAACAATATGAAGGTTCGTTGTGGGAGCAGCATTGCTGTCAGAGGGCATCATATCCCATATCAAACCTTCTACAAGTGCCATTTTGCTATTTCATATTTGGACTATTATTATTTAAGGAGCATATATCATGATCGTGAATAAGTATGTAAGGATCTTGCCTAGAGATGTGGGAGGAAGAGAAGGAAGACTAGCCATGTCCAAAATCTTATTTTATTTGCAACACAAACAACAACGCAAGCTCGATCCATCAAAACTAATAGATGCACCCAATTTAAGCAATATGAAGACAAATAACCAGGTACACGCGCGAGGTATGAGAAGACTTTAATTACCAGTAACACTTACTTCAATTCAAGTACACTGTCTTTCTAACTATCTAATCTATATTCAATCTCCAGTGACAAATCGTCACCGTAAATATTACAATTATCAAATTCTAAATATCTGCGTTACACTTTAAATTTGATTAATCATTGCTCCGCTAAAATAGCCTATCCAATCTCTCTCTTCTTAACTTGAAAGCGTAGACTTTATTAGAAGTTTTAATTGCATGTTCACGCTCTCTTCTTCAGAGGAAGCATTCTAATAAAATGGTTTTTAAGGACCAAAAATTCCCCAAGAGGCTTGTTAGTGAGAAGGTCGCGGATAAAGCCGTCACAAGTATCGTTAATTTTGTATTACCATCTTTATTAGTACAGTGAAAATCGTTTAATACGAAACTGAGGGGACTGAAATATTCTATCGTTTTTAAAAACACTGTAAAAATAGAGTGTTTTTTTTCCAGGTATAGAAGTTTAAGTTGGCATTACTTCCCAAGATGGCGACCGATTTAACAGCTGTCAAGTGATTTATTCTCAGTTTGGTTTGGCAATTCATGAATAGACTCACGCCTGAACAACGCTTTCAAATTGTGCAATTTTATTTCGAAAATAATGGTCGCGCGCGATTTTCATAAGCGAATTTTGTTTAGCGATGAAGCGCACTTCTGGTTGAATGGCTACGTCAACAAACAAAACTGCCGCATTTGAGGGAAGCTAATCCACAAGTGTATGTCGAAACACCGTTACATCCAGAAAACTGACTGTTTGGTGCGCTTTATGGGCTGGTGAATCCTTCTTCAAAACGATGAAGGACACAACGTTACAGTCAATGGTGATCGGTATAGAGCCATGATTACTAACTTTTTCATTCCTGAATTGAACAATCATGATGTCCAGGAGCTGTGGTTCCAACAAGACGGCGCAACATGTCACACAGCTCGTGCTACAATCGATTTATTGAAAGATACGTTTGGTGACCGCCTAATTTCACGTTTTGGACCTGTGAATTGGCCTCCAAGATCTTGTGATTTAACACCGCTAGACTATTTTTTGTGGGGCTATGTAAAGTCATTGGTCTATGCGGATAAGCCACAAACGCTTGACCATTTGGAAGACAACATTCGCCGTGTTATTGCCGATATACGGCCACAAATGTTGGAAAAAGTCATCGAAAATTGGACGTCCAGATTGGACTACATCCGAGCCAGTCCTGTGCCAGAAATCATATTTAAAATGTAATGCCACAAGATTATCTTTCGAATAATACATCGTTGTTTTATTGCAATTTAAAGTTCTATACCTCTAAAAAAAAACACCCTTTATATATATCTTCAACTAAGTTATCTATCTAAGTTTCTTCGATTACATTTTATTTACATAAATACGTGTTTTTGCATGTATTTAATTTACGTTCAAACATTTACGTAATTTGCTCTCTTTTTTTTTTTTTTTTATTGTTGATGAAGTAGCAATACTAAAATTTTCACAGGTTTTCTTTTTCTGTTTTTAATCAACAGCCTTAAGAAGCTTCCTTTTAAGCGAAATAGCACTTTGTTTACCCCCTGAGCTCTTAGCCATTGTGCTCATATAAAAGGTTTTTTTTTCTAAAATGAGAAAAATAATGGGAACCAAACTCACTGATTCTTACTCACACTGCAATTTACTTATCATGGAATTCCAAAACCAACTGATGAGAGATTACATGTTTTTGCGTGGCTTTATAGGGATGAAGGCTGAAAGTAGATAAACAAAATTGGCTTGCGTCACAGATCATTCTGGAGGTATTTCAAACCTCGTTTTTTACGAAACATGTGAAATAACCTCTTTTTCATTTTACACCCTCTTAAATATAGCCTGCGCGGCTGGTGTTATTTCATGTTTTTTTTATTACCATCGCACTACTAAGTAGCACGAGGTCTATTGGTGACGGACCTCGTAATTTTGAACCATGGTCAAGTAACGAGGACGTCATCTGATATGGCACCACTCTCCTACCTTCCGCACCACGCCCATGGGTGAAAGTTAGAGCCTCGACAGATTTAACGTGCAGCGTCCTTTCTGCATGGCGGATCTTCAGCGGCATTAGGCTCGAACTCATTACACGCCAGCCACGAATCTGTGACCTTGGCTACTAAGCTAGGCCGTGGTAGCTGAGTGGTCAAGGTATCGGATCGTGGCTGGCCTTGTCACGAGTTCGAGCCCAGTACCACTTAAGATCCGCCGTGTAGGGGGGCGATGCACGTTAAATCTGTCTAGAGGTCAAATGTCCTCCCGTTGGTGTGGTGTAGTAGTTAGGAGAGGGGGTACCAGCTCAGGTGTCATCCACGTCACTTGACCATGGTTCGAAATTACGTAGTGTCGCCAAAAGCCCTCGTGTAGCTTAACACAGTACGACGTTAATATTCACTCACTCACTTGACCACTAAGCTAACGCAGCCCGTGATATTTTTGAAGAATCTGTTATATAGAGGGGCTGATGCATGTTAATTCTGTCGAGGATTGAAGTCCACACGTTGTGGAAGTTAGGAGACTGAAATCTAAGTTTAGGCGTCGTTCACGTCACTTGATCATGGTTCAAAATTAAAAAGTTCATAATCAATACTCCTTGTGTTGCTTTAAAATGCGACGTTAATAATGAATCTTAATGACTAATTTTCAAATTTTCCGTACTTTTTATTTGGTCTTTCTACACTGCTGTCTTTAGATGGGAAGATAAGTTTTCGAGCACATTAATTTCAGAAGGCTGGAGAAGTGTGTTCAGCTGATACGTATAACTTTATTGATTGATTAATTGAATATTAACGTCGCACTGTTCAGCAACACGAGGGCTTTTGGCGACGGACAACGTAATTTTGAACCATGGTCAAGTGACGTGGACGACACCTGAGCTGGAACGTATAACTTTATAGTAGCAACTCTTGTGTGTACGACATAACTTGGTTTTCTCTCTCTAAAAAATTATCTCTTGCAGCCTTACTGTAGCTTTTAAATACGACGTTAACTGTCAATCAGTAAAATTACATTTTAGAATATTGAGAGAGATCACGATATTTTGTCCATTATTCAATTCATTCGTTTACCAATTCCTATGGTCCAACAGATATACTCCCCTTCCCCAGGAAATTACTGATCTAGTTTAGTACTTCACGATTGCAGTTATCTTTGACATTAAGTACTTCCAAATATATTGTCTTGCATTCATCATTAATATATAACCTCATTACAAAATAGTTCGTCGTAAATTTTTGTTTCTTAAAAAAAGTTACTAATTTAAATATATAAATGTTTTAAAATTTCCTTAGCATTAAAACCTTCTTTTCTATAAAGACTCTATGAAAACTTTCAGCAGAAATAAACTTATATTCAAAGTAGTTAATTCCCTCGATGCAATTTTTGACGCAGTCATTGTATAGGATCAGTTTGAACTAGATTAAGATTTTTCAATCCAAGTTAAATTCTAACTCTCTTATGGTCTTTTTCAGTTGATCAGTTGAATTGTAACACGAATTATTAGTTTTTAACACTATTTTGATTTTTTAAAAAACACGTTTGATAGTCCAAACAAATGTTCAAGCCATTTATTTCTCGTCTATTTTTTACCTTCATTTAATAAATTTGTAATAAATTTTCTTACGTAAAAGCGAAAAAAATACCCCGTAAGAATTTGATTAAAAAATGCACATAGATGGAATCATGTATGATGTATAATATAAATGGATATGCTACCGTTAAAGTGTATAGTTCAGTTATTTCATATAGAATAACTAGGCATTCCATAAAATAACTAGACAAGTTATTTAAAGTATATAATTGACGAAAATTTTCCTACTCTACCTAGTTATTCTATGAAATAACTTATATATCGTAGACGGTTAAAGAGGAAAAATAAACAATTTCAAAGTTATTTCATAAGTTTATTGATCATAAATAGCTAAAATCTCTCGAAAAATAAATTTTATCTCTATTGCAGATGATTAATTGATAAATAATAAGGAAAAGCTGATGATATAATTTATTATAGCTCATATTGTTAACATTAGTTACACAAAAAGTAAAAAAAAAAGAACATGTTGCAGAAATAGTTATATTTAAATATTATAACATGAATACATATACTAGGAAGAAAAACTATTGCTTCACAAAAACATCGAGTAAAGCTTTTCAAACAAAAATGTAAGAGAATATTAATTTAAATGTTATGAAATGCCTTTATTTTACGTTTCATTATTTATTGGAGCAAGGATTGCTGTGATGACACTTTGAATTGTATTGCATATTATTTTTGAAACAAGCACACTTTTTACTATTACACATTTTTTTTTACTCGGAACACTTTTTCTAGTGCCGCAACTTTGAGCTGTTACAACAGATCGAAGCGTTGTATCAAAAAATTCAGAGTTTCTTCCATGGAAATTTTCGCTCACGTATACTGAACTTAGATTTAGAATACACAATTGTTCTAATTGTACGTTTATTATTTAAGCTGTTCAAAATTTACTAAAAGCAGCTGAAACTGGTTCAAAGAACATTCGAATGCCGTATTTCATACTTAAACGCGCTCAAGTAATAGTTATCATATAGAGTATCTAGTTAAATCGTAGAATTCAATAATTTTATATATTTTAACTGACTTGCCTAGTGATTTCATGAAATACCTTTCTATGAAATGACGGATTTCTCATACTTTAACGGCAACATATACATCGAATGACATTGGTTACAATTACTGGTTGTTTTGAAAATAAATTGAACATTTCCCCCTAATTTTAAAACAGTTATTTTCACACATTTCCGGTAGTCGAGTGGTCGCAGTTGAGAACTCTTGGCTGGTGCTGTCGGTTTAAAACCTAGGGCCACTGAAGACCAGCCGTGTCGATCGACTGAGGCAAGTCCTCCTGTTGGAGTGATGTGGAAATTTGGAGAGGGAGTTCTAGTTCAGGTGTCGTTCGTTTCATTTGAAATTGGTTCACAAGTACGGGGTTCGTTGCTGGTATTGCTTCCCAGCGCTGTGTAAATTTAAAAAGAAAAATCAAAACTAAAATTCTTACATTTTATCTGTGTGAATAGTAATTTTTTAAACCGAATTTTCTTACTTCTATAATTATGTGAGTAATGGTAAAAGAGATGAATCAAGATGTATTCTTGATCTCACATAAATATAGCTTATAATTTTTACTTTTGTTACAAAAGTAAATGTACCTTCAATTTTGGAAATGAGTGCAATCTATATTTGATGTTTATAAAATTAATTCTTGACCCAATTACTTCCTGAAAATGTTTTACACTCATTCGAAATAAGTAAAAATGGTTATAGGGTATTCTGTCATCTCTCTATCGCTTTGTAAGGCTATAATAAAATTGCCATGCTATTAAGTCCATTGCTTTTGTATATGACAATGTATGACTCACAAGTGGATGTACCTAACACTTCTTTTTATTTATTTTTAAGCACCTTAACAAGGCAATAACTTTCATTGCGTCACTTTTGTGATTTATATACTGGTTTTCAGAAGTCGCAAATGTGTGCCCCTTGACTGGAAGTTAGCGAAAAAACTGCACTTATCCGACGACTATCTTAACTTCTGGAAAGGATTTAATGCCAGCGTATTTCACCCACTGCAAAAATAGACTCGTCTCGTTTTTCCCCATTCGGATTTTTAGGTAAATTTTAGCCGCTGGTCCCCGCGTCAGTCGTATCTCTGCAGCCATTGGAAGGTCGCACCTGGTCGAGCAGGTAGTTGGCCAATGAGACGGCTGCTAAAGTTTTGCAGAAATATGCGTCTCTCAGTCATTGAAGGTCAGCAGTTTTTTATCTACCTGTTGCAGAGTACGGCGAGGAGACTAACATAAACCGGATTTCTTGCCTCTTTCACACACACACTTTAAACTCGAACCAAGATAGTAGCTTCGAGGCAGAATAGGGGATGCGTTTCCGCGAAAGGCTCTGTAATTTTTCGATACCGTTTGTAACTGCATTTTCGTCCACGTAGTTAGCCACGCGTGTAAATGAAAACGTCATTTTTATTTGGGAAGGGATTAGGAAAAAGAAGAGTACCGCTGACACACGAGTGACGGAACCAAGTATTGCTGATTTTCTCCCCCCTTATTTTGCAAATCATTTTCTCATGTTTTTGTTTATCGAGCAGGGTTAAGAAGGAACTCCGTTTTCAGGAAGTTGGGAATTTCATGCTGAAAAGATTTCTTTTTTTAATGGTTGGGATTTTATGAAGGTAGGATAGTAAATATATCTTTTTGACAATTATCTTGCAGTGTATTGACAATTCTTGATTTTCAATACACGAATTTATTTTTTGAAAGGCTTGGAATCCTCTCCTTATGTTATGTTAAAATTTGTTTTGAAGTAAAAGTTTCTTACAATATTTTTAAAAAACTAGATTTTTTGGATTATTTTGAATTTTATACTTTTAAGAGTATTGCAAAAAAGTAGGTTTTCTGAATTTAATATTTTAAATTTAATGCATATTTTTAATAACGTTTTGATTTTTTTTCTTATAATTTACCTTTTAAAATAAGGAACGCATTTGCAAATACGGTAGAAAATTTTACCAAATTTCTTTTTAAAACATGTTTTTTTTTTTTTTTTTTTTTTTTTTTTTATTTTATGGAATTTTCTTCGTCAAAGTATTGGAAAATTTTCAGAAACAAACAACCGAGATAAAATAATTTTATTTACGAGTGTGTAAATAAAAATATTTCTAATATCCACTCAAAATGGCCGTAATAGAAAATCACATTCACAAAAGGGGGGGAAAAATCTATATATTCTATACACATGATCTTTAAATTTCTAAACTTAGTTTAGCCAGCGCCTAATTGCAAGACGATTAAAGGAGTAATATTTGGGTACAGACATTTTTTTTTATGATTTTCGCAGCTCCGTTACTAAAATATAGGACTTTAATAAAAAAAAAAAATCAATTATGATCTCAAAATAAAATTATTTTGGGGACTTATAATTTAAAGCAGGAAACTGAATTATCTTTATCATTTAAATCAAAAACTATTTTTAGCTAAGTTCCTCGGTCATTCCTAACGTACATGTATATTTATATGATTTCACGTTATGTTTTATGTTTAAGTATGAACAGCCTTTTTATAATGTTAAACATAGTCTTAATATATAGAAACTGTTTTGCTAACTTATAAAATAAATTTTAATCGAAAACAATTGAGTTTTAATTACGATAAGATTTACTTATTCATCACATAAATATATTTCTAGAGCTATACATGTTGCAAAATAATGTTATTTAAAAACTCACATTACATTAAAGCAGTGTATTAATTATTTCTTTTATCGGAAAGATTAATACATTGTATTTAGTGAATATAATTTTAAAGAAAGTATAATTTTGTAGAAGAGAAAATAATTTGCGAGGGAAAAAAGTATATTTTATGACATGTATGCGCTTACACAGGTGTAGTTACAGATTTATGCATAAAAAGGTTACATTTGATGGACTCTAAATACTCTCTCATTCTCAGAAATCAGGCCATCCCAGGTGGGATTAGAATCCCCGACCTTTGGGTTAGAAGACATACGCGCTATCCATTGCACTACAGGGACACAACGAATGCTTTTCCTTTCTGTATATGCTGTTGGACTATTATTTTTGTTTGTTACTATTGACTAATTTTTTAATTTAATTAATGAATTAATATTTGAAAAAACTGTAGTAACTTCAAGTGTCATCCACTACAAGTTTAAAGAAATGTATTTGAACTTGAGTGGAGGAATAGAAAATATTTTATTGATGACTGAAAATTTGAACAAGATATATATACGTAGGAGGAGAGTGAACTTTTAGAAGGAATTTAAAGACCCATTCCAATTTTCAGCAAGAAAAATTGGCAACAGCTTCCTTGTTGGAAAAAAAAAATAGAGAGAAATCACAACTTCATCAAAAGTTGAAAACTTCATTGACAAACACGATGCTTTTTTTTAAACGGAAATGTTCAGGAAATGAAGCATTGCTATATTTTCCTATGAAAGCCGAGTTATGTAAATTCATTTCATTTTAATGTAATCAGTATTGAAAGCGTCTAAAATGTCACAAAAATTGCAGAAATGTGGAATATTTTTACAAGGTGTGTAAATTTTTTTTTTTTTTTTTTTTTTTACAAAATAATAAAGTTAGATTATTTATCCATAAAAGGTGCATTAAATACAATTGAATTAAAAAACATTTGAAAACAGAAATTGTTTCTTATCCATAGTACATCAAAAATCTGCATCAGAATCAGAAATTTTCAATTCTAAATAATCATACATAACAATGAATGAATGCGCGTATTGTATATGCCTTTTAACTTCTCTTAAACCAATCGAAAACGTAACCGAACTATGCCAAAGGATTGCTGCAGCAGGGAAAGAAATAAATTTAGCTAATTACTCATGACTCATCAAGCGATCACTTTAAAAGATATGTAGAACCTGCATTCCTGTAGAACAGAGGTCGCCAAAATGGTGGTCCGCGAGGAAATTTCGATGGTCCGCAGAAAAATGTGGAATATACTCACTCATCATGTTAAGTTATGTTTTAAGATGCATTGATTGTGTTCTTAGATCACATTTTTTAAATAAATGTATCTAACACTTAAAAAGTCCTATTAGTGGTCCGTGGGATTTAAACTATGAATTTACTGGTCCGTGAGGTCAAAAAGTTTGGCGACCGCTGCTGTAGAAGATGAACACTTCGAGCTTAGAATTCATTAAGGAATTACAAAAATATTGTTCGTTTTATTTTCAAATTTATTGCTTAGTTTGAATTAGATACTTAAGATTGAGTTTTGTAAAAAAACCTCATTTTGTGTCATATGAGAGTATTTGGCAATGTCTTTTGATTTGGCAAAATTGGTCAACCAAAAAATGCTGTTATTATTAAAGTTTATAAAAAAATAAACTAACGGCAAAGTTCTAGTTAAACCCAGAAATATTTTGGCGCCAGAAAGTTTCACCGAATGGCGTCAAAGGAAAGACCATATCTTGCGAAATGACCAACTTATGCAAAATCGTAAGCAGCAGCTAATGTGCAAAAATTGCCAACTTGGCGCTAAAATCCTAAAATACTGGAGTCAATTTTTTGTCGCAATATCAGAGGGTTCAAATCAGATCCAACCTTATATTTAGCTAAAGATAAAAATAATCCTTTCAGGATTCCCGAAATTTAATTCCGATATTTCTTTATCAAGACAATTGTGTGTGTGTTGTGGTAATAGTTCCCTATATTTACCAATTAATGCATATTTACAATTGCTGATGGTCATTTTCTTAGACAGACTGTTGCCATCCACAAAAAAGAACTAGTTTTCATCATAATTGCCACCCACTTTAAAAATAGAAATATACAGCTTTAATAGTTAACTGGACAAAGGTGCGGATTGTACGGCGGCTTCTGAAGGGCATTGAAAAACCCAACTTTACACTCATCGTAATTATAAATAGTAAAATAAGGTCTGTTAAAATGCGGCAATGTATTTAAAATACACTTAACATATTATTATTTTTCCCGTTCCCTTTTTTTGGGCTCCAATATTTTCTCTTCAATCCGAAGCTTCAATTGAACTTAACCGCAACTAATGGCATATGTAAATAAAACATAATAATTAGCCTTTTTGCTTATGTCATCATATATTTGGAATAACTTTCTGTCTACTCATGGTAAGCTAGTTCAAAAGCCAATTTAATTATATTTGAACCACTATCAAATAACAAGATCATCATACACAAATAGGCATTCTCTGTATAGGAGAATGCACTAATATGGGAATCCAAACATTGATAAAAAATAAGTTAAGGAATTAAGGCTCAAATTCTAAATTGTCTTTATAAAGTAAAACATACTTTTTTACACGAGAAAATGATCATGAACCATGATTTATTAAAAAAATTTAACATATAATATTGTAATATGTGTTACGTTAAGCTTCTTCAACTCAAGCTACTCTCTTCGTATATATTCAAAAGCACACAACACATTGGTTCAAAAGCACACAAAATAACACTCAAATAATCAAATAAATAATTTTCAATTGGTACGTGCATCGAAAATAAGCATTCAGATCCGGCTAAAACTTTTCTTTTGCGGGTTGGCAATAAAAAGTAAACTCATTGAATTTTGATGTATAAATTTCTTAAACACATCTCCATATATACTGACTTTTCGACTCAAAATTCTTTATATTTGTAAAAAAGGTATGGATTTAATTTTTGTAGAGGTTAATATCTCAATTGCTTCTACAAATTTTTCCTTTCATTCATCTTTTTTTAAAAATATTTAAGGCATTTGCTGAAACGTATATTTTAAAACTGTTTCAATAAGAAGAGATTACACCGTATGACAATAGGGTATAATCTCAATATAAACCATATGACATCAGGGTATTTACATTTTAGCGTCACCACTCTAATATTGCCGCCACGGGAATTGCGCCATGATATCAAAGCAACTAACGTGTTTTACATGAAAAAAAAAGTAATCACACACACACACACAGTCGCACATTTTGGTGGAAAATGGTGCGATTCGCGTGGCACCAATTTGGCTGCGGTGACGCTATAATACCTAAGTACCAATATATTAGTTATATCCATCAATGTACAAATAAGGTTCTATTTTGAGTGTAACAATTTTCAGAGTTATACTTTCTGTAGTAATTCAACCGAAACAGAAACAAGTATACAACAGATTAAAAAGGATGAAATTGTAAAAATGCATATGACGCTATACCAACCATGTTAATAAATTAACGTTATCTAATTTTAGGAACTGTATTAACATTTTTGAAGATCACCACTTGGAATATATTAAAAATAACATAAAACATTATTTTTTATATTACTTTTCTTATATCAAAAACATATAACTTTTTTACTTAAAGAGATGATGTAGAATAATTAATAAAAATAGTATTTGCGAATTATCCAAACAATCGCCAACTATATGAATAACTTACCAAGTTGGTAATCCCATTTTACTGTGTGTCGTACGTGCTGAATTGGCAACCATGTGCTTCGTTTCATATAATGTCGCCAATAGGTTGCAATAATACATACGTAACGTAAAAATATCTACGTAATACCGTAATATATAATAGAATTTCGAAAACTCGGCCTGTGATGTGGATGGAAGGATGGCCGAGTTTGTGAAAATGCCGGGTTATCGAGAATGGGATTAAAAAAAGATAAGTACAAGTGTTTCCTCACAAAATATTGTACTGCATTTGTATGTTTTGTTTGCTTGAGAAAACAACAGAAACTAAACAGACACTGAAACAAAGGAAAAAAGTACGTACTTTATGAAAGCATAATATATATATATTGATTGCATGAAAATTAATAAGTACATAGTATACAGTAGTTAACCCGATCAGACACACCTCAGAAAAATATTTTATGAAACATAAAGCTTTTTATAATGAAAATTAAGTAGCCAACTTTGCAAAAACTGGCTACTTGTTAAAAAAGAGATGCGCTATGTCCTGTTTTCTTCGGTTCTGTACTCAGCACTTTGCTGCTTCTTCACAAAAATAACGAAGGAACTGTAAGTCCAATACCGACACACCATGTTCAATATACTGAAAGGTGATTTCTAAAATCTTAAGTCCCTCAATATTCGATATTTTAGGAGTTTGTTCGGTGATTTCAACGTTGACATCTTCATTATCTGGCATTTGCATCGGATTTAATGTCGGCTTTGGATGTAGCTTCGTTTTCCGACCTACAAAGATGGGTCTGAGTTATCCGGATTGCCACGTTATCGAGTGCCGAGTTTTCGGGACTCTACTGTATTACTGTTATATAATACACATATATATATACATACATAAATATAAAGAGAAAGTAAACTATAGAGATAGACATCTTATTTTAATATATATGTATATATAGAAAGAGAGATAGAGAGACTTTTTTATTTTAAATTTATAAAGACAAAGTTATAAGAAAGCGATATTTTTAAAATTAAGTTTGTAGTTACATATTTTTATTTCAGAGAAGCGATACGTACATATGAAGCTTTAATAGTAGAAGTGTTTTGAAAGTTAGTATTCAGTTATACACACATCATAAAAGTTCTTTAATCAAGCTCAATACAATAAGAAATAACCAACTTTCACATGGAATAACATTTTTAAAAGAATAATGTTCACGATTAATTTTCTTTTAAGATTTTGGGAGTCTTATGATGCAATCTGAATTTCAGAAAATGTTCTTTACTTCCTTAGAATGAACCGAAATGTGACTCAGGAAAGTAGAAAGATTCCTTTTTAAATAAAACATAATACAACTTTCGGAATATTTGCAACTTTAAATATAAAATGGTCTTTTTTTCATAAAATTCACTATACCGAAGTTGGAATGAATTTCTCATTTATAAAATGATTGTACTTACGTATTATCGCAACCGTTTTGGTTACATTAAATGAAACAAAGCACGTGGTTGCCAATTCAGTATGTACGACACAATAAAAGTCGGGGTTGTCAACTTGGCGAGTTTTCTTGAACCTTGGCATTGTTTCAATAGTATGTAAGTACCCCAAAAGAATTTATCTATCTATATATACATATTTGAGAAAAGAGTCCTTTATACGCATACTCACCTACTCAAACACTCATCACGAGATCTCCCGAACTATTAGATCAACACTTAAAATTTGGTAGGCATGTTTCTTTTATTCAATAAAGATCCGTTAAGAACGGGTTTGCGGAAATCGACTCCTAAGGGCAGATGTGGTTCTTAGATGACTTAATACTGAATACGTGAAATGAGAAATGTATGAGAATCACATAACTGAAGAAATGCAGAACTGTATATTTTTAATGCTGTATAGTTTTTAAACCAATAAAATGAACGCGAATTGAATTGCAACTGTCCACTTATTTGCAATGCTTTTTTTAAACGTAATTCTCTCCAAATAAATTTACTCTCACACTCATGCATTTGTCTGAAAAAAAAAAGATTTAGATTTTTAAAATGCATGAAGAAACATAACAAACATATTGACAACATAAAAAACACACGATGGATCCAAACTTGGTTAAATTAGTTCCACTCATGACTAGAGTGATTTTAAAACAAAAGTACTTCGTATATTCTATATTTATGCACTACCTTATATACCCACAACAAAATGCGATAACATTTCTTCAGTTATAGTAATATATAGCTCAGGCTTCTATTTTTCAATATTAGTGATAGGAAACAGTGCTAGTTTGCTCCTGTATTGACCCGTACTAATCTTTGTTTAATAAATTTCCCGATGTGACATCACAGTGTCATTCTGTCTAACTCTCCATTCTGGTTTGATATTATTCACTTTTTGTGGTACACAAGTTAAATTGCCCTCAATTAACAATTTTTTTATTGGGCTGCATATACCTTGATGTGTCAACCTTATTTGGCTTAAAAATTACGTAATGAGATAAGTCTCCTAAATTCTTATGATCGCCAAACTCCCCAAAACCGCCACTAAAGCAAAGTACGTTTTATATTTAATTCTTCTTTGCAGAGACATAATTTTTTATTTGTATACATCTTTTTTTCGTATTCTAATTCCAATTTTATGCATGCACTATGCATCATTCATTTAATAGAACTGTTGGTACTTACGGATTATCGCAACCTATTGGCTACATTATATGAAACGAAGCACATGATTGCCACTTCAGCGTAAACTACACTTGTGAAATTCGGGTTGCCAACTTGGCGAGCTATCTTGAACGTTGGCGATTGTTGCGATGAAACGTAAGTACCGAACCATTAACAGGGATGTGATTTTAAAACTCCTGAGAAGATTTCTCACCCTATTCAACACCTTTTTTCGCAGCAGCAACTGGAAAAAATGTACGTATAAAAATGGAAAAGGTATAAGTGTTATTAATCAATCGTTTTCGTGAAACCAGAAAAATGTGCGCCACAAGATGAGATATTCGGCATATAATGTATTCTGATTGGCATAAACTTGTTCGAAATTTCATAAAATTTCATGGTCGAGGGGATTGTACAAAGGTACCAAATTTTGAATTACATAAAAATAGCTTCTTTAGTGATTACAAATAGGATTCAATAAAAAAAAAATTTACGAATTAATAGTTGCTAAAAATAAATTTTTGTATCGGTGCACACTATTCTTTTCACGCCAAGCAATGCATTGTGTCAACGGTAGACATTATGTAAGATTATGAATAATTTAACTGCTCTATAAGATTAAACAATACATCCAGATTATTACAACTATTGATATATTTTTCAGGCCCGATTATATTTCAATGTAATATTATGCAAATTAAGATGAAGGGCTCAGATGAAACTAAGCTGCACGCAGGGGATTTTCAAGAGAGAAACTCACATCAGCTATATTCAGACAAGAAGTTAACTGATCAAAAATTGGATTTTCTGAAACGGTACTATCAATTATTAAATTCAGACCGTTATTCAAAAATAAGTGATCTCAAAATGAGGAATGGGAATACCAGAAAAGTCCCGCATAAGCCAAATGTTCCATTTGAAAGGTCGAGAAAACTCCAGGATATTCATGAAGAAAATGAAATAGAACAGGAATCGTCTTATATGAAACCACCCCATAACCTTCTGGTTCAAACTGTGAATGCAGAAGCCGACAATGATTGCAAATTTTTTGAAAATGTTAATTTTTTAGCAATCAGAAAGAAGACCTGTGCAATAAGAAATTTTGATAAAAATTGCGTCTCTTCTCTCAGCGCTCCAGCTATCCTTGAGTTTTCGGGAGAACGTAAAAATTCATCAGAAATGGACAGAAGAAAAACTTGTATCAACGATTTTGGATATGTATTTACTAATTCAAAAAATTATATAACAAAAGTTGGTACGCATTTTGAGCCTTCAAGTAAAACCCAAACACATGTGATGAATATAGAAAATAATAAAAATTTAAAAATAAGAGGAGATAGTATAAGAAAATTAAAACGTTCTGTTAAATATTTACAGAACAGAAAATTTAAGGCAAATGGTAGAAAAGCAATATTAAGAAATAGTCCAGTTAATTCGCCAGATGAAAGAGAACAAGTTCATGAAAGCGAATCCACTATTGGAATCGACTTGTTTAGTTCTTACAGTGAATCAGAATTAAGGGCTCGATATCCTAAAGTATCAAAATACAAGGATTCCCTAGAGAACAAAACAGACCCATACAGATGCTCAAGGCATGGCTTATATAAATGCACATCCCTAAGATGCAAAGATTGCAATACGAAACAAAAGTCTAAGACTCTCTATATATATCGCATAAAAAATGAAATATATCCCGTCGAATTCCATCAGAAACCAGTAAATAAAAGTACATCAAGAAAGTCAGAGAGCAGTTGCAGCACAGATAGTTTTATGGAAAACGAACTTTTGAATTACAAGAAATTTTTAATCCAGCAACAAAAACTACAAAAGAGCAAAACTGAAAGCAAGAAATTTCAAGAAAGACCTTACATTCCAAAGACATGTAAATTGGAAGTGAGAAGTAGCTACTGTAATCAGGGCGGTGATTGTACAAAAGAGCTCCCCCATCCAAATAGACTGTCTCGATCCAGAAAGAAAAAAATAACGGATGAAGAACTTTTGAAGAGATTTGCAACTATATTTAGAAGGTAAATATGTTGATTATCATAATTATAAAAAAACTATACAGGAAACTGAACCCTCAAGAATTCCAACAAGTAGATAAGATTCAGATTACATTGCTATTTCAAATACGCAACAATGTTATTATAATTATCTGTCTATTGGCTTAAGTCCAATAACTGGTAATGAATAAATACAGTAATTGCAATAATATTAATTTATTCATCGATCGATGAGCATATGAAAACCAATATAACAATAGCCATTGGTTCCAGAATTATTAACATTTGCGATCAACTTCTTTTGTACATAAAAATGCCACAAAAAACTATTTTTTATAAAATGTTCATATGTATGCATCAATAATTTTGGTTTATCTGCGACGGTCAAAATAGAATTTAAAAGGTACTTGCGAATTATACCGTTGACTAATTTCGCCAAATCAAAAGACGTCGCCAAATACTTGAGCAAGGTTATTGTGCTTGTAAACGAGCGAGAATAGTTTTTCACTATTGGATGCATTTCGGGACATTTGGCGACGTCTTTTCAGTTGATGACTTGGTCGATGGTATATATATATATATATATATATATATATATATATATATATATATATATATATATATATATATATATATACTAGCTGGATGGCCCGGCGTTGCACGGTGTACAGCTTTATACCTTGGAAGATTCCCTTTCCCTTTCAGTGTCAGCACTTCTGTGGTTTCTATATTAATGTCACTAAAGTACTCTTTTTCGAAGTTTCTTCCACATCTTTGTCCTGTCGGGCGGGTCTGTTTTCTCGCCACTTAGCTCGGCGTTGCAAAGGCTTTTTTCGTGGGTACAATTTTATTCCCATGGAAATTTTCTCTTCCTTTCTAAACACCAGTATTTCTGTGTGTATTTGTTACTGAGCGATGTGAGTGATTTCTATATTTATGTAATTTAAATCCCCTTTTCAAAAATTTCTTCCACTTCTTCTCTTTGTCTGACAGATTTCTCTTCTCTTCGTTCAGCCAAACGTTGTATGGGTTTTTTCAAGTATAAAACCCCCTTTTTCACCGAGGGGGGATAAGATCTTTTTTTCTCAAATTTCTATTTTCGATTAAAAATTTACAAAGCTAATCCAGTTGTGTTCTCAAGAAAACAGACAATATACGAATTTTTTATTAAATAAATAATTTAGTAGTAAATAATAAAACGCAATATAACTTTAATTTTTAAAAAAATTATTAATTTATATCAATTTTCATTAAATAATGGATCAAAAAATGTCTTCCGTTAGCTATGAAACGACTCCTTTTATCTGGATGTTTGATTTTTCGATTCAATATATATAACTGGGAAAAAAGAACTACGGGGGGAAAGCCTAAAAATTTGTTTGCATTCCTTGAATAAAAAAAGATTTTAAAGGAAATAGTACTATTTAATAAAAACAGAGCAGCATTTTCCTATATTCTAAGGTTTTTCAGTAAATTATTTCTCTAAAAGAAAACTATCAGTTGCAATGCATTATTAAAAACTCAGATCGTATTAATTATTTTATACATGAAACAATTATTATTTTTTTAAAATTCAAACTAATAAATTGGATTTGGAAAATTAATTTTTTACAATCAATATAAAAGAAAAAACATTCAAACAGAAAACATCTTTATCTGACAGAAAAATCTTTTATCTGTGCTTACGTACTTTCCGTAAGTTGTTTTTCCGCACATGCGCTATAAGCGCTCAAACTCTTGTGTTCTGAGGTAGCTTTCCCATAATTAGCTATTACTGGCATCTGGCGATTTTTCCAATTTTTTTCGTTGTATTTTTACGGCTCCCTAAGACGGAAAAAATACATCTTCTTTAAAAATATTTTATGTATAAAGAAAGAAGAATTGTTTTTTTTAATTAAAAAAATTCCAAAATTGTTTTGAAGTTTTAAAATATTTTGTTTCAAATTAACTGGGCAGTGTTGGAAAAAAGTAAAAAAATGTACCAATCTGCTTGAAAAATAGTTTTATCTTTTTCTTAGGAATTTAAATTAGAAAATTATCAAACATTGTAGAAATTGAGATTTTAAAAATATATTTCTCAAGTTAATCACATGCTAAAAGCATTTATTTTTTAAACAAAGTTAATTAATACAGTCAATAGAGTAATGTCATGAAATTCCATTTTGGCTGAAAACTGATTTTCGACGTCAACTTTAGTCATTGTTATAACAATAACAGTGTTACAACAATGCAGACAAATGAAAGTTTGAGCCCAAAACTGGTTATTAAAACTGGTTTTAATTGATATCTTTTTAACTAATTGCTAAATCGGATCGAATTGTAAACCTAAACTATTCTCGAATTCACTTAAACCCACACAAAAAATTTCTTCAAAATCGGCCCAACCGTTTAGGAGGACGTTAGTCACATGCACACGCTCAGAAGATTTATATATATATGTTAGTGGTCCCGACAGACGTTGTCCTGTACACACGTCTTAAATCCGAAAATTACAAACTTTTTTGAATAAGTTGTAACAATCTGTGAACCGTTATGATGAAATTTTTTATAAAGAAAATTATTACAATACCTGACATCATCACATGTACAATTACCACAATTCGATTTATCGATTGTGTGTGAGTATGTGTTTACTTTGAACTAAGTTGAATATAGAAGCTATTTTGAACAGAAATTTATATAAACTTGTTTTAATTAAAGGGTAAAAAAGATCAAACCAGGGCTATTTTCATAACAGGTATATTTTTTAATGCACAAAAAATAAATTTATCGTAATGCCATTGAATGTTTTATGTTTTTGGTTAATCCTTGAGGGGTATAAGCAAACGAATGCAATGATTTGCCAAACCACGGACATGCAACATGTAATTGGCCATGCGAAGAGCAAGGGTTTTCTAAATCTAAGCCACAAATTGTCATTGTTTGACCTTGTGACTTATTAATGGTCATAGCAAATGCCAAGCGAATTGGAAGTTGCAAACATTTTAATGGGTAGGTGAGTCTGAAAGAATCATTGGGATCTGTGGTAGAAGTACAACTTTACCTTGAAGTTTGCCGCTCAAAATAGTGGCCTCAAGAATATTGCCCATAATTTTTGTTATGAACAATCGTGTGCCCTTACATAATTCTGGCGCATTTTTAACTAATTGCGATATCGGACCGAATTGTGAATCTAAATAATTCTCGAATCCACTTGAATCAACACAAAAAATATCCAAATCGGCCAAGCCACTTAGGAGGAGTTCAGTCACATACACAAGCACTGAAGAATTATGTATATAAAGATATATGCCGTATCTCTCGTGGCGAAATAAATAATCTTTCCGATTCTGTAATTATTTTTTGTCTGATTTTGATAGAAAAATTAGATAGCAATTTTAAAAATGGTGAAAATATCGGAAAATTCTCCAATGTTATTTCTTTTTTTTTTTTCTTGCCGCACATTAGCAGAATAAACAGCATTCACAGGGTAAAACAGTTATGCATTTTAAGGTTTTTAATTAATATCTTTTTAATTAATTGCAATATATGACCGAATTGTGAATCTAAACCATTTCCGAATCTACTTGAACCCACACAAAAAAATGTCATCAAAAGTGGTCCAGCCGTTTAGGAGGAGTTCAGTCACATACAAACGTACAGAAGAATTATAAAGGGTGTTTTTTTTTCCAGGTATAAAAGTTTAAGTTGGCATTACTTTCCAAGATGGCGACCGATTTAACAGCTGTCAAGTGATTTATTCTTAGTTTGGTTTGGCAATTCATCAAAACGATCATCAAGCAAGGCGTAGATTCGTCGAATGGGCCCAAAACGAGATTGCCGTTGTTCCCGATTTTCATAAGCGAATTTTGTTTAGCGACGAAGCGCACTTCTGGTTGAATGGCTACGTCAACAAACAAAACTGCCGCATTTGGAGTGAAGCTAATCCACAAGTGTATGTCGAAACACCGTTACATCCAGAAAAACTGACTGTTTGGAACACTTTATGGGCTGGTGGAATCATTAGTCCGTACTTCTTCAAAAACGATGAAGGCGTTACAGTCAATGGTGATCGGTATAGAGCCATGATTACTAACTTTTTCATTCCTGAATTGAACAATCATGATGTCCAGGAGCTGTGGTTCCAACAAGACGGCGCAACATGTCACACAGCTCGTGCCATAATCGATTTATGGAAAGACACGTTTGGTGACCGCCTAATTTCACGTTTTGGACCTGTGAATTGGCCTCGAAGATCTTGTGATTTAACACCGCCAGACTATTTTTTGTGGGGCTATGTAAAGTCATTGGTCTATGCGGATAAGCCACAAATGCTTGACCATTTGGAAGACAACATTCGCCGTGTTATTGCCGATATACGGCCACAAATGTTGGAAAAAGTCATCGAAAATTGGACGTCCAGATTGGACTCCATCCGAGCCAGCCGTGGCAGTCCTATGCCAGAAATCATATTTAAAATGTAATGCCACAAGATTATCTTTCGAATAAAAAAAAATCATGTCAATCGAATAATACATCGTTGTTTTATTGCAATTTAAAGTTCTATACCTCTACAAAAACACCCTTTATATACAAGTACTAGCCGGATGACCCGGCGTTGCACGGACTTCTTCCAGTGTCCGACTTTATGCCTTGGAAGATTTCCCTTCCCTTTCAGTGTCAGCACTTCTGTGATTTCTATATTAATGTCATTTAAATACTCTTTTTCGAAGTTTTTTCACATCTTTGTCATGTCGGTGCGGGTCTGTTTTCTCGCCACTTAGCTCGGAGTAGCAAGGGCTTTTTTCCGTGGGTGCAATTTCATTCTTATGGAAATTTTCCCTTCCTCTCTGGACACCAGTATTTCTGTGTGCATTTGTTACTGAGCGATGTGAGTGATTTCTGTATTTACGTCATTTAAATCCCCTTTTCAGAAATTTCTCCCATAACAATAACGTTGTTACAACAATGCAGGTGAATATTGAGTTGAATTCTTTTAATGTTTTTAATTAATATCTTTTTAACTAATTGCGATATTGGACCAAATTGGGAATCTAAACCATTCTCGAATCCACTGGAACAAACACAAAAAATTTCATCAAAATTGGTCTAGCCGCTTAGGAGGAGTTTAGTCACATGCACACGCTCAGAAGATTTATATATATATATATATATATATATATATATATATATATATATATATATATATATGTGTGTGTGTGTGTGTGTGTGTGTATATGTATATATATGTGTGTATATGTATATATATGTATGTATATGTATATATATGTGTGTATATGTATATATATGTATGTATATGTATATATATGTGTGTACTATTATAATGAAAATTTATCAATGTTATTCAATACCCGTCGTTGTAGTTGCAATCCTCCGGGGACTAAAGGGCCGCGGTAGCTGAGTGGTATATATATCGGATCGTGGCTGGCTTTGTCACGAGTTCGAGCCCAGTACCACTAAAGATCCGCCGTGTAGGGCAGAGATCCACGCTAAATCTGTCGAGAGCTGAAACGTACTCCCGTTGGTGTGGTGTGGTAGTTAGGAGAGGGAGGTGCCAGCTCAGGTGTCGTCCACGTCACTTGACCATGTTTCAAAATTACGTGCTCCTTCGGCAAAAGTCCTCGTGTACCTGAACAGTGCGACGTTAATATTCACTCACTCACCGGGGACTAAAGCTGTCCGGCAAGATTTATAGGATTGTTGATACTTCTCACGAAGAATAAAATAGATATATTCCCTAGAGAACTCATGCAACTCAAGATGTACTTGACGGAAGCTTAGTAACTTATCACTTCAGAGGCCTCTAAAGTATGTTCTATTGTCCCAAATGAGAGACAAAACGTGAACCTCAGATAATTCAAATGATGCACTTGATATTTATTAAATAAAAAAATTTTAGTGTAAAACTTCGACGATAGGTGGTGGTAAAACACAAATGGCACTTATTTGCATACATTCAAAATCAGAAACAGCATTTGTGTTACAGCTTATATCTGTTTGCATTATTCTTTGATAAAATAAAGGCGCATTTCGCACGAGTTGCTTCTCTGTATGAACATCATGCCTACCTTGCAAGAAAAAGCGCTACTGGGGGGTAAAACTGTTCTACCAGAATTGTTATGCCGTACGAAAAGGTGCAATGTCTCCATATAACCTACGCATGATGTTACACAAATGTGAAACGACTGGATAACTTTGCATTCTTCCAGGTCGAGAACGAAAACAAATCCCGTCTTCTAGCAAAAAATTGGGGTTGCCTCAGTAGTTTAAGCCAGAAATTAGTCGCTAAATGGTAGTGTGAGTGAGCCAGTTGTTTACCATGTATTGGATATGCCGTATTCTTACGACAAATCTTACGGCGCGATTTTCCTTTTTTTACTGTGCACCAACTGAAGGACTGGGACCCAAAGGTTCGTAAAAGTTCTGCATTTCAGTTTCTTGGCCGAATGGTGGTTGACGTCTCTTGACTATGGAATATTCTGTGGAGAGACGAATTTCACTTTGAGGTCGATGGGCAAGTTAACAAACACAATTTTAGAATTTGGGCGGCGGAAATACTCATGATATCCAGAGAAAACTCATGCATCTTAAAAAAGTGGCAGCATGGTTTAGTTTCACGGCTAACTTTATGATTGCACTGCATTTTTTTGAAGATATGAAGGTAAATGGAATCCAAATGTATCCTGTCATAAGAAGAAAATGGTATCATGATATGCACAGGGATTTTGTGTTGCCAAACTTTCAACAGCGTGGATACCTTCAAGATATAACTTCCATGAAAAGTAGCGTACCTCCTCACATTGATCACCTTGTAAAGCATTTGCTAAGACAGTATTTCACAGATGAACGGTTGATCAGACGTCGTTTTCTAATAGCATGATTTCCAAGTTCGCAGGATATCACCCCTGTGATTTTTGGTTGAGAGGTTCCTTAACCAGTCAAAAACCAGTCAAAAACCAGAAATTCTTCTTAATTTAAAGGACAACATTTGGCGCCCTTTTCTCGATATTTCGGTAGACTTACTCAGATCAGCTGTTGAAAATATGATTCTGCAATCAGAGCACATTGTTCGTCAGAAAGGATATCATATCGAGCAATTTTACTAATGTTTCTTCATATTTTTGAACATTTTTAAATGAACATTCATAAATGTGGTTATGTGTATTACAGCACCACTTATTGGCGGAATATTTTATTAAAATTTTTTATTTAATAAATATCAAACGCCTTATTTGAAGTACCTGTAGGTTAAATTTTATCTCATTTGGACCTATAGAAATAATTATAGATCTCTCTGAATTGGGCAACTTATTTCTTGTTAATCCTGTGTACAGGGTGTATCAGTACAGAGGCTTCCAACTTTCAGAACAGATGGAGTACACCTAGAAGTTAAGAAATCACATAGCAATGTTTGGTCTGAAAAGCTTTCTTGGAGTGGTAGAGACGACACAAAAGACAAGAAAGACATGACACGAATAAGAGGAGAATGCATGTTTATCGTTTTCAGTACGGCAAAAATGTTGGGAAGTCTTTGGCTGGAGGCGTTATAGATGGTTCTACGTAAGCCGAAATAACAGATGACAATGTATGTGCACTAGCGATTTTTGCTGCCACGCTCTATTAAGCTTAATTTCGCCCTGCCGAACAGAGTAGTAGTAGGATGGAACGTCACACAAATGCTAAGCTCGATTACATGCATCTGGCGAATGGGATCGTTGATTGCAAAGGACGAGCCACACAGCTGTTGTACTCCCAATGCTACCCCAGGAAGAAAACTTCTAGCCATGCTTTCTTTGCACGTTTGCACCAGAGATTATCCTTCATGATGGAAACGCGGGTGCATGAGCTTGGAGTAAGAATGACAAACAACGAGCTGATTGTGCTGGATCTGATATAGAACAATCCCAATGCCAGTGTGTGGGCTATAATAGTTATGTCAGGATTTAATGTACCGGAAATGTGAGGCCTGCATCCCGGCCCTGGATCTTAATTTCGAACATCTTTGATAACGATTGCTGTCTCTTTAACGCTCTTTTTCTTTATTTTTTGCTGTTCTGCTCTTATTTTTGTCTTGTCTTTGTTGTGTTTTGTGTCGTCACTACCGCTCCAGGAAAGCGTTTCCGACCATGCATTGCAATGTGATATAGCAATGCATGGACATCTGGACAGATGGAATACGGTGTATTCCTTCAGTCCGGAAAGCTTGTAACCCCTCTGTACTGATACACCGCACATATATAAGAACGCTGAGAAAGAGAGAGAGAGAGAGAGAGAGAGAGATGCCTCCTACTTTTCAAAAGAAAATATTCAATATACTTACGAATTTTCGAGGGCTAAACAAACCCCAAATATTTGAGGGGCTTCTCTCAGGTAAGTTTTTCAGTATCTAGCCTCTGTTTAGGTTGGTATTTATACAGGTGCTTATGTACAGTAAAAGAAGGGATAATTTATCTATAGGGGTTAAAATGCAATTTTAGCTCTGCAGCAAAGCTTGGCAAATCCGCTAAGGAATCAATGGAGTTTTAATTCAAATTCAAATATATCAATGCTGGAGCTCTAGAGAACAATGCCATCTGCGAACATTCCAAGTCTTATCCTAGAAGGGATATGTATATTCAAGCTGTTCTGGATAATTTAGATTTTTAATAAATATAAATATTTTTACAAAGTTTTTAGTCATATTTAAACATAGAATAAAAATTTATCACGCAATTTTTTTTCTTCGATTTAATTATTAATATAGAAAACAAATTGGCTCTTGCAGTACAATTTTTTTCTTGACACAAATGTTTCAAATAGTGCATCAGGTGTCAAAATTTACATTAATCAACGACATGTTAAAAATTCAAGTGTAATCCTTTTATTATACAATACAGTTTATATTTTTTAATTCAGTGATTTTTAAATAAATTTGGATGGAAAGAAGCCTTTTTTATTGAAAACATTTATAACCTCGTGCAATACAGAGTATCACATGGGGACTTACATAGAAGTAAGCGTGAATCACACATCACAAAGAAGAGAAGGATTACAACACAAACATCCCAGACCCTACGGCACCGCAGTCAGCGCCACAAACCACTGCACCGGATGGGCGACAAAAGTAGCTTTGGAATTAAAAAAAATTATTTTGATAAAAATATGTCATTAAAAATGGAATCCATTGATGATTGCAAGATTTCTAGTCACACACACACACAAAAATTGTGCAATATGGCTTAAAAATTGCCCATCTTGAGTAGTAAGCGTTTATAGTTACCGATAATTGCTCATGAGGGCACTTAGCAAATTGCATAACTATTATCAATTGTTTTTTCCGATTCTGTATCGTTTTTAAATTTATAAAAAAACTGGCATACGTTTGCATGAGGTACATAGTTACGAGATTTGGCAATTACAGTTTTTAAAGAAAAATTTCCCCTTAATCTTGATTATGTATTCTTATACTCCCCCCTCTCCACCCAAGCTAAACTTTTTTCAATTGTAGAAAGCAAGAGGAAGAGGGTTCTGTTATTTCAGGATTTTATCATGGTTCTTTTTCACAAGAAAAGCTATCTCATTGTATAAATCTGATCTTTTCAATGTTTCTTATAATTCCCAGATACGCATCTACCAAGAAATTTGCAGGTGAAGTGATTCCACGCAAGATCAGTACCGAATGGATGGCTAACATGAGAATCGTAAGTGATGTGTTGTCTAAAAAAGAGGCCGACGATGCTTTCAAATTGGCTGCAGGGTAAGATTTACATATTTGTCATGCATTATCCTCAACTATAGGTTGATTAAAAACATTATGTTATATCTTTATTTTTCTAACTAAAACGTTAGTTTCTGCCTGTGTGTAAATATTCAGAGTGATTTATGAGATAAAAATGAATGTTTGGCTCACAGTTAATTATTTTTAGTGCTACATGATGCTTGTTAAAAAAGTGAAATAAATTTTCTTACAAATAATTAACTGTTAATCAGATTTGAGTTTATGATCTTGATAATTGAATGGGTTCAATAAGTCCTACGTGTCTCTTGCGTACGCTGAATAAAATTTAACTTGTAAACAGATGGTTATAAACTGCTGGTTTAAAAAAGACATTTTTCTGCCTTTTTACAGCATAGTAATCTACAATTGGCACTTACGTATTATTGCAACTATCGCCAACATTCAAGATAACTTGCCAAACTGGCAACTCCAATTTGGTAAGTTATCTTGCGAAGTAAATGACTGCTCTGAAAATTGGCAGTTATTTGCTTCGTTTCATATAACGTCGCCAATAGGTTGCGAGAATACGTAAGTATGTGAAGGTCCCTTAGGACCTCACTTTGAGAACGAGAATAATTTTGAGTCAAAGAAGAACCAGTAGCCATTTTTATAAATAACTTTCTTTATTTGGTTATCTTTCCCAAATAGAATCAAAGACTTATTAACAAATACGTCTACTAATATTATGAGGTTTTAAAGGTAATATCCTTTAAATTAACTTAAGTAATTAATGATCTAATTAATTAATTTATTAAATAACGATCACGCAGAAATTACCACGATAAGAGATCCCAGAATTATATTTAATAATGTTCTTATTGAACATTTAACTTTAATCTCACTCCTAAAACTTTAATGAGACTTTAATTATAAATCTATAATTACCAACGGAATCTCAACTCTTCTTGAGATTAAATTATCTCCAACAAGAAATCTTCAATTCAAATTCACTATAACTTTATGCTTCAATATCTATCTCCTACTGCTCTAACTTTACTATTTCGTTTGACTTAAATACTTTATCTAATCTGCATATAACAAGGAATCCTGTCCGCTTTTTGGAGTTGATTGGAAATAGGTAGGGAATTAAATTTCCCTAAAAAGGTCGACTCAGAAGGTTAGTGATAAAGTTCCGTATAGATTCGTCACAAGTACAATACAAATTTATTTTTACTTTGCAAAATTGTGAATTAAATGTAATAGTTTCATATAAGAAACTATACTATAACATTTTTTAAGACTTTTTTGATCAATAATTATTTTTGATTCTGTAAACCATATATACATATATAGAAATGTCGGAATTTCTGTTTTTTTCTTTCAAATCGTAAGTTCTCAACTCAATTGTATATAACTGAATAGATTAAAAGTATCCGAGAAAGCAAAAAGTAATGATTTCCGGGAAATTATATGTACATGTCACATTTTTTTTCTCTCTCTATGTATAAAAAAGTTTTTCTTGATGATGTTATAAATTTATTTATTTCACACACGGGAACAATAATAAAAAAAATAGTAAGTCCTGTTCAATATTATTATTATAAACTAATAACAAGGCGCAATTTTCGGTTTAATCAGCTACTTCACGCTCAAAGATTAACACATTACATCATAAATGCGTATCTGAATTTGAAGGAGCGCGTTTGTATTACAACTACATAATACATGTAAATTACCTTTTTACAATTTCAGCAATGAGTATGAACAGTTGTATAGTTTATACCACGGGTGACCAACCCGCGTCATGTGGGCCACAATGTGACACGGCGAAGTTGTAACAATGGGACGTGAGAACTTATTAAAATTTTTTTCAAATTGAAAAATAATAAATATCCTTCTTTTTTACAATGTTATTGAAATGCAGACAAAAAATACTTTCGAATTCTATTTTAAATACGCTCAATTAATTGAATTACAATTGAAAGCTATCATGCGAAGAATGCTTTTCATTGCTGTATGCATCGGTTTCGCAAAGGAAGCGCTCTCGCGATATTTTGGAATTTGAAGGAGCATGTTTTAAAATATCTGGAAGAATACAATGAAATGTCTAGTGAGTGCTTGCTACTCAAGGATGAAGATTGGACAAGAAATTCATATTTTCTTAGCAATAGAATGGGTTATTTAAACAATTTAAATTTAAGATTACAGGGAAAGTATTGTATTTTTCCTACTTTACTTACAAGGAGAAGGCCCGACTAAGGAAATTCATTTGGGGACGAGACTTTGTGTAACAGTAGTACTGCTATAGGGTATTTAAACCCCAATGTAATTCCGCCGAATGACCAGTCGATTCCGAGAAAACAGCGTTCGAATTTCATACTAAGCTTGTATACAAGTTATTTTCTCTCTTACAATGTCGCCTTGGTGTGATCGTCAGTGTATCGGAATACTATGCAATGGACCGCGGTTCTATTCCCGCGAGCGCCAACTTCGATATTACTTTTTCCTCTCCAATTTATTTTATTATTTATTTTCAGAATTCAATAATTTTATTTTTCAAAAAAAGATTCACATTGATTTTTAAATGATATTCTATATAATTATAGTAACTATTTTACTTTTTTAAAACACAAAACAACTAATAGTGTTATGATAAAAATACTTATATATAAATAAAAAGTGAAAATAAATTAAATAATAATAAATAAAGTTAAATAAATATAAGTAAAAATTTAACTGTGTCTTATATATTTTTTATTATATACAAGAACCTGAGTGATAATTGTCATAAAAAACAATATCTTTATTCACAGACATCTTCAATATAAAATATTCAAACTATTTCTATTATATGTGATCTATGTAAAATAATATCCATCGAAACACTACAAACTCTCTTAAAAGTCCAGAAATAAACTAAGAAAGTTGCATTGTAAATCAAAATTCGTTATCCTAATGATTTCTCCTTTTATTGGAGCATTATGTGTTTCTATAAGAATTTTTTGTTGTTAAAAGAATAACACCTGCTCTTTAAAAACAGCTGCCTTTCTCTTGAACAAAATCGTTTTGTTAAAAACGGAAGTAAAATTTTATGGCGATTTAGGTATACAGAATAATTTTAAAAATGCAATTAATTAGATTTTAATGACAGAAGTAATTGTAGCTATACCATATATTAGTTGTTTTTGTGTTTTAAAAAGTGAAATAGTAACTACAATTATGTAGAATATCATTCAAAAATCAATTAATCTTTTTTTTTTTTAAAAAAATAAAATTATTTAATTCTGAAAATAAATAATAAAATAAATTGGAGAAAAAAAAATAAAAACGAAGTTGGCGCTCGCGGCAAGAGAACCACGGGCCATTGGATAGTACTCCGATACGCTGACGATCACGCCACGGTGACGTTGTTTCAGGGAGAATATAACTTGTATATAAGCTTAGTATGAATTTCGAACGCTGTTCTCTCGTAATTGACTGGCCATTCGACGGAATTACATTGGGGTTTGAATACCCTGTAGCAGTACTACTGTTACACAAAGTCTTGCCCCCGAATGAATTTCCTTAGTCGTGCCCTCCCCTTGTTAGATTTGCCCAAATATGTGCTATTTGCGTAAAAATCCCGTAATAAGCTTATAAGTAACATTTTTTCACTGTATGTTTTGTTGTTGGAAAAATTGGAAGAGGCACGTATAATTTTTTTTTAATCAGAAAGTGGCACTCTTCCTAAAAATGTTGGCCACCCCTGGTTTATACAATGGGTTGGTTCTCCGTCCAGTGTCCCTAGTTTGTGGAAAGAGAAAAAATTTTACATGAAAAATAGAAGGGAAAAAATAAGAATTTCCATTTATGTAATGTGAATGTTTTCTGATCTCTTTTTATTTCCCATTTTCTGTAGCCAAAAAATAACCATGAATATACAAGAGTATAGAGAATTTCTGTTTTCCCTAAGTGCAAGGAAGAAACTTCCATTGTATGAAATATATCGGCGTATGTGTGGACTGCAAGGTACATTTTTCAGTTAGATGGAGAGTGGATTGATTTCAAATTATTCTGAAATATTTCTTCGGGGATATTTCTAGCAGTTTAGTTTATGTGAAATTTAGCATTCGTAAAAGTCAGTCAATAATAAAAAATCAATTAAAAATAAATGTTCTTTTTAAAAAATGCTTGTAATGTTTATTATTATTATTTTGTTTTCATGTAAAAAAAGTTTTTTTTTATCAGATTAGTACACAATACAAACGTTTTAATACAGTAGCTTTGGGTACTTGAGGCGTTTCTGATACTGCAAAAAAAGATGTAATATACTTTTTAACAATAATATGCGTCATTTATTCAGTACTTAAAGGACAAAAGAAGAAGAATGAGCCAAAGTTATGGTATTAATATTTTCTCTTATAATGGTTGTATGCTTTATTTGATTTAGATTAAAAAAAATCTTTTCTGTTAGAGATAAATTTCTTGCACAGAAATATAGACAATATTATTAATTGAAAATGGAAATGAAGAATTCCTTTTTTGCTTAAGAATTTCAATCATCATACGTATATTTGTAAAATTCTAACTAGTAATGCAAATATACAGATTAAACATAACATGAAAATTTATTTTGTTGCAAAATACTCTAACTTTCTTAACATGATAGTTACGAAAGATTTAACCCTTTAAAACGGGCAGTGGCTAATACGTCTAGCCACATATTAAATTTTTTTTTCTCAAAACGGGTGTTGGATATTTAGTCTATATATATTCGTTAATTGAAGCTAAAACGCATAAAAATTAATACGGATGGCAGCACGATACCTTTTTTTTTTGCATTTCATTTCCTCTGATGGCTAGTTAAAAAAGTCTTTCTCGGTGTAAATCTACAAATTGTATTTTGATTACTGTAATTAAAATTTCTGATATTTGAAAAAAAATTTCGACATGTCCTAAGCATACTTTTCTCTCATCTGAATGAATTAAACAATTGTACAATTAAAAAAAGGTTTTATTTAGGTTTTTGGAAAGCTTTTATATGTGGATAGAGTCTCTATCCACTGCCCACATAGAACAAAAAAAATTACCTATTCCTGTACTCGAGAGAGAGCACTTAGAATCTCGTGAGAATGTTGGGGGTTGGAAATAAAAAAACTTTGTTTACAATATGTGGTACAAGACTCTCGGGTACGAAAATCTTTCATTACAGCTTTTCTGCTCGGGGAAAACGTTTGCATAACATAAAGTTCCACAGTAAATAGCTCATCAAATTTGTTAAATGTGTGACTAATTTAAATTCTCAAAAATATTACTCTATTTCTAACTTTTTATATACTAACATTAAAGAAAATATAAACTGTGTATATATATTCAAAATTCAATGTATATTCTAAGTATTCTATGTATATTCTAAGTAAGTATTCTATCTTGTACAATTATTCTATTGTTATTTTATTGCACTTTTATTTTGTATTTAATTGTTATTGAAATAGTTATTAACATAAATGTTAATTTTTCATAAAAAAAAAAGTTCATAGTAAAATGATTCATTTTTTCTGTCCCGAAAAGTAAGTTAAATGTCATAAATGCGCAGTGGCTATAACGTCTAGCCACCACCCAGGAATAAAGCCCCTGATCAGATATTTTTTGTAACTAAATAATGTTTATAGAGGATGAGAACATTACATTTATCAAGTACTTTATCACAGAAAATTGTATTTTAGCTGTGTGCCCGTTATAGGGCTAATATTTCAAACTGTAAAGAACATAAAATACTATCATTATTTTCGTTAAAACTGGAAAAGGCTTTGAGACACACACATATTTAGAAAATTCTTTATTGTAATTTGCCTTACTTTTTAATGTTCAAAGGTTTTCTTAGTTGTAGTAGACTCTTTTATTGGAATTTTTTAAAAAAATATTTAGGCAAAATTTGGATTTAAAATTATTTTGCAATGAGCTCAAATAATAAAGAAATTCACTACAAGAATCAACTGAAATGATTGCATTTATTATTGTAAGAATTATATACATGAAAGACTGAGCCTGAAAAGCTTATCACAATTTGCAATGCCCAAGCATTTCTATCCCCTGTACCTCTGCATTTCACAGGCATGGTATCAAAAGTGGCTTGTACATCAAAGCATTCATTTCAGAAAACGTTCATTTTTTTCTAGAAAAAAAAAGATGGTCAGAGATTACATAGTATCAATATAATGTAAAAATATTGTTATAGAGAATAAACAGTACTTACTGGAGCCACAATTAAAATATTTTTATCTACGCATATAAAATTTGTTTTTTTTTATGATGAATATATTTCGCTAATGTGCATTATGTGTGTTGAAATTTCTATTTTAAAAATTATATAATAACTCTCATATATGAAACCAATATCTTCAGATTTAAATTTCTCTTTTAACATATATGAAAGAATTTAGGTTTTAAAAATGCCAATGAATAAAATACACACGAATATATACAGTTACTACGTCAATGTAATAAATTATTATCTTACAACACGTTTTCCAGTCAGTTTTTCAATTCCTACTATTAACTCACACTCTCTATATATTTATTTATCTTGATGGAATTTTCAATCGTTAATAAGATACATTTTGAAGCTCTCAATTGAGCTGAAATTTCATATACATGATTATTTTGGATGGCATTACATTAATTTAATTGAAATTAATAAAAATTAATTGATTAAAACTAATTATTTAAAGAATTACAAATACAGTCACGTTGGCATCAATTTTGGCGACTTGTGTCAAAAATTGAAAAAGGTTTTTTTCTTACATTTAAAAGCGCTCATTTGAGCTGAAATTTTCTAAACACTGTTGTTTTGGATAAAAATACGATAATTTAATTGTAATTAATTAAAATTAATTTACTTACAGATATTATTTAAAGAATTACAGATGCACATTCACGTTGGCTCCATTTTTAACGTCTTGGGTCAAAACTTTAAAAGATTTTTTTTTATCTAATTAGGAATTGACTTAAATTTTTTTTTATTTTACTTGTGTGTTTTTTATATTACTTGTTTTTAATCGCTAAACGTGATTAACTCTATTTATGATGGATCATGGATATTAGTCGCTAAATCTTAAGATAAAATTTGGAACTAACTGCGATGTAGTTATTTAAAAAGTTCAAACAGTTTAAGAGCATATATAACTAGTTTTAGAAGTGTAATGAATCTAGAAATATATTTTCAAGATTTTTTCTCCCATATAGTATTTAAAGATATTACTCAATACTCGCAGTCAGAGAGTATTTCTATAATAGAGCATAATACATTGTATATAGGTGACAAATAAATTAGGGAAGGGCAATAAAGTTGAGTTTGTTGAAATGACAAACATTTACCTGTATCTACAAGATGAGAGTTTTGGTAGCAATTCCGGGAGTGAGGAGTCCAGCTGTGAGAGGAAGACCAAGGGCTGCTCCGTGTCCAACAACGGTGCTGTAGGAAGAAATGGTATTGGGCAGAGCAAGGGCGGGGGCGGCGGCCAGCAGAGGGGCGGCGGGAAGAGGAGCGGAGGCGAGGATGGGGGCAGCAGCAGCTACGGCTGGGGCAACTGGTGGAGCGTAGGGGCTAACGATGGCAGCTGCAGCTGGGGCGCTCAAGGCGGTTCCGGGCTCATTGGTGTTGATGGAAGTTCTGAATCCGAGGGAGTCGGCGACGTAGTCTACTCTTCGGGCTCGGCCGTCGATGTCGGTGATGGTGTATGAGCCCTTCTTGTTTCCGAGGGCATCTCCGATTTCGGCTCTGGAGTTGGTGGCACCCAATCCGTCAGCAATGCCGTAGTTGAAAGCGTAGTTTCCTGCAGCCTGTGTTAAAGGATGAATTTACTTTCTTTTTCAACGCATTTTTAGTGATTATAATTTTAATTTAGTGACGAACTTAAATAATTTTGGTCGAAGGATTTTAATTGGTTTTGTGAAAGATTACAAGTTTGATATTGATTTTATACATAACTTAAAAGTGGATTATATACATAAAAACTAATACTTACGTCTTGTTGTCTGGCGCTGTTGCTGATTCCTGTGCTGAGGAGGATAGGATTGGCACAGACGGCTGCAAAAGCAGCGAATAAGAAGGCGGTCTAAAATCAATAGAAAATTCGTCCTTTTTAGTTAACAGAGAAAAGTATTAACTCTTCAGTCTACCTATTCCATTTAAAGTTATTTTCATATACTTTTTAAAACGGATAATGAAGTACTTTAACACAGCTAATCGTTTTAAATATTAATATTGAAATACACGAAACTGTCTGATTCGTTAAATATGAAATGATTTTTGTACTTTTGTATGTAGTGCATGTGGCTTTACTAATACTTTTTCAAAAGTTTTTTCAAAAAAGGATTTCTTTTGAAAATTCTGAATGATTTTGTAAAAATTTAGTGAAGAGAGAAAATTAATCAATATTCAGTTGCATGGTTTTATAAACTTCAAATTTTCAAGCGAAAATTTGTAAATGTATAATTTGGACTACATCGCGCTAAACGAAATCAAATCTAATAACTTTTCTTTTCCTGTACAACTTTACTTTTGTTACCGATTTATATGTAATAAATTATCTTTACATACTGCCTTTTCTTTATATTCTCGATGCTTTACAAGTCTTGTTCTTCTAAATAATCAAATTATCTATGCAATGTGTTAGAGATTTAACAGATTAACCACTATTCTGTATTATTTTGCTTTTATTTCCGTATTAGTAAAAATTGATTATTTGAATCTAATAGAATAATCAAAAGAGCATGACAGCATTTTAGAAAACATAAAACAGTTTAAAAATAAATAAAAATTGTTGTTATAGATTTGTATAAACTTTCATACATTTTATATTTTCAAATAAAATATTTACGCTCAAAATAGTTGGGGCCCGTTTTCTTAAGTTTATTTTTTCTTAAGTAAATCAAAAAGGACTACAACTAAATAAGCTTATTAGCATTAAATATTATGGCATGAAAATCTATAACAAGTAATATAAAAAAATTTTTTTAAGTCAATTCCTACTTAGATTAACAAAGACATTTTTTTATTTTAGCTACTTTTTATTAAATAGTTACAATTAAAATAAATATGTATATACATATAACAGAATCAAAACATTAAGTGGTAATTAATTTTTATTAATTATCATTAAAGTATCGTATTGTCATCCAAAACAATCGTGTATATAAAATTTCAGTCCACCTGAATGCTTTAAAACGTGAGAAAAAAACCTTTTCACGTTTTAACACAACTTGCCAAAATTGTCGTTAAGTCGCCAAAAAGGATGCCAACGTGACTGTATTTGTAATTCTTTGAATAATTAGTTTTAATCAATTAATTTTTATTAATTATAATTAAAAATTACTGTATTGTCATCCAAAATAATCATGTATATAAAATTTCAGCTCAATTGAGTGGTCAAACTTACCTTTGCAATCATGGTTGCTGGTGAGATCAAACGCTTTGGTTGAGATGATGGGATAGTGCTCTTCTCTCGCCTTTTTATACTCAACTTCCGCAGTATTCTCAAGGACCAACAAACCTTGTATATTCAGGCTGGGTGCGGTAACTCCCGTAATTATGCGCGTAACAAATATGCTTAGATAACTATATCGAGTTTTGTTTTCCAATTTTGTTTTTCTCCACCTGTGAGGCGCAAGAAAAATTCTCGGATTCTCCAAAAGGAAACACGGCACTTAATTAAAACCAGTCCGATCCAGTTTGACTACAAAGAATGTCTAATGAAACCGTTTGACCTTCCTCTGCTGATCTGATTCTTCGGTGTTATTGACTTTTTTTTTTCAAAATTTTATGCAAGAGTTTTGTTAATCGGGTGGGTTTGTTAGTTATGAATTTTTTTTATTTGTGTGGAGTTTTGTTAACGTGAAAAGATTTGATAAGGTATTCTGGTAAAGAGTTTTTATGCTTTAACCTTTTATCTACGACATTATGATTTGTACTGCAGTTTTTTCATACAATGTATTTCTTTGTTTGAATCCCTACATTGAAAATTAAGAGATATACATTAAAAAATACTCATCTTTGGGAAATTTAATCCGTTAGAGCGAATTAATTAATTAAAAATATTCAATTGTAAAATTAATTATATTCACCGTTCACTTAAAATAAATAGTCGAATCGTTTTCTAAGGTATTCATTAACATACAAAGTAAATAAGACACTCACCTTTTGACTTTAACTACTTTTTCTGAACAAAAATGACAACCTTCGCAATCCGCTGAAAACGCCGTTCGTTGAAAATGCAGTTTCTGCTATAAAACTATTCACCTTCACCGCTAAAATACTCATCATAGAGCCCGTGCTGCCATACGTCTTGAATGAGCGGATATAAAAGAACATTTCTGCTAAGTATCGTCAGAGTATTCGTAAAATGGTTATTCAATGTAATTTTAAAGTCAGTGATACTTATAAGTACCGTCGGTAGATAAAGGGTTAAGGGTTATTCTAAGCTTTAAGAACTCTATAAAGTAATTCACATTCTGGATGACCCTTTTGCGACGATTGACTATAAGAAATATTTTAGATACAATTTGCGATATTGCTTTAAGCAGATAACAACATAAACTTGACTTTTCCTTAAAAAAAAGCAGGATAAAATAAAATTATTATTAATCACATAAATTCCGCAAGGAAATTTAATCACAATAAGTAAAACAAATTTTTGTAAAAGAGATCTACCGTAAAATCCGGCGTATGACGCGCACTTTCAACACAAAAAATAAGATCGGAATTTATGAGTGCACGTTATACATCAGGGGTAGAAAAATGATAACTTTAAAAATAAAAAAAGATGAGCATAAAAAAAAAATTAGACTACTACACAGATCAGAGTACCATTTATTTAACAATCTTTATGAACTTAAAAAAAGAATTGTAGTTCTCTCTAGAAATATACTATTTTTTTCTAAAGCTTGGAATAGTACCTCGAATTATATGAGCTCAAAATAAGAACATTGTGTACGTACATTTTAAGTTTCTTCGTAAAAAGGAAGGGCGTTATACGGCGAATATACGTACAAATTAAAAATTTCAGCTTGAAAGTATAGGTGTGCGTTGTACGGCGATAAGCGTTATAATCTGGATTTTACTGTATAAATAGTTATACTTTATAAGGTTGCCTTTTTTTGCGTTGAGATTGATTGATTGATTGAATATTAACGTCGCACTGCTCAGCTACACGAGGGCTTTTGGCGACGGACCACGTAATTTTGAACCATGGTCAAGTGACGTGGACGACACCTGAGCTGGCACCCCCCTCTCCTAACTACCACACCAACGGGAGGACGTTTCAGCTCTCGACAGATTTAACGTGCATCGCTGCCCTACACGGCGGGTCTTTAGTGGTACTGGGCTCGAACTCGTGACAAAGCAAGCCACGGTCCGATACCTATACCACTCGGCTACCGCGGCCACTTTTTGCGTTGAGAGTGTAACTCTTATTACCGAACTATCGTTTTAATCTGCTTCATTGTATTGTTAATTTTTGCAAGATAGTTATATAAATAATTTACGCGTGTATAAGTATCAAAATTATTTTAGTATTAGTTTGAGAATGTAACTTTATTTTTGTATGCATATTTTACTTAAAGTGAAGTTTTTAGAATTTCAGATGTATATTATTTACCGTTTTAAAATTTATTTCTTACTATATATGGCAGAAATAGGTTTTTAGAAATCATCTTTTTTCAATTTTTTGGGAACGTATGATGGTTATAATGGGATGAAAGCGTCTTATTGACAACTTAAAATTTAATTACATTTCAAAAATCTGAAATTATTGGTGCATTTGATTAAAATAGAAAATGATTTTTTTAATGCTCTTTGAATATTTTGGTTTTTCTTGTGGCATCAGTACTTTAGTCTACCTTATTCATAAATTTAGATTTTAAGCAAAATAAATACAGTTCTGGTTCTCAAGATAAAAATAAATTTTGCTTAAAGGCTAGGATTCTCTTCTCTTGCATTTTGTTGAATATTTTAGCATTGAATATTTTGAGATTTAAGAAGATTCAATAACAGCTGATTTTCCTTCAGTGTTATATATGTAAAAAAGTATAATGAAATTTTCACCGCAGTATCATTTATATTTATCCTCATTCCACATATACCAATGAAATAGAATTAAGAACCCGTTAGTGGTATATAAATGCTTAATTAGTGTTGCAAACAATACTTAATGAATTTTTTAATCATTGTGTCATGTTTCACTTGAATTGTGTCAGATAAGAGGAATAAGTGTAGTAGTTTCTTTTCCTCGAACTATCTAACATATGTCAGATCAGCCACAGAATGTTGTTGACTACCAAAAATTTTATAACAATAAGCGGATTGTTGTTAATGTCGCTGTTAAATCCCCCTTAGAAAGTCCGATGCATCTCAGAATGTGATCCTGGTGAAGCTGGATGGTCGCAGCATTTCTTACAAGTGGGGTGGAATTTTTTGCCACTGTCAAGGAAAGACCTTTCAAGCGGCCACTTGTTAGACTAGCTAGAGCAGTCTGGGAGCAACGGTCTCATTTGATTTCTAGAAGAGAGCCAGGGGATGTTCCTGTGTACTGTTGGCGAGTAGGTAGAAAATGTCATTTTAGTTCAAATCTTGCATTATAGAGCAGCAGTAGCGCTCACAAAAAGGTTTCAAGGGGAGGGTCGAAAGCCCACCATTTTGGTATCATGCTCCAATACACCGCCCAACGTATTCTTTTGATTTTGTCAATTTTCGGGAACAAAAACAATATAAAATTAATTACTGAATGAATAATTATAATTAATTAATCAAATGAATTATTAGTAACAAATTTATAATTAATTTTTACGTAATATATACATAGGATTATAACCACTCGAAACAAATCAAGGGCTATGGGGGGTGCCGGACCCCTAGGACACCCCCTTGTGTGCGCCACTGTAGAGCAGTGTTTCTCAAATTGTGGGGCGCACCTTTTAAGGAGCGCAGTAACTCAACGAGGGAGGAATGGGGTGAGCATATCAAAAAGTTGAGAACAAAATATTATTTAAAGAAATTATTAATTTACTGAAAGTGTGTAAGCAAACAAAATGCATTCTGGCATAATAAAAAATAAAATACACATTTACACTGATATAAATACGCTTATAAATGTATCAGTACTGCACACTGTATTTGATAATTAATTTAACAATACCAAGTTAAGAACAAGTTTAGCAATTACCAGTGACCCCCCATAGGCATGTCATATATAAAATTATATAAAAAATTAATACTCATCTTGATAATTTGTACGGTTTGTAATTAAATTCGTATTGTAGATTTATGTCAAAGTACATCATTATTGAATTCAATGCATTGTTATTGTTTGGATGGGGAAGGGGAGGCGCGAAGAAAATTATGATTGAAAATTGGGTCGCGAGTATTCAAAGTTTGAGAAGCACTGGAGTAAGTGATATTTTTGGGGGAGTTAGGAGGGGATGAAAAGGGATAAAAAAGCAAATCCCTTGAAATAAATATATCCGTACCAACAAACACTGTCAAAGACCGCTTATTGCATTCTAAAGCCGTCGGAATAATTTTATGGATAGCAGTGTACAGCAGTGCTTCTCAAACTTTCAGTATTTGCGACCCATTATTCAATCATAATTTTTATCGCGCCCCCCATCTATACACAATTATAAATATATTGAATTCAATAATACTATACTTTGACGCTAAGGCTACAATACGACTTTAACTTCTTAAGTGCCTCCGGCGCATATAAACGTCTCACTCAGCCAAAGCGTTAATTTTCCCAGACGTATATATACGTCTTTCCGAAGTACGATCTTTTCTGTGCACTGCCATTAATAAAATTATTCCGAAATCTTTGGAATGCAGCAAAAAGGCCTTGACAGTGTTTGCAAAGGATTTACTTATTTCATAGGATTTGCTTATTCATTCTTTTTCTCCCCACCCCCTCCAATACATCACATACACACGCTTGCGTGGAAGACGGTAGCGTTGGAGAGTGAATCCCGTGTCTTTTAATCATCAGTAAAGGGATTAATTATAAACCGTTCAAGTTATCAAGAGAAGTGTTAATTTTTGTATATAATTTTATTTATACCAAGCCCATGGGGTCAATGGTAATTATTAAACTCATTCTTAACTTAGTATTTCTAAATTAATTGTAAAATATAGTGTGCAGTACTGATACATTTATAAGTGTATTACATCTGTGTAAACGTGTATTTATTTCTTATTATGTTAGAATGTATTTTGTTTGTTTCCTCTCAGTAAATTAATAATTTTTTAAGATAATCTTGTGTTTTCGACTTTTCAGTATGCTCGCGCCCCCTTTGTAAAGTTATCCCGCCCCCCTAGCGGACGCGCCCCACAATTTGAGAAACGCTGGTGTACAGAAACGATCGTTCTTCTGAAAGACGTGTATGTACGTCCAGAAAATGAAGGCTTTAGCTGAGCGAGCCGTTTTTACACACCGGTGGCACTTAAGAGGTTTAAGTTGTACTGTAACTTTAACGCAAAAGTATAGTATTATTGAATTCAATTCATTGTTATTGTATAGATTGAAGCGCGATGAAAATTATGATTGGATATTGGCTCACGAATATTGAAAGTTTGAAAGGCACTGCATTAGAGTACAGTTCTTGAGAAGTGAGTTCCAGTAGCCGTTTCATTGTTACTACTCTCTTTGGCCAGTCTATCAGCGACCTCATTACCCCCAATATTGACATGTGATGGTATACCTTGTGTATGGAGATGGACATCGTGGATCTGAGAGATTTTCCTCAGTTTTACCAGAATAGAAACTCTGGTATCGTCATTAATAATAGACAGTAAGAAGTTTTTAAGTAGACAGTATACAACCAGAGACGTCCTAAGGCATGGGTCAATTGGGACCGGACCCAGGGACTCACCCTCTGTGGGGGGCTCGTTTCATTCTCAGCTGTTTCTTAATAAGATCGTTAACCGGATAATTTTAAAGTTGTCAAATATTATTCCCGTTCATATTCTTCGAAAAACGGGGAATTTCAAACTGCAAGTCCACCAACAAAAGTGGTAAGACATTATTATTATGTGATGACCATTGTCCATGTCTAGACCTAAACTTAATACCATAAACAGTCATTCAACTCATTTAGTGGAAATGCGGCCATCGGTCGAGCCGGTTTGTGCCTAGGTTTTTGTGATTGTGAGTCATGCATATTTGTTTCAAAGGCCTACTTTTGCATGGTAGCCAAGGGTCTCAAAAATTCTTAATTGGGCCTCAAAGAATCGCAAGATTTTTTCTGGGTTCAGGGCCTCAAAGAGTCTTAAGACGTCCCTATATATAGAGTGCATTATTAACTCACATACAAATGGTAGCCCATATCAAATAAAGGCGCGTGATTCACACAATTTCACAAATCGACTGCCGTCTTTCGACTAAATGAGTAATGATGGTATATGGTGGAAGTAATGTAGTATATGGGAGACCTAAATAAGATATAACTTCAGCAGAAATTTTACAGAAAGACATCTAGCTTATAAATATGCTTAAATTTGATTTTAAAAAATTTAATAATTTTAATATAACAGGAATGTAGGAGTGGGAAGGCCCATTGACACCAGCTAAGGGGAATGGGTAGCGAGCCCCCCCTGGAATGTGGAATGGCAAGTGGCAGGGATTCGGTCTTTGGGTACGACGGAGTGAAGTCATGTCCGAGTGTTGCTAACTGTATAATAACCGTTTTCTTTAAATCTTTTTTTTTTTTTTTTTTTATAAACCTGTAAAATTTAAATGCCAGAATTGTTTCCGTGCCCATTGATTAGAAACAAACTTTAAGGCGCAGCCGTTAATGATCGAGTCTTAGTGGAAAACCCCACAGGAAGAACGTTCCAGAAATTTCGAGTTTTCTGGATTCCCGCGTGGAAATGAATCAGGTAAGAGTTTTTGCTTGCAACTCCCTGTAATGTAAGACGAGAGAAATTTATAAAATTATACTGTTTAATATCCATTTATTAAGAGAGAATTTTGATTTTATTTTTTGTATACGTCAGTGTACGTTTTTGCTCTGCATATCCATGCAGTTGTAACTTGTTGAACGCCAGTTCAAAATATACATCAGTATATATATTTTTATTATTCTTGTTCCATATCAAAGTAAGTTTTAGAACATCCGTTCTAAAAAATTAAGAAGCTTCAAAATCATTAATTCTCTCAGTATATTATTTTATTGCATACCCATGCAGTTATTTATAAAATTTTGAACGCCAGTTCAAATTTCAGTTATTATATATCAGTATATTTTTTTATTATTTCTTGTTCCATATCAATGGAAAGTAAGTTTTAGAACATCAGTTCTATGAATTAAGGAAAACTTCAAAATCATTAATTCTCTCAGTATATTATTTTATTGCATATCCACATGCAGTTATAAAATTTTTGAACGCCAGTTCAATTGGGAATTATTATATACATCAGTATATATATATTTTTTTTATTATTGTTCCATATAATGGAAAGTGTTTTAGAACATCAGTTCTATAAATTAAGGAAAGATTGTATGTTTTTTTTTTTTCTTTATGATATTTATTTATTTTGTAATGTACACGGCAATAAATTCAATCAGTGAATTTTTAATTTTTGTTAAAAAATTAATGTTAAAGAATATACTTAATCTCATGTCAATGAAATTATTTTGTGCTTATGTTACATATAGTATTTTTCGATTAATGGTATATTATCAGTTAAATTGGAGAAAAACTACCGAATATATTTTGTAGTGTTCTATTATTCCAGCCAGGAATAGATTAAGTGGTGCATGTCGGTTATATTTTAAGTGATTATATTGTGTATATCAGAAATAGGTTAGAGATTATTGTGTCAATAATATTTTAAGTGATTATTGTGTGTCAGTAATATTTTAAGTGATTATTGTGTGTCAGCAATATTTTTAAGTGATTATTGTGTGTCAGTAATATTGTAGGTGATTATTAAATATCGGCAATATATTAAGTGATTCGTGTGTATCAGTAATATTTCAAGTGATTCTTGTGTATTAGTAATATTTTAAGTGATTATTGTGTATAGGTAGAATAATCAGTAATATATTAAGTTCTATTTATAGAGTATTAAGTACATTTTTTTTTGGATATTGTGAAACACATGACTATTATTTTTGTTTTCTTCCCAGTTCATCGAGTATTGAGTTAGCGTAGCGGACATTGTTTGTGGGGGTTTTAATGAAGGATATATGTGTGGTACATTTTTTCCTATTATTGGTTAGTTTGAGTATATTTTAAGAGAAAAATTTTTCAAATGGCATTCTTGGGGGAAGGCTAAAAGCAAGATTTAGTGTTGTTGGCTGAGGAGTTAGGTCAGAAGGTATCAGATAAAATGACGAATATAGAGCTAAGGGGAATATCATAATCCGTAGCAAAGATTACGAAGAAGAGTTCGTTAGAGATCAGTTATCTGTTATTTTAGAGGAACGCCTTGAAAGGGAAAGTAAGGAGAAAATCCAGCAACAACGCGAATTCGAGTTAAAAAATGCGCTTGTCAAAGATCGCGATTCGATCCTGAAAATTTAAGCCCGCTTAAAACAAGTGTTAGTGATTTAATTAAAATCATTCCGAATTTCCATAAGGGATGGAGATATCGTTCTTTTTCCTTACCCTGTTTGAGGACAAGCGAAACGTATTGGAGTAGAGAAAACGAATTGGGTAACGCATGCCGCCCGATATTACTCAGCTAATAGCCAGAGAGTCAGAAGATAAATTTGACAACTATGACTACATTGTTATTAAAAAAGGTTCAAGATGAGCCCAGAGACCTTCAGGCAAAATTCATGAAACATCAGCGCATACCTGTAGATCTTGGCGTGATTTTGTGTTCGAAATTACGAGTTACTAAGAATGGCTCGATGGAATGGAAGTACAAATCATTGAAAATTTAATAATAACTGATCAGCTCAAAAACGCGTGCCGGGAGATAAAGAGAGCATTTCGTGGATGAATGGGCCAAATTTTATGAACCATCTGTTTTGGCAGATAAATTGGACGGCTACGAAAGTGTTCGGTCGAGTGTCAAGAAAACGAGTCAACCTGAAATGTCCCTCAGGTCAGATTCACGATCTAATATTAAAAAAAAGAACATGCAATAATTAAAAATGATATTCAGAGTCAAAGGTATAAATTGCCCTTCAAACAAGAACCTAAACAGCCAACATTTAAACCTACTTGCTATTCGTGTGGAAGAGTTGGGCATACCTCGAGGGTGTCATGCTTTTTGCCAGATCAATGCTGTGGAGACCAATGAACGTTTTCAAGAACAATCATCTGCAATTTTAACGGCTAAGGTTGCGATTCCGGTATATTCCCCTGCCAAGGAGAACGAGAAAATAGACGAGTTACAGTTTGTCCACATTAAGTGTGGGAATGAAATTCTGAAGGCTGTCATCGACACAGGTGCCCAGATATCCGTGGTAAGATGTCGTCGAGGGACAGAGCGTCGATAGTGGAGGGACAATCCAAATAATGTCGGCGTTTGGGGAACGTGAAGTAACCGAAAAGATTTTCAAACCTGAAAATCGACGACTCCAGACACGGGGTAGTACCCATTATGTGTGCAGTTTCTAAAAGGCTAGTTAACGACATGTTAGTCTGTTCGTCTGCTTATGAAGCGCTGTTAGAGAACGTGCAGTTTATTCACAACCCCGCAAACTTCTAATCTTCAAGGGCAGTTGAAGGTATTATGCAGATGATCCGAAATCAATTTCCAGCCAAGAAATGACCCGAGAAACTTACCCCTCTGAAATTTACATACAGGCTGTGAGCAAAGCAAATGAGGAAGAACAACTTTCGGAGGGAAGGGAAACGCGTAGTACATTCATAAAAATGCAAAGGGAAGATGACACATTAAAGAAACTCTGGAGTCTTGCAGAACAACAAAAGAACTCAGTAAAAATACATAACGGAATATTGGTACACTCTGAATATATTTGTGGAGAGAACATCGATCAGGTAGTACTACCACAATGTAAAAGAGAAGAAGTACTCAAAATGGCGCATGACGTCCCTCTTGGTGGACATCTGGGGGAGCAGAAAACTAGGCAAAGAATAAAGTACTCATTTTATTGGCCGACAATAAAACAAGATGTCAAACGGTTTTGTGAAAGTTGTAAGATCTGTCAGCTTCGGAAGCCTATCACTTACAGAGATCGGGTTCCAATACAACCATTGGTCAGACCCGAAATACCCTTTGAAAACAATTGGGCCGTTGGAACCTCCTTCGAGAAGGAACCATCATTTTATTATTTGCGCAGTTGATTTATGCACGAGATGGGCAGAGGCCATACCTGTCAAGAAATAAGCGCCAAGACTACGTGCAACGTCCTTCTGAAAATTTTCACACAAACAGGTTTTCCGAAAATGATCTGTTCTGACCAAGGAACTAATTTCACCTCAAAACTTTCTGAAATGTTTCTGAGTGTTATGGGGGTTTCACCACGTTTTTCTACTCCAGGGCATCCTGAAAGTATGGGTGCCGTGGAAAGGTGGAACCGTTGAAGGACATGTTAAGTAAGAATGTTCAAGAACATGGGTCCGATTGGGATCTCCATCTTCCCTTGTTGTTATTCGCATATAGGGAAATACCCCACAGTACAACAGGCATGTCGCCATTCCAATTAGTATACGGACGTTTGCCTTCGGGACCCATATCTCTTCTCAAGGAAGTGTGGGTAGGAGAAAAAACATCCCAACTACTCTCTCCCGTTCAGTGGAAAAGTATCTGGAAGACTTAATAGAAAAGTTAAGAAAGGCTCATGAAATAGCAGCTGAGACGGCGGAAGCGACTCAAAATAATTACGCATCATACTATAACTTACGATCCAGGAAAAGCAATTCAAGGTAGGAGATAAAGTTCTGGTACTACTTCCGTCTTCTACTCATAAATTGATGAAAACATGGATAGGTCCAGCTACGATAATTGAAATAACTAGACCGTATTCCGCGAAAGTTGAATTAGATGATGGGGGCATAAGAGAGTTACACTTCAATAAATTACGTCCTTACATAGCAAGAGTGGGACAAGTTGGCTTGATCTTCGATCAAGACTCAGATTTCGGGACCTTCATTATGCTCCAACAGATATGGCTGTATCATCTATGGGGGATGTTACAGATCACATAAGCAGTGATTGCCAAGAATTAGATGATGTTCAGCGACTGGAATTATTGAATACTTAAATTCTCCAGTTTGTTTAGTTCACTTCCTGGCTTAGCAAAAGTAAAGGGACATAATTTAAAACTGAAACCGGATTTCACCCCAAAAAAGATGCACCCTTACCGCATACCTATTGCTTTGCAGCAAAAGTCGATCGTCAGATCAATGAGTTAACCTCAAACTCATCGAACCGAGTGAAAGTGAATGGGCGCATCCAATTGTTTGTGTATCCAAAAGAACGGAAGTATCAGACTATGTGTTGACTACAGACATTTGAATAGTTTCACTATTGCAGACGCATACCTATGCAAAATGCAAAGGATCTTCTGTTTGAAGTGGGCCAAGCTAATTATATAACCGTTCTAGACCTAACAAAGGGCTACTGGCAGATTCCAATGGCAGAGGAGGCAAAGCCTTACACAGCCTTTGTGACTCATCATGGTCATTACCAATTTTGTGTTATGCCCTTCGGGATGAAGAACGCCGGGAGTACCTTTCAAAAAGTTATGGATCAGGTGCTAGTGAAACACCGGGCATATTGTCGATCATATATCGACGATGTAGCAGTTTTCTCCAAAACATGGGAACAGCACATGAAACATCTGTGTGTAGTATTTCAAACGATTCAAAAGGTCGGGTTCACGATTAACCTTAAAAAGTGCAATTTCGCAAGAAGACGTGTGAAGTTTTTAGGGCACGTTGTTGGTTCAGGGCAACATTCCCCCAGATCCCGGAAAGGTTGAATCAATCAAAAATATATCTGTACCAACAACGAAGAAAGAAATACGAAGTTTCCTGGGTTTAACTAGCTACTATCGGGAATATATCCCAAACTTTGCTTCTTTAGTCTTGCCATTAACAGAACTGACAAGGAACCGAGTTCCGAATATAATCCCTTGGAATGAAGTTGCCGAACAAGCTTTTACAAAATTAAAGGCACAACTGGTAAAAGCACCATCTTTGTAACACCTGATCTATCAAAACCTTACCAACTATACACGGATGCTTCAGCGACTGCAATCGGCGCTTGTTTGTCTCAAAACGATGAAAAGGGTAAAGAGAACCCAATTGCATTTTTCAGTAAGAAAACTGACCGAAACTCAAACTCGGTGGGCAACCATAGAGCGTGAGGCTTATGCCGTTATAGAGGCATTGAAGCGCTTCGATAGCTGGATTTTCGGGGCCGAAATTGAGGTGATATCAGATCACAACCCTCTGACGTACCTAACCTTAACAACTCCTCAAAGTGCCAAACTAACTCGATGGGCATTAGCCCTCCAAAGATATAATATTGCTATTTCATACAGGAAGGGCGTTAAACATGGAAATGCTGATGCATTATCCCGGTTGCCTATTCCCATTAGTTAAATAAATTCGAGCCAGATGATCGCTTGACATTTTTTTGTATGTGTAGTAATTTCTGGAACTGCTAAAGATGAAAATTTTGGCTTTTGTGATATATTTTTTGGTAACTTCTTTTATATTTTAATATTTTTTTGAGTATTATTGTGTTAAAACTTGTACGGATATTAATTTTCTAGCATATTAATGTGATTTGTAAATCTATTTTTTGGGAGTTGTATTAGCAAAAGCTCTTTTTACATGATACCTGAAAAAAAAAAAAATTTCTCTCGTTATCTTGTTTCTTGCCATGTATGTGTGCATGTGTTTTTTTAGTTTCTTTTCAGCTTCATCGTCCTGGAATGACGGATGAGCTTTTTAAGGGGGAAGGAGTGGGAAGGCCCATTGACACCAGCTAAGGGGAATGGGTAGTTTCCCTCCCCCTTGAATGTGGAATGGCAAGTGGCAGGGATTCGGTCTTTGGGTAAAAAATGACGGAGTGAAGTCATGTCCGAGTGTTGCTAACTGTATAATAACCGTTTTCTTTAAATCTTTTTTTTTTTTATAAACCTTAATTTTTAAAATTTAAATGCCAGGTTTTTTTAATTGTTTCCGTGCCCATTGATTAGAAACAAACTTTACTAGGAAGAAAACAAAAGTAAATATATTCCCTTTTTACTAAGAAGATGGTTATATAATATTAAAATGTTTAAAGAAACAATAAAAAAATCTCATCATTAAGAGGCCTCAGGACTCTTGAATGGCATTTTTTTAATTTTTTGAAAAAAATATATGTTAAAGCCTCAACATATATATATATATATATATATATATATATATATATATATATATATATATATATTTCTGAGCATTTTGATACCCAAAATTTTGTTCATACTATGAAAGCATCTGAAATTACTGAGAAATAATTAGTGAAACTTAAACACAAAAACCCTATCTTTTGCTTCATTTTTCTCAAAACAAAAACATTTAGCTTGCGCGCAGGTTTTCTCAGAAACTATTTATGATATCAATTTGAAAATTCATACACGTTTTCAATAGAATTTTTATTTGAATTTTAATTAATTTTTTTCTTAAAATTTTCGTTATAATTGTATTTAAAAATATTTTTTTTCCTCTAAATTTCTTAAAAGTTAGTTTAACTCTAAAAGTGAACATTTTTATACCAAGTAAAATTAATTTGTATATTTTGATCAATTTTGTACTTTAGAATCCTGCGCGGTGTAAAATATTAATTATCATATTTTTGAAAAAATGTCCATTTTATATTTCTTTATAACTTTTAAAATTTTTTCTCAAATTCTCTGAAAATTTGAGAAATAATGTAAATATATATGATTATCATGTGGTAAAAATTTCAAATTATCTGTTTTGTTTTATTGCTAAGCTACATTGGTTTAAAAAAGAATGTTGTTTTGTGCACGGATATCTGTTAAGGTTCCTGAGACTTCTTAAGGCATTAAAAACATTGGACATTTACGAATAATGCATATAAAAAAATGAGGCTGAGCCTTGATGAAGAAGCATACTTATATACTCTTTGGAATCCTTTGATAGATTTTGGAATTAAAATAACAGTTAAACAGACAATCAAAAGCTAAGCAAAAAGGGAGAAAACACGTTTAAAATAATTTAATTGAATTTTGATTTAAAATTTTTTTTCAAATAAGCATGTATTACTAATTGCTATTGTTTTTCAATCACCATCATAATATATACAAATGATTATTTTAATTCGGCCTCATGAAATTAAATTTAAATCACAATTTCATTTAAAAACAAGTTTTAAGTACTCTTCTCATTACCGATTATTTAATTTTCGTTCTTGCTTTGGGTTTATCAATAAAACTGAAACAAGGATTTTTTTACCCATTTTAAACCAAATTTTATAAAAATTTACATAAATAAATAGAAATTGATTTTCAAAAAAATTTAATTAAATCATTCGGTTTACTTTAAGAAGAAGTTTCTTTAAAAAAAAGCGCTCGTCTAAAACGGTAAATTTAAGGCATTGTAAGTAATTGAAATATAAATAAGGTATTTTAATGAACTATTAAATATTCCGCAATAATAAGCAGTCGTTGGCACTTTTCTACTAACAATTTCTTATTCCTTCACTTTCTTCCTTAAATATCTCCTAATTTTGAAATAATATTCTTATGTTTAAGTATTTATTCAGTTTTTATATGCAATACTGAATTTTCTATGAAAAAATTTCATTGTTTGTTGGTGTATCTTCTTAAATTAAAAGCGAATGCAATTTCTAAAAACCGAGATTTGTATCACACAAACTTATTCAATTATACTGAATTATTTTCTGATGCAATAGTGAGATAGTATTAGCCTATGGTTATTAATATGTTTTGTAAACAACAGTTGGTCATTTCAATGCTATTGAAAAGGGCGGGGCGATGAATTGACCTTAGAATGGAAACCAGTGGCGATCACTCTCAGACCGCGTGCACATCGTGCATAAGCAATTTCTATAGGTATATAAGACCGACTTACATTTTTTGGGACTGTACCATCAGTCTAACAACTGTGCTTCCGACTTCAATCATGATTGCTAAGGTGAGTATTAATATATAGTTTCCAATAAATACTCAATAGGTCTTACTTATTTTTACTTACTTTTCCTTTTTCGAGAGCATCTCAGACTCGATTTTAAGATAAAATACCTCGTTAAAATATGCATTTGTTAGTATCTATTATAGTGCTCATTCAGATTATTTGGAAAAGCGTACAAACGATTTTTACTTGATTGAATATTGCGCAAAGAATGTATTTTAAAGCAATTACTGTGCATACAATATGGAAAAGAATGTTAGCAGAAATTTACATTCGTAGTTAGTTCTGCAGATAAATATAGGCTTTTTTTTGTTTCAAGTTTTACACCTTAATGGAACATTAATGCATTCTTGTTGATTGAAAAAATAATTTGTAAATCAACAATTTGTTGGGATTTGTAAAGAAAACCGTTTAGTTTTGGTTAAAAAACACGACTACGATTAAAAATGATTAAAGAATTGAATTTAAGGGTTTTTTTAGTTAAACCTTTTTTTAACCCTTAACTTCACACTGTTGCATTTCTGCAACATGATTTATTTTAATTTAATGGACTCAATATATTTTTAATTACCTACAAATCACTCTGAGGAAAAAAAAAAAAGATTACTGCAACACGAAATACATGCTAATTTTGTCACTAGATGGAAATATATTTTTTCCAAAAATCACAACAATTTTAAAAATCTCTGATGCCTCAAGAACTGTGTTTTTGCAATAAAAAGAATCCATTATATTTTATGCTTCCTTTTGTTTACTGACGAAATAAATTACCAGGTAAGAAATTTAAACATTTTATGATGAATAATAAAATCCTCACATAAAAAAAAGTTTTGTAATTTACAGCACTACTGCGCAATGTTGCACTTCTGTAACAAACAAAAAAATGACTGAAATTCAATTTAAAAGTGCTTAATTTTTTTTTCATATTTTTCCCTTTTATTATTACTTGAGAACTAGCTCATATAATTTTTTCATAGAAATTTAAAAAATTGCGAAGTTAAGGGTTAAACCATTCTTAAATAACTTGCTGATATTTTCCTTATAAGTATATCGGTAACCTTTATTTTTGCTTATAAACAAGATGAATAAAAGTTTGCTAATGATAAATATTTATTCATCAATTTTGAAGAATAAATATTTAAATTTAAGAGCTATTTTTTTTCAATTTTTATTGTACGATATTCAAACTACATGTTGCACTGTGTAAAAAAATTGTTCCATAAAAAATTAGAGTTCAGCCAAACGTAAACTATATAAGAAATTTTGATAAGATAAGAAAATCAGAAATGAAGAGCTAGAATCTATGCTTAATTTTTTTTAAAAAAAACTTTATTGAATGTTTTATAACAATTTTTCATGTATAATTTACTATTTCTTAAAGCATTACGTTATGCATGTTAAAAATTTTATAGATATAGTTTTAGACTCAATATTCTTACAATTATCTTCGTACTTTTATTTCTTACTACAAAACACTTTTCTTTTGTTCAAAAGATAGATATACGACACCGTTATTGAACATGAATACTAAGTTAATTTTAATGGAACGCTTTTTAAGTGACTTAAAGAGTTTAAATTCAGTTCAAATTGATTTTAAGAAAAGCTATAGCTCACATTGCAACAATTTCTACTTAAAATATTGGGGAAGTGCTCGATTTTCCTTAATAGAAAACAAGTAATATGTATATATAAAGTCAATTCCTACTTAGGTCAACAAGGAAATCTTTAATTTTAATTACTTTTTATTAAAAAGTTACAATTAATATATATATATATATATATATATATATATATATATATATATATATATATACATGACAGAATCACAATATTAAGTGACAAAATAGAAAGTGTGATTTTCATTGCAATTTTCCATTTTCCTTTCTATATAGGGTGTTATATAGACAATTTTTTTCTATTAATTCATTAATTAAATTTAATTATTCTTATAAAATAGTATAATAAAAAAGAAATCACATTCTCAGAAATTAGGTCATCCCAGGTGTGATTCGAACCCCCGCCCTTTGGATTAGAAGTCAAACGCGGTATTCATTGCGCTACAGGGACACAACGAACAATTTTCCTTTCTATATATGCTGCTGGACTATTATTTTTGTTTGCTACTTTTTATTGATTTTTTAATTTAATTAATGAATTAATATTTGAAAAAACTGTATTAACATCAAGTGTCATCCACTACAGGTTAAAAAAAATTGTATTTGAATTTGAATGGAGAGTGTGAACTATAATAGTATAGAAATTGAAAAAAAAATGATTATGTAAATTTAGAGAGTTATATGTTTTGAAAATACTGTATAAAATAATAATCAAACAAATATACGAGCATAATACTAATTAAAGCAGGATTCTTCAATTTCTATGAGTTGTGATATTCAATAAATATTTTTAAAAATTATTTATTATTTGAACTAATACAGGAAATGAATAAAAAATAATGACGTATAATTTTTTAAACTAAAAAATAACGCAGACTGTCTCTTTTTCGCAAATGTTCAATATAAGTTTATCTCCTTTAGATTGCTCTTCTCCTCGCTGCCTTCGTCGCAGCTGAAGCCACCGTCTTGGCCCCCGGACTCCTCAATGCTGGCATTTTGGCCCCTTCTGCCCTGACTACCGGATCCATTGTCGCTATTCCCGGAGCTGTTTCCACCGATAGCAGGATTATTGGAACCACTGGACTGATCGGAGGATCTCCCCTTCTTTTGAATTCTGGAATCATTGGAGCTCCCCTCATCAGCCCCCTTGGTTTGAGGAGCGCAGCCATCTTTGGAGCCCCTGGTGTCGTGAAAACCATCTTGAAATAAGAATCAATGACCATGTTAAGTGAAATGTGATCCGAATGTGAACTATTTGTAACAAAATGATGTTATTCATATTTATAGCGTTTATGCTATTCAATAATAATTCCTTTCAGATATTTTTATCTGGAAAATTAATAATATATCAACAATATTTTTAATGAAAATTATAATTTAACTCTTTATATCACACTCTTTTTTTTTCTGTTGATTTTTTTGTTTTAGTATTTTTACTTCTGGTGCATTTATTTCATTTTTATCGAGGATTACTTTATCACATTTCACAAATAATTGAATCTCCTTAATATAATTGTTGGAAACCTTGTCTTCAAACGAAATATAAAATCTATATTTTCAGTCTAGCTGATTTATTGATAGACTGCTTATGATAATAGAAAAATTAATCTTCATAAAGTTTATTACAAATACCAGAACAAATCATGCACGTGCGTATGTTAACCATGTTATTCAAATGAAATTAAAAGGCATATGCCTCCTTAATAGCAAATTTATTTAATATTTACCAAGTTAAGACACATCACACTCACACAAAAAACGTCGTAAATTCGTAGAAAAGGTGACTTTTTTTTGCAAAAAGGATTGTAAACTTATACCCACTCCTCTAGAATAGTATTTATCAAACTTTTTTTTTCAATTCCTAATATTAGCTCACACTCTCTATATATTTATTTATCTTGGTGGAATTTTCAATCGTTAATAAAATACATTTTAAAGTGCTTAATTGAGCTGAAATTTTATGTACATGATTATTTTGGATGACAATACAATAATTTAATTATAATTAATAAGAATTGATTGATTAAAACAAATTATTTAAAGAATTACAAATACAGCCACGTTGGCATAATTTTTGGTGACTTGTGTCAAAACTTAAAAAGGTTTTTTTCTCACTTTTTAAAGCATTCATTTGAACTGAAATTTTATATACACGATTGTTTTGGATGACAATGCGATACTTTAATGATAATTAATAAAAATTAATTACCACTTAATGTTGTGATTGAATTATGTGTATATACATATTTATATTAGTTGTAACTATTTAATAAAAAGTAGCTAAAATAAAAATTTTCTTTTTTGATCTAAGTAGGAATTGACTTAAAATTTTTCTTTTATATTACTTGTTATATTGCATGTTTTTGTAGTGGTACACTTTTAAAAATTTCAAAATTTGTTGGCACACTAGCAATAAAATACGTTAAAAAGATTTTTACTTATTTTTATATACTAAATAAAATAGTTTATATGATAATAATTTTTAATGTGTTAAATAAAACATGTATGATAAAGACAACAAAAAGTTTATTGAGTAATTAATTATAATCAATTATAAGAATACATTCAATGCGAAATCTGAGCTTAAAGATGTTTGATAACTTCGCTTATATTTTGTCGTAAAAATCATAATGTCTTTCTGATTTCGTTATCTACATTTAAAAGCTTTAATATTTTTTTTTTCATTTTTAAATTTGTTAATGCTGAAAATTCGAATTCTCACAAATAAGATGTGGAAAATTATAACAATATTTGGCTTTTATGGGATTGTATCGCTTCTAACTTTAATCCAAAATGAATCCATTGTTTCATCCGAATGTTTTGAAATTAAATATCCATTATTACAGAGCGTAGTATTAATTCTTCCTCTTCATTCAAAATTAATTCATATACAGATGTATCCATTATCACAAATGGATTACTAACCTTATCAGATTTTGTTATATCTACATTTGGGAAGTAATGAATAACTATCTGTGTGTCTTCTAGTGTCAATAACAGTAGTAGTCAGTAACAATTTTATGAATAGTTTATTTCTATAAAACGGACGAATTATTTGATACCTGATTTTTTTCCCTCTGAGTATAATTAATAATTAAACCAAAAATTTCCCGATACATTTCAAGAACTAGTGGGTATATAAAAGTGCTGCGGCACAGTGGTTGGGAATCACTGCTCTAGAGCACTAGTCTACAAATTGTGTTTCACATAACCCTGGGTTCCACGAGTCACAATAAAAATAATAGAGGATAAATAAATATGTATGCAAAATGGAGATTCACATTCTCTATAACGTTTGTATAGTTACAAATATCTATATAAAGCAAATCCCATTCATTAAAATTGAAAATTTTATTCACATATAATAACTTTATTTTGCAATATTGTTTAAGCATTTATTATAATATAATAAAAGAAAATTAAAACGAGCGTTTTATCTTTATATACATATTTCTTACCAGATTGGGAATATTCTATGATTTACATCTCCTGTTCTGTGAGATAATTTTATACTCGTTAGTTAGTATATATAGAATGTCTTGCAAAACTAAATAGTTTTTTAATGGAAAATGCAACTTTTTTTGAATTTGTGGAAAAAACACCTACAATAAAAGAGAGGAAACAACTTATCAATGGATTCGATGTTAAAATCTAAATTTAAGATATCCGACTACGTTCGGAACCGTGATTTTAAAAAAGCGCATAAATGGATAATTTTCTTGATATTTAGTGTCACTCAGATTAAAATACATACATAAAATTTTTTTAAGTTCATTTTGACAAAAAAAAATTATTTAAATATAATATTTTGGCAAAAAATTAACTTAGAATAATCTTTTTTCCAAATGTTCAAAGAGAAAGAAGTCATATTAAGACAAAGAGAAATCATATTAAGTTTTGAATTTGCTGACGAGACTGGAATGCACAAATTTCCACGAGAGACCAAGAATGAATACTTTCTTAGTTAAAGAATTATATTACACACTTTCAGTTTGAGTTACATAACAAACATCATTTTCTGAGTTATATAATCAATACATAATGTAAAAAAAGTGTGCAATGCTCGTACCGCTAATACGCTGAAACAAGTCCCGGTACGATCAAGGAGATATAGTGTGGTAGTTATTAATCCCCCACCCATGAATGACGTTCCCGTTTTTAACTGAATCGACTCCCAGAAGGCGTTGCGAGGGCTTAAAGCGCTATAGATAAACACACACACACAGGAGAAAGTAACTCATCCACTTAGACATTTATTACGAGATCTCCAGAACTCTTATTTTAGTAGAAATCCCCTTAGACAGGGTTTTGTGGAAATTGACTCCCAAGATTCGTCTAATTTTTTCTATCTATCTGCACATGCACTGGAGAAAAACGATTCTCACTCATCACGAGATATCCGGAACTATTAGACTTGAAATGGTTCATTTATTACAAATCCATTAATAAAAAGTACTGTGGAAACCAACTCCATTGGGGAATGGGAAGGGATAACAAGGGCTTAAAAAGGTAACCTATCTTTATAGAAGATAGACTCACTCATCAGGAGAACTCCGGATGTATTAGACCTACTGATTTGAAATTTGGAAAGCATGTTTCTTTTGTTGAATAAAGATCCGCTTAGAATGGGTTTCTCAAAATTCATCTTCTGCACCGTGGCGTAAGAGATAATATTTATATAATGAGAGAGAGAGACTGACAGATGACCCGGCAAATACCAGGTAGATCAACCATATTTATTTATCTGACTTTGCTGATTTGTTTACTGAATCGTTCTTCTTATGGAGTCTAATTTACAGTTCTTTAATAATTATTTAAAATTTCAATTAAATTTTAGCTTAATTAAACTTCTTTTCTAAAATTCCTTTAATCAGATTGTTATTTTTTTCCAACTTACCCTTTTTTAAAGAACTGATATACTTGCTAGCATATGTATGTGTGTGTGTGCATGTAATGCAATATAATATCATGCATATTTTAATCACATAGAATCAGAAACTAACACATGATCTCCTTTTTAGGACTTTCATTTCTTCATTTCCTTTTCACAAAAATTCTGAATTATTGAAAAATAATAACTTGCATTATAAAGTTTCAATAGAAATGTCTTGCAATTTCATTATAATAAATATCATATAATTTTGATAGTTGTAACAATGAAATAGAGAGAGGAGAATCTGTGCATAAGTTTAAAATTTTTTACATAATCATTGAACACAGAGCTTAATAAGATGTGAATAAAATAATTTCATAATAATAAATAAAATTTATTTATCCAATAACTTTTGAATTCAAAAAGAGCCCATCATCCTGCCATTTAAATTATGACGTAACTTATGCTGCAATACCTTATTATAATAGTGCCATATTATAATATTATAATAATAAAAATGACAGACAAGTGTGTCCTTCGAAACCTGTTATATATATCAACCCAACTCCACTAAAATTCAATAAAATGTAAAATAGATTTTCATTTGAAATTTTTAATAAAAAAAAGATATATAAAATGTGCAATACGGAATTTTTTCTACAGAAGGGGAAAATATCTACATCGAACTATTTTTTATCACAAAATAGACCGGAATTGTATTTTGAACTGCATTTATCTGCAATTTCCATAGAAAAACAGTTTAAGAGTGTGGCTGGCGTCTGTCTGGTCTTCGCCTTACGAAATATGAGTTGTTCGTTGAATACTAAATGGAAAGATAGAACAGAAAAGATATTTTTCGAGTTAAAAAAATGTCGTCAACTTTCCTTAATTTTTTGGAACGTAAAGCTGATTGTGATCTACTGTAGACTTAACTCAGAATTCTATCAGTAGTTTTAAAGTAAACAAAACCATCAGCAGATAGTCTATATCAGTTGATCGCTTATACACATAGAGCACTTTTTTGGGGGGAGAAATTTCACAATGATTCTCAAAACAGGTATTTTATTTTCAGAAGTCATGTGAAATTTTTCAAAACAACATTTAGGTAACACAAAATCCATTTCAGATTATAGTTCATTTTTAAGGCTTCACAAAAATCCAGTCGGAACTTTATATAACGAAGTCACTAAATCCCGAAAAATATTTCGCTGTGTTGGAAATTCAAAAAGAGATTCATCCTTCTATCTACATTATAAACCACATAAAACAAATTTTAAATTCATAACCACTATGAGTTATTATAAAAAGTTTTGTAAATTAATATCTATTTATTTTATATATCATACCATAAAAAGAAATCTGCAAGGAAAACATGGGGGAAAATTGTAAAGAAATACACTGTATTTTCAATTTATTAAAATTGATGAATTTTAATGACAGTTTCTTATTTTAAGCCTACAAAATTTTTTAAACATACCTTTTATTTAGCAGTTTTAAAAATAAATTAGCATGTGCATCCTTAAATTGAATAACTGTAAAATGTATAAATTTTGTTTGAGTTTTCTGTTTGAAAAAATGTTTTCTCTGATAATACGAATTGTATCTTTGTAATGCACCAACCCCCCCCCCTCCCTCCAGGCATATTTTCTTCACACTGTTATCCCCACCAAATTGTTCGAAATGATTTTATTCTTTCATCATACGCATATTTCCAGAAATATTTTAAAAGGGTGAGAAAAAAATTCAAATCACAAGAGAAAACCTTCGTTACATAGAAAATGCACTTCGCTATTTGGAGTTTATTTTACGAAAAAAATCGTAAAATTGGGGTTCTTGGTTCTACAAAAAAGTTCACAAAATAGAGGTTAGTAAAATGTAGGTCCAATTGTATTTAAAGTTATAAACTTGGAATTAAATATTATACGTTGTATTGTTAGAAAATAGGTTTCAGACAGTGATAAAAGTCATAACATTTATTAAAATTACTGGGTAATACCCCTCGAGAGCACTTTCGTAGATGGAGAAAATTAGTCCCAAAAAATTAAAAACCTTTGGAAATACTTTTTATGAAATATTTTTAAAGTAGAATTTCTTCCTGAGATATATTTAAGTTAAATTATTTGAAATGGGGAAAACAATAAAACTCCTCTTTCTCAACATTCTGAGAATAAATATTATCTCTTACATAACGTAATACTTTACTTTGCAACGGGTTCTATTTTGGGGTTTTTTACTAATCCTGTAGGGAAAGATCTTTTTAAAAAATTTTTGATAGGAGAATCCCTTTCTGTAAAGGAACCGTGATTTATATAAAATAACACTGCCATTTAAAGTCAAGGGAACTGAGTTCGCGTGAGAGAAGAGAGAAAAGCTATTGAATGTGTCGTAGTCAGAACATAGATTTGAATCATTCCAGAAGAAAGAACCAAACGATTCGTGTGGATATTATCGAATACAGCCGAGCGTCTGCAGTTAATGTGATTACAATTTCTTTATATAAATATTTAAATTAGTTTTAAACGGACTTGCTCCACGTAAACTTATACTAAAGGCCGTTTTGAATTCATTGAAAAGATAAAATAAACATTGTAGTGTGCTTAAAAATGACTCTTCCTACTGTAAACCCTCTCACAAACAAGAGCGGAAGCTTTCCACAGCTTATTTTTAAGGTGACTGCATACCTTGAAAATGTCGTTTTTCGTCTACATAAAGCATTTTTTTTAATTTCAAAATCCTATAGTTTGAACATTTTCTTTCCAAAACAGTTTTTCTTTTTCCTTTACGCGAAATAGAAATAAAGTTATAGTGATTTTAAAAAAACATCACTCTATCCAAAAGGGCAGCAAGATAAAACTTTAAGAGTTTTTCCCGAAATTGTTTTCGAAGAAATTCTTTACCAGATACAGGATATCTTACGAACCAAACCAGATAACATTTTGAAATTTCGTGGGAATGTTTATTATACTATTTTTCATGAAGTGGAACAAAAGTTTTGTTGTAGGTTAAATATTTCTTCATTTAGGATAGTTTTTATGAAGAAAAAACTTTAAAAATATCAAAATTTTCATATTATTATGTATAATTGTCTGTAATTCTTTGTATTTTAATATTTGTCCTAGATTTCGGTTCATTTTGAAGAGCACCATGATATGTATGTTGTGCATAAAGAAAATTATGATAATTGTATTAGAAACTTTTATACAGTGTTACCTGTTTTAGTAAAAATTTGGTAAAATTTCCTTGAAAACAACCAATTTTTCTAAAAGTACAATATTTATATAAAATTTTTCATGTATTTACATATTTTTTTTTATTTTTCTTCCTAAAAGCACTCAATTTGTTTCAAAAATTTGTTTTTATAAAAAAATTGGGTCCAAAGGTAGACAGTCATCTTAAACCCACAAAATCTAGAGCAAAATAAATATCTTTTTTCAGTGAAAGCTAATTATCATTACTTACATATCTATATACCTTAACTTTAAGAACTCTTCAACTTTGGAGCATTTATTTTCATGTATGAAGTTTAACAGCCTATAGAACCTAAATAATTTATCTTGGGACTAGTTTTGTAATTCAAAATCATTTACATGATGCCTTTTCTCAAATAGATCATGCATTCTTGAAAGGCTTGAGAATAGAAAACATGTGTGAAACTGAATCGTAATTATTTACGTATGAACAGAAAATCTTTAACGCTTAGAGTCTGTTAATTACAAAAAACAAGCAATGTGAACAGACCATATAACATTCATGCTTACATCCTGATTGTAAATGCTTGCCGTTATCCCATATAAGCAGAAAGGAATCCTCGAAGATGTACAAGGTGAATCTAAAAATGCTATGCTTTTTTTAGAAAGCACAAAATTCTTCAAAAGCTGTTATTATATTCTACGAAAGTTTGTAGATTTAAAAAATTAAAAATCCAAATCACATCTGAACATGTAACACAGAATGAACAGAACTGACGCAAAAAAGGAAGTTCTTATTTCAGTAACCTAAAAAGTGACAAATGAACTGGAAAGGGGGGGGATAACATTCCATACAATCTTCCGAATCATCGAACTATTTTCAGGTCTTTCCATCGTAACGACCATGGAATCAATGATGCCAAACGACCGAAATCAAATTTCATATTTTTTTTAAAAAAAGAATATAAATCAAGTATTAGTTTGAACATATTTTCTTTTTAAACACGATTGAAGTGTGTAAGAAACTGTAAGCTCTTTTTAAAAATATTGATCTATTTCTAGTCTCAAGATCGGGTTTATTTTGATGAATCACGATTATGTGGGTAGAATTTTGCACTATCAAAGGATATACAAGTGGATAGAGGCGCAAGTACATAATTCGTCAACAAATTCTGTTTGTAACAACAGTAAATATACATAAAAAAAGGGGAAAAATATTGTATCATAAAGTTAGAGAAAATTTGCCCTTAATAAAAAAATGTCTCAAAAACTATTTAGTACATAAAGCAAATCATGCCATTTAAAATATTTTAAGCTCTCTCTAAGCAAATAAATAAAAAAATGAATAAGTAATAAAATTGAATTCTTCTAAAGGATATTAAAAGACAATATTAAAATCATATTACTGATATGAATAATATTAAAATATATTTGATTAAAAACAACGTACACAAAATATAGCAAATTTATTAAGGCAATAGTTTAAGAAACTCTTTATTTCTGTTATATAAATTCATTTAAAGTTTTTCATTCTCAATACGTAATGATTGGTTGAGCTTCATTCAACGATTCTTATGTAAAAATAGCTGACTGTTCTGGAAAGCCAATTACAGAAGCTTTTTTCAACACAACTCAAAATTCAGTTTTCCCACCTAAAATTTTTTCTACTTACACAAACGGCTTATTTTTCTGCAACCAGATTGGCTAGGCTACACTGTTCCCATTTCAGATCACAAGAATTCTAAATTTTTATCACTTTCAAGCGTTTTTAAATAAAAATATTTTTTCATTTTTTTAATAGTGCAAAAGTAACTAAAGAGTGTTTTTTGAGAGGTATAGAACTTTAAATTGCAATAAAACAACGATGTATTATTCGATTGACATGAATTTTTTTTATTCGAAAGATAATCTTGTGGCATTACATTTAAATATGATTTCTGGCATAGGACTGCCACGGCTGGCTCGGATGTAGTCCAATCTGGACGTCCAATTTTCGATGGCTTTTTCCAACATTTGTGGCCGTATATCGGCAATAACACGGCGAATGTTGTCTTCCAAATGGTCAAGCGTTTGTGGCTTATCCGCATAGACCAATGACTTTACATAACCCCACAAAAAATAGTCTAGCGGTGTTAAATCACAAGATTTTGGAGGCCAATTCACCTGTCCAAAACGTGAAATTAGGCGGTAATTATGTGTCTCTCAATAAATCGATTGTGGCATGAGCTGTGTGACATGTTGCGACGTCTTGTTGGAACCACAGCTCCTGGACATCATGATTGTTCAATTCAGGAATGAAAAAGTTAGTAATCATGGCTCTATACCGATCACCATTGACTGTAACGTTGTGGTCTTCATCGCTTTTGAAGAAGGATTCCACCAGCCCATAAAGCGCACCAAACAGTCAGTTTTTCTGGATGTAACGATGTTTCGACATACACTTGTGGATTAGCTTCCCTCCAAATGCGGCAGTTTTGTTTGTTGACGTAGCCATTCAACCAGAAGTGCGCTTCATCGCTAAACAAAATTCGCTTCTGAAAATCGACCATTATTTTCGAAATAAAATTGCACAATTTGAAAGCGTTGTTCAGGCGTGAGTCTATTCATGATGAATTGCCAAACCAAACTGAGAATAAATCACTTGACAGCTCTTAAATCGGTCGCCATCTTGGGAAGTAATGCCTACTTAAACTTCTATACCTGGAAAAAAAACACTCTGTATTAATTCTTCAGTAACATATTTTTACTTAATACTGCGCTAATTTGAAAGTAAATTACAAGCACTTTAATTCTTACTGTTAGGAGTTTAGGGTTCGAAAGGATGAAGTGCTACCCACGCCCATATATGCCTTAGTTTCTACAATATTTTCTTAAAATACGCAAAGCTGAGGAAATGTATCTTTCTGTCCCATTCATATCATTCAAGAGTTGGCAACTAGTGGCCCATGCGACTCACCAAAACAGTCAAAAAATCCACTTTGAACCGAGATTTCTGAGAGCGATCAAGGATTATTCTTTTATTTTTCACTATTGGGAAAACAAAGTACTTAATAGTGTTTTTACTAAGAGATCATGAGCAGAGTTTAGAAGACGAGGTCATAAAAAGATTTTAAAATTGAACCTAAATTCAATTAGCTCTGCTATCCATTACTGCTGATATTAATACAGCATCTGGGGAGCTACAACTTGAATTTAGTGACTTGAAAAAATGTTTAGTGCTATACTATTGACATTTACAAATCTTTGTCAGCTAAAAAATTCCCATGTATGAAAAAATTTGCGGGTAAATTGTTCTTCATATTTTAGTCGACATATATTTGTGAGCAAAGTTTTTATAGCATAAAGATCAGCAAGAGTATATATAAATACAAGTTGGCAGACATAAACATGCATGTGGAGAGAATTTCAACATGCAATCTTGTTCCCGATTTAAAAAAACACCGTAGAAAAGGGTTATTGAGTGCATTAGTCTTATTAAACTGATTTTAAAATTAAATGCGGTGCAGTTATAGACAAAGTGAAATCAGCACACTAAATAAATTGAACAAAACCGACACTGTTTTATTTAAGTCATATTTTTTTTTAAAAATATAGAATGCAATTATTGAAGTTAACTTCTTATGGCACGGTAGGGAAAAATTTTCGTTACGCGTTAACAGTTACGGTTACGCGATGAACAAACGTAAGGGAGAAATGTATGAAGTTCCGAATTTCCCTACGTTTTTTAAATACAGTTTGAAATAATAACGATAATAATAAATTTGTTTATTATAAATAATGTTACTTTAAAATAAAACTTAATTACACACACACACACGCACACACACATATATATATATATATATATATATATATATATATATATATATATATATATATATATATATATATATATATATATAGTATAATAAAATAAAAGTGAAGAAGTACTAGAGCCTACAGTGCTAAAGAAGTAAGAAATTGGAATTCAGCAGACACAACAAATGTAGATACAAAAAAGTCTTTGGACTAAACTGGAGATCTATTATAATTTCTAAAGCTGGCACTGAATTAGGCCAGCGAATTAGGGTTAGCAACGCTTTGTAGATCCAACCTTCCCCGTACAGCAGAAATTTTCGACATAATAGAAATAATATATATATATATATATATATATATATATACAATTCAATACTTATATAACCGACAACAACTTCAATTCTAAGATCGTAGATGGTTACATTTGACGATCTACCTAAAGTATCTCAAAGTATGCTGCATATAATTTATAATCGATGGTTTCAAAAGGCTAGTTCATATGATGAATATATTCTCTCTCTTTTCCTTTGAAAATAATCAAATCTCAAGTTTAGGTAGTCCACAACCGAAGCATATCGAAAAAGTGATGTATTTCTCAATGTGTGGATGTAATGTCAGGAAACCCATATGAAAAATCTTGTGATGGAGTATGATATCTCAAGATACTACAACGTAATTATATTGCCAGCCATTCAAAAACTCTACTAGTATCCAGAGGCATATTTTTCTTTACATTTAAAATGATTGATATTATAATGAGCTATTATAAAATGTCATATAATTATTTATCAATTTATCATCTTTCCAGTGATCCTCTCTTAGCATATATTTTATGCTGCAGACTTTAAAAGAAATTGAAAAGTGCAAAATACTTCAAGCTTCAAATTTTTTTCTTTAAATGCAAATGCATTAAGCCTAATTGGAGGCATCATACGTTAAACCTAACAGATTCTTCGGACAATCTTCATCAAGATCACCAAATACAATCTCGCCAAAATTAATCATCCGCAGTATCAGGTATTAAAAATATATCATTATAGTCTTCCGTGTGGTGCCCGGAGTAGAATAGTCCCAACGTAAGCTCATGCGTGTCGTAAAGGCGACTAAAATGAGCAGAAGTCCAGCCTGCCAGGGCTCTGGCAACCCTCAATTATGACAAGTGCACCCTAACGACGAAAACAACAATACATTTAAGCCAAAGAAGTTAACTTCTGCCACGTGTTCACACTGATACACACACATCTTTTTTATAAAAGAGTGCGGCTCTCCGGTATTATCTGTTCCCACAATGTGGCCAAACAAGTTGCCCATCCCTGGTATAATTAATATTTGTATGCAATATGTGTATGCTAAATATATTATACTCTCTCTGTACAGTAATTTATTTTAAATCTACTATCAATGATAGTAATAATGATTATTATGTTAGAGGTACACACACATTTTTATAACATACCAGAACATTTTTGAAAAGAATTCTTAGGTATGAGTCCTATTGCTATTTCTATTTTATATTAAAACATTTATTTTAATTTGATGCCTTAGTTAATATACTAGTTAATAAAATGTGTTGAGTGGCCTTATGCTTCTTGATTATCTCTAGACCATAAAGTCTTAGAAATATATAAATCACAAATTTGAAAAAAAGAAAAACAACAAAAATTCAAGTTGGATAACAGGTTTTATTGATGTAAATATCATTCATTACATGCAAATGAGAGCATACAAAACAGATGATGATGACCATTTTCAAGTTTTTTCAGTTCATTGCATCCAAACCTTTTGTGACTAAATTGTTTAGTTTAAACTTTGGTGGTCTTGCACGTAAAATGCAGAATATTTTTTTCAGATCTGAAAAATAAGTTACATTTTATTAAAAAAAATTGAAACAATATAGAGGAATAAGTGCTCATGCTTTACAGAACGAAATGTAACAGATGTATTAAAAACTACAAAGTATGCAGGAATTATTAAATATAATTTTCTCTCAACGTTTTATTGAGTATACGAGCAGTACGCTGATTTTAAGCAAAACAGTTATTTGAAACAAAGAAATGCATGTTCAATTTAGAAATTATTTGCAACAGATATATAATAATTGTTAGTTAAATTCAGTAAACTTATTGCAGTTGGTTGAAAATTTACTCTAAAGATACAAATGTATTTGAAACATCTTAGAAAAAGAAATCACATTTTTAATGTTTTGAATTACAAATATGATGTATTTTAAACTTATTGTTTTATTTTAGTAAAAGATTAGCTTTAGAAAAATGTATTTCACCGTTTTCCAATTAAAATGGTAACGAATATGCAAACAATAATATGCTTATAGAGCATATTGTTAGTACACAGGTAAGACGATGATATTTTCTTACAAATTAGTCATTTAAAACTTCTGAATCACTTTTATAAAATATTCAAAAAATGAGGAAAAAATTATGACTACCAATTATGAGATAAATGTGGTAGAACAAATAAAAAATACAATATTGGACGCTTTTTACAATATCAACTAAATCATTAATTTATTATATATGTGAAGTTATATATACATACACATATATATATATATATATATATATATATATATATATATATATATATATATATATTAAAATTAATAACATGATCGCTTTGATTTACCGGATGAGAGAGACATAGCAGCTATTAACGGTATTGTCGGAAAATATTTATATACAACAACATACAGTTTTCTATAAAAGTTGCAAATAGATAAAGAAAAATTTATTCATGGGACGGGAAAATTGACAGCTTCTGTGGTCTGGAAGACTGGAACACCAAAAATAGAGAAGACTGACTTAACTTCTCAGCCTGAAGACCTTAGCTAAGCTAAGTGGAATGGCCTCACACCTAGTGTGCCTCTGCCAAGAGTAAACTCTCAATGTAAATACATCAGCCACTTCGCCCAGGGACACCCTCTCACCATGGTGAGGCGGCCTGCAGGACTTAAGGGGTTTGGTGCAATGTGCAAAGTGTGTATCACTGGGGTTTCTTCCGCATATTATATTTTAGAGTACCTGGGAAAGGACCTTGAGGCCAATTCAAAGTTGTTTTAAGATTTTCTTAGCATATATCAATATATAGACCTGATTTAGCCCTGCTGATTATCGGGGAATGCAACAGTAAACAAAGGAAAGACAACATAGTCGAGTTTGTGAAAATGATAAATATTTACTTATATCTACAAGATGAGAGTCTTAGCAGCAATGCCAGGGGCGAGGAGTCCAGCTGAGAGAGGAAGACCAAGGGCTGCTCCGTGTCCAACAATGGTGCTGTAGGAAGAAATGGTATTGGGCAGAGCAAGGGCGGGGGCGGCGGCCAGCAGAGGGGCAGCGGGAAGAGGAGCGGAGGCGAGGATGGGGGCAGCAGCAGCTACGGCTGGCACGGCTGGGGCAACTGGTGGAGCGTAGGGGCTAACGATGGCAGCTGCAGCTGGGGCGCTCAAGGCAGTTCCGGGCTCATTGGTGTTGATGGAAGTTCTGAATCCGAGGGAGTCGGCGACGTAGTCTACTCTTCGGGCTCGGCCGTCGATGTCGGTGATGGTGTATGAGCCCTTCTTGTTTCCGAGGGCATCTCCGATTTCGGCTCTGGAGTTGGTGGCACCCAATCCGTCAGCAATGCCGTAGTTGAAAGCGTAGTTTCCAGCAGCCTGGATATCAGAAACAAAGTCTTAAATTGTAACTAACTTTATTTACTTGATAAAGATTCACTTAGTGATTAAAATTATGAGAAAGAGAGATTTAAGTTTAAAAACTAGCATGCGATAGTTTAATTTTTTTTTTTATGAATAGTTCATTGTAAAGCAAAATAAAATGTTCACAAATATTGAATTACTATACAATGAGTACAATTTTCAACATATTTACAAATAAATCCATTTGAAAACGATCATTAAATAGTTAAAATGATGAGAATTAAAGTTAATCTTTGACTTTATTTCATTGCATAGTAAGTCACATGTACGATTAAAGTTTCATCGTAGACAATAAGCTATATATATATATATATATATATATATATATATATATATATATATATATAATCTCAATTCATTAGTTTTTCAAAGTTAGCTACATTTTGCACTTCTTTATTGAAGACTTTAAACATTTAAATTATTAATTATTACAAAATTAAAAATATAATTAAAAATTAAACATAAATTATTCAAACATTTAACTTTTCATTCTGTGAAAATTGTAATGAATTTTTGAATAAACTTCACAAAAATAAAAGTTAAGTTTATAAATATTATGTTAGAAAAATTCTCATTGGTAGAAGAAAATACATGGAAACAATTAAATTAACATATTAAAGGTTTGCATCTATGTTATCATTCCTAACGGAGAAAAATTAACCATTTTTTTCCGTTTATTTTCAAGATGTGAATTTGAGAATCAAGCGTTGTCACTTTTAACATTAATATGGTTTTGTTAAAGTAAGTACTAATTCCGCACTCTAATGTGTTATTGTAATATCTTATTTTTTCAATTCCTACTATTAACTCACATTCTCTATTTAATTATTTATCTTGGTGGGATTTTCAATCGTTAATAAAATACATTTTAAAGCGCTCAATTGATCTGATTTAATATACATGATTATTTTGGATGACACTACAATAATTTAATTATAATTAATAAAAATTAATTGATTAAAACTAATTATTGAAAGAATTACAAATACAGCCACGTTGGCATCATTTTTGGCGACTTGTGTCAAAACTTGAAAAGGTTTTTTTCTCACGCTTTTAAGCATTCAGGGGAACTGAAATTTTATATACACGATTTGTTTTGGATGACAATACGATACTTTAATGATAATTAATAAAAATTAATTACCACTTAATGTTGTGATTCTGTCATATGTATATACATATTTATATTAATTGTAACCATTTAATAAAAAGTAGCTAAAATAAAATTTTTCTTTGTTGATCTAAGTAGGAATTGACTTAAAATTTTTATTTTATATTACTTGTTTCTCACGTACTTTTCCAATTCACTATTTTTTTTTAATTATATACCCTGAGTCAGAAAATTAGCGTTGCTAATTACAGAGGAGTGAGTTATATTTTTTTCTCAAATGTTCATATCTAACTTTTACTTAAAAATGTACAATCAATACTTACGTCCTGTTGTCTGGCGCTGTTGCTGATACCAGTGCTAAGGATGATGGGATTGGCGCAAACAGCTGCGAAAGCAGCGCACAAGATGGCAATCTGGAATCAACAAAAATTCTCTGTTTATTTTGTGAAATATGTATAAGTTTGTTCGAAACATTCATCTAATTCTCCAATTTGTGATTCGTAAGCCCAGATATAGAAATAATCTATTAACAGAAATGAAAGATCTTAATACTTCTAATGGGATGTAAAATCTATTTTTAAACAAAATTTTACGTGCACTTATATATGAACCTTTTTTTTTCTTCATGTATAAGCATAAAACTTACCAGGATAATGTTTAGAATGATTTTGGTCAAATCAAATATTATTATTTCTTCACTTCAGTTAATTTACAACTCATTTTTCTTTCAACTAGGAACAAAAAAAAAAAAAAAAAAAAAAATCTGGGAATAATCTTTTTATGTTAGCATTTTTGTTTTTACGATTCATTTGTTTTGATTAGAAGTGGCTTTCATATACTAATGTTGCGTGACTGACATTTTATTTTCAGTTTGAAAAGGAGCTCTATTATTTAAAATTTTCGAGATAAGAACTATGGTATTTTATAATTATTTCGTCCTAATGCTTTAGTTTTATCTTGAATTTTCCCAATGCTTTGATTTTAATCTGAATTGAATATGATTAAATCTACTCAATAACCGTTTAGAAAATCAAAAATCATTAAACCACAAACATTTTTTTAGTAACAAAAGTATTTATGTGATACAATTATAACTGTATAACTTACACCAATCTAGCCTTTTTTTTCGCTTAGCAAACGTTTAGATTTTTTTAGCTAGCAACACACACAATTGCGAAATTATTCATAGAAATTAATGTAAGATGTAATTTTTTTATGTGTAACATCTTTCCGCTCGGTTGTTGGATATTTGTTGGGAGTGATTTCGTGAAAAGGGATGGATGTGTGTAACAGGATGTGACGTAAGCCCGCGCTACTTCGATTTGACCAATGAGAGTGCGTGGCTGTGTCTTTTCGCTACCCTCGCATGTGGGTCCAACTCAAGTAGCCATGAAGCACTCGAGCGCTTGACTCTAAATCCGTTAGTCATGATATTGGGGGACATAAGTGCGGCAGAATGCTTATTTGAAAATTGACAAACAGTGATTTCGGTGGTCGTATACATTTCTTCGAATCAAACGGTTTAAAACAAATTAAAGATTTCATGCATTTTGTATTTTTACCATATAACGAAGGTAAAAAAATTATCACCCGCTTCCCCTGATTTTGAATTGTGATTTTAACTTTAACTTCAGTTTGCCAAAAGCTGAGCCGCTCCTAGCTTTTATGAATAATGAATTCAAGCTCGAAATGAACACAAATTAGAATGTTTCAACTGCTAACAGTGGTACTGTCATTGACGCTGTTTTTCAATGGTGTTTAAATATTTTGAAATCACAAGTATATGTGTCATATTTTAGTTATCATAAGTCTATTGTCTCCACTCTTCCCCAAATTGAATAAGAATAACTATTTTTGATAAAATATTGCATTACTCTCTTTGTTATATAATTAAATACAATTTTCATTAAAGATATAATTATTCGATAGAAAATTATTTCCAATTATACTCGATTCATATTTTATTAAGGAAAAAAGTTAATATTGCGTACTTATACCCCGATAACACATGCCAGATGTTATACATCATATACGACTACTGTAAGACTCGTTTCTTTTTCAACAAATTGTTTCATTCTATTCGTCAAAGCGTACAGGAGTAATATTTCAATTAAGTATAATCCTAGAGAGATTCGATGGCTAAGCAAATTTTTAGACTTTATATGTATTAATGATTCTAATTTCTAAGAAATGGGAAGATTAGTTGCTTTATTTTTCTGTACGTTTCACTAATGAAAAGCAGTAAATACATCTAAAATCCTATCCAGAACAGCATCAAATTTTTTTTCCTCCTTAAATTTTCAAAATTATACATATAAATTAAGTTCATGCAAAATATACAGTTAGTAGAACCCGCTTGACAAAAAATCCTCCGCTCACATATTGTTGATTTAATCTTATTTTCAGTCCTTTATTAGTTGCCCGATTACTTTTAACTTGAAATAAAGGCGTCTCTCAACAAAGTAAGAAAACGTTTAATTTTTTAGTTACCAAATTTATTTTAAAATCCATCAAAACTATAAGAAAAATTTCATCTTCAAGGTAAAGATTTTAACGTGTAAGCATTGCAACAGATTACTAAGTGATATCAATACCCCTTTTACCAATTTGGTTTCAACCAAAAAATGCTCCATATTAAAATTAAACGGCTTAATTTAAGCCAGAAATTTTTAAGAATGCAATGCTGCAATTATTAGTAAAAATCTACTTACCTTTGCAATCATGGTTACTTCTGAGATCAACTGCTTAGGTTGAGATAAGAAATTGTCCGTTCCTTGCTCTTTTATACTCTGTAACAAGACACATTCTCAAGGACCAACAAGTCCAGCATATTTAGGATGGGTGCGGTAACTCCCACAATTATGCATCAAGAATGTAAATGAATATAACCATCTTTTCTTCTTTTAAGCTTGGAAGCGGGAGATTTCTCTAGTTGTCAAAGTTGAAAAGCCTACAAATAATTAAAAACCAGTTTTTGATGCTGTTTGGGCACGAAAAGATGCAAAACACGCCTGATGAAACAATTTGTCCTTCTCCTGCTGATCTGATTCTTCTATGTTATTGACTTTGTTTAATCCGTTTTAATTTTATTTTTCGCTTAAGTGGATTCTATAACTTTTTGCTTTTGTTGTAAATTGTTAGCGTGGATTTGAATCGACAGAGAAAAAATAAGTGAATTTATATCTATTAAAATAATCATTCTTGGCAAACTGAACTCTCATAAGAAGCATAGATTGAAAGACTTATATCCACTAATTAATTTGTGCCGAGCAATTTTATGTGACTTTATTTGAAATATCCTACTTTTAATCAGAATTTTAAACAAATATGACTCTCTAATATACTAGTTAAAAGACTCGCGCAGAAAATGATACAACGAAAGACATTTAAACAGATTTGGATATATATTTATAGATATTTATAAATGGAGAAATAATAGTTGAATCACATGATATTTTAATTAATACCATTCATGGGTTTACTATCATTTAAGAGTGTAAAAGAGTTAAATTAAGATAAAATTATTGTATCATTTTTTATATATATATATGTGGCATGCAGCCAAAAGCAAAACACAGTCTTCGCGCGCAGGCGCAGCTAATGAGAATTGAAACCGTGGAAACTGTTGAACTAGTGAAAGTAAAACAAAAACTCTTGGACATTAGAGAGAGAAAGGAGAACGCGAGAGGTGCGCGAGCAGGCGTTACCTTCTGAATATCATCGTCAAACTTATCTGTAAAAACTTATCTACCTTTTTAATTAATTTTTGTTTAATGTTAAAATAAAATAGAAGAAAGACCAACGTTTTGGACCCCTTGTTGTCTCCCACAAATTATGGGGGCTCGGCCGCGATAGATAAAATTTCGATTTTGAACCAAAGTCTGGACAATGAACAACAGCGTCCGTGAAGGAGACGCTCCGCCATTTTTCGGAAACTTCGTTCAACCTGTGTAGAGGTTGAATTTTTCAACTTCATTCCGCCTGTGTAGAGGTCGGAACAAATAACAAAATAACCTGTGTAGAGGTGTATTTTGCAACGAACCATCGACAAATATTCCGCCTGTGTAGAGGTTGGAAAACCCATCGACGAAAATTCCGCCTGTGTAGAGGTTAGAACCACTCACAAACACCTGCGAAGAGGTGACAAATCGAACAATTTCAAGAACTATTTTTCATCTAACGATATAACCTGCGAAGAGGTGAAATCAGTGGAATCAACGTTTTTATTGGATACATCGTACGTGCGAGCAACAAGGGAGCCAAAAAAAAAAAAAGGTAGGATCTTTCTAAATTTTTATAAAATGTATAAAAACGCTCTTAAAGAGGATCTCATAAGAGTAGTTGAAGAGCTAGACGGTATTGTCGAAAGTACTGACACTATAGTTAAACTAAAGACTAAAATTGAGAACAGTAGTACATTTGAAAGTGATCCAGATTTCGTTAAAACTTTAATTCAAAACTGTATAGATGAGAGAGTATCGCAAAACGAAAGAGAGGTAACTTCAAAACAAAAAATTGAGCTCGCGAAACTTCAGTTGGCAAAAATTAGAAAAAGAAATCGAACTTCAATTAGCTAAAAATAAAGCATTAAGTTTAAATCCTGCAGCTAAAGTCGAAGAAAAACAGTTCGAAACTAACATAGAAAATATGATAAAAAGTATAAAAACTTTATCTCTTCCTGTTCCCACCAGATCTGAAAATTTTAATCTGTTCTTCCAATCATTAGAACGCGCATTTTTAACCAAGAAAATAAATGACGAATATAAATCTGAAATTTTAATAAATCTTCTGGGCGAAAGAGCTCATAACGTCTTACTGTACATTAAAGAAGAGGAATTAAATGACTATGAAAAACTAAAATCTATAGTACTCAGAGAATTCCAATTAACCCCTCGCGAGTGTTTAAACTCATTTAAAAATGCTGTAAAATCATCAGGCGAGACATACATCCAATTTGCTGCAAGATTGACGGCAAACTTCCAATATTATTGTTCGTTAAGAAAAGTTAATTCCTTTGAATCTCTATGTGATCTTATAATTTCTGATAAATTATTTGAAACTTTAAATAAGGAAACTGCAACTCATATTGGCATTCGAGAAGCAGAAGATTGGTTTAGGCCTATTGATTTAGCTAAAGAGTGTGATATTTATATTTCATCTAGAAGCGGATCACATAAAGAAACTCCTATTACTTATGGATATACCCAAGACCCCTTTAAAAATAAATCACAAAAACTTTAAACCAAAGGTTAAAGAGAACTATCCCCAATATCTTGAAAGATAAAAATAAAAATTGCTATATATGCGGTGATTCATCTCATTGCGCAAGAGACTGTGAGAAGCGTTTTAAACCTAAAGAATCTAATGATCACATCCATAATAAAATAAACGTGAATACTTTGAAAGTCGAGCGAAAAACAAAATAGCGATGAATGCGCAAATCTTCAATACGTAAGCATTTTTGTAGAAAATCAGCCCGTAACAGCATTGATTGATTCAGGTTGCCAGATCCCAGTTTTAAATTCCTCACTAATTAGAGTGCAAACACCTTCCGAAGAAATCATAACATTAAGCTCATGTTTTGGCGAACAGCGTATGGTAGAAGTTAAACCCATAAATATTTCTCTTAACCAACACTCTCCTAGCTTGAGTGTTGGAACGGCGATATCACCGACCTTGACCGAAGAATTTATTATACATCCCAGTGTATATTCTGAAATAAAGAAACTAGGCCACGCAAAGAGCGATGTTTTATTGAGTGAAAGTGGATCCTCTTTGAGTGCAGATTTAGGTGCTCATGCTTATGCTTATTCTAGTGCTATTTCTTTTCCAAATGTTTCTGTTTCAAATGTGATAGAAAACTCTAGTTATGATTTGCCATATGTTAAGAACTTTAATACTAGAAATGATTCGAGTTCTCTAATTAAGGATTATAAGTGTAATAAAATTAAGAGTACTAAGTTAAAATTGAGTATTGTAAGAGAAAAATGTTCTGATATAGTATTGTGTAAGAAAGCCAATGGTGCCATGAAAACGAGTTCCGTGGAATTTATCTTCCGCTCACCTAACCCTTCACCTATGAATAGTAAATATCGTCGGTTTGTGTTGCTCCAAAGGATCTTTCAGCCCTGGCAGTGGAAGCGAAGGAAAAAGAGAAATCGTTTTGAACAGACGTCCAGAACTCTACAGAGGAAAATATCGATGCGTTCAACCAAAGATCAACTTGTTAAAAAAGACGTTCTTATACCTGTGAAACACAATGTTTTCCTGTGGAACCTTCCGGATGTCGAAGAGGTGCCTTCACATGATGGAGAAACTGTCTAGTTCAGAAAAATTATGATATGTTTAATCTCTATATATTTGTCGTATAGTCCTTGTCTGTTCCGTTTTTTTTGTATGTTTCAGATTCTCCTCTGGTCTCCATGGAAGTACCGCTGCGGACAGCGTACGGTCAGAATGGCCGTTGTGGCATGCAGCCAAAAGCAAAACACAGTCTTCGCGCGCAGGCGCAGCTAATGAGAACTGAAACCGTGGAAACTGTTGAACTAGTGAAAGTAAAACAAAAACTCTTGGACATTAGAGAGAGAAAGGAGAACGCGAGAGGTGCGCGAGCAGGCGTTACCTTCTGAATATCATCGTCAAACTTATCTGTAAAAACTTATCTACCTTTTTTAATTAATTTTTGTTTAATGTTAAAATAAAATAGAAGAAAGACCAACGTTTTGGACCCCTTGTTGTCTCCGACACACATATATATATATATATAAGTATGAGATATTTCATTAATATCTTACAAAAACAGCAAGGTGATTTTTTAAAGACAGAGCTCATAGATCCTGAATCCCAATCAAGTAATGAACACGGGACCTAAAGTGGTATTTCACTCACCTTACTTTCGCACTAACTACGTGAGGACTTAGCGGTCCGTTTCCGTTTTAACACGTTGCCATCTCCATTATTCTATTCGAGGATTCAATAACGTAATCAGGTCTTGAATCTTGCGCCTTGTATAAAATTTTAAATATGAAAATTATCTTATTTCTTTGAAAGCTATCTACAAGTGATATATTTTGACTAATTATTAACCTCGATCAAATAATTTGTTTTGCTGTAACTAAAACTTTTTTTGTGTATGTCTTAGGATTCCTTTTTTTATCCTAAAAAAACTGGATCTTTTCCTTAAATCGGAAATTAGTGATATAAACGTACCTAAGTATGAAATATTGTGAAATTTGAGAACACACAAAGATTGTCTATTGATTATCTTTAGAGTCCAAAGATTTAAATAATTCTAAGAAAGTACAGTATTGCGAAAAATGAAAATGTTAATTGTGTGCATGTATTAAATATATTTTTATGCACAAAATTATTATTATTAATATGAATTTATGAAATTATAATTTTTGGAATTAATTTGATTCTTTGAATTTAATTTGATTAATTTCTTATAATTTCATCCTGTAAGTATATATCTCTGTAATTAGCTTAATAATCAGTTATAGATCAAATAAAATTGATTATAATGCAACTATATAATTCATTGTAAAGAATGTTTATCAACGGTTACAGTTTTTGTTTCTTGAAGTGATAGTTTAATTTATATAAAAATATGCTTTAAATTTTTTTCTCTCGCTATTTTATGCGAGGAAAATATCTTAAATAGAATTTTTTTAAAGTTGAAAACTGTGCTATTCGTGTAAATGCTTTCAAATACCATTTTTCAAGTTTGATGTAGTAATATAATTCAGAAATGTTTTCTTATTAAACTCATAACCAACAAATTACAAATAATAGAAATAATAATGAATTTCCTCTTTAACATTACTTTTAAAAATAAAATTCTAATGGCATAATTTTTCTATTTGGCTAAAAAAGGTTATTTGAGAACCAGATGAGGCCGACTTTATTTTAATTGTGACGGCGTAACAAGGGACAATCTCCCGTTTATAACTTCCAAACGAAGATTTTGAAATCAAATTTTATGAATAGAAATACGAGAGTAGTTTAAAATGATATGTTAAATTTTTTTAGTTTTAAAACCATATTCTCTCTCTCCATAACTTCAAATAATAAATTTGAATTTAGATCAAATAAAGTTCTACAGATTAGAATCTCAATTCAAAGCAATGCAAATGTTACATCTCAAAATGGCAAATTTTATTGTAGAGAATATTTGTTTAATTTTTCAGATTTCTTTTGACTCAAACACACATGTATGGGAGGTTTAACATAATTAAAAACAAAATAACTCCTTAAAGCTGAGAGAATTTTCTGTGTTTTCTAAATTAGGTAGTAATGAAACAACTTGTATAAATATGATTTGACAAAACTTTTAATACATCATGGCTTATTAAATCTTTTCAAGGATTCCATGCTCATTGAATCGTATAAATTTTAAATATTGACGATAAATTGAATTAAAAACCGGACACAAGATGATATCATTACCTTTATTATGAATATGTGTTCTTATCTGTTTCTATATATATGTATGTAATGAAATCTTGTTTTTTTTACATTCATAAAAATAATTCTAAACTATATCCTTACTAATATTATAAACGTGAAAGTTTGTGTGGTTGTTTGGTACTCTTTCAAGCAAAAACAACTAAATGGATTTTAATGAAACTTTACAATACTATAGCTTATACATCAGAATAACACATAGGGTGTAATTTATAAAGATATTGTGTGAAATGTCCAAAATATAACGACAATTGTCAAGAAAGTAGGAAACAATTCTGCCATCTGCAAAAAAGCCCGCGACAGCATATATCTATCTTTTATGTGTGAAGTAAAACTTTGTATTTTGTTTTGTCTACGCCAGGCGCCAGGAACTGCGAAAGCTTGAACAGGCGGAGTGTGAGAGGCTGATTACAATTTTAACATAAAATAAATACAGCAAAAAGTAATATAAACGTGTTTCACTTCCAGATATAAATTATTTATACTATTTTAAGCGTTCATTACACAAAATTTGTAACAATGCGCTACTTTCGCTGAGCAGAGATCAGCTTAGGAAGGTGTTTTCGAAAATCTACCCACAAGAGAGTTACGGGCAATTATAGATAAAAAAATCCTTTTTATTAGCTATTAGATCTGCAGACTTAAAATTTAACTAATATGGCTTTTTTTCCTGCTGAGATATGCAAAAAGCTTTTGTTTTGTTTAATTTGCAATTCATATAAAATTAACTCATTAAAAACTTCTTTTCCCTTCAATCTGTATTGTTTAATTTTTCAATTCACCCGTGTGAAGAACGGGTATAACAGCTAATTTTAAAATATATTTAAGACCACCTAATTTCTAACTCAAAAATCCTAAAATTCTCTTAAGGATATCGTACACAAACAGTAGACGAAAGATAGAAAAGCATTAATAATATGAATGTTGAATTGTTGTTGAAGAATTCTCAGAACGGGGGGACGCGCGCGAATCAGAATCAGAATTTCTAAGAAGAGTATAATTAATTTTCCTGTACACACATTAAAAACATTATGATGCAATTGTTAATCCAATAATTATAAATGTGGTCTAATTTGGTTCACATGCATTATATAATTCCCATCTACAAATTTACTTATACAAAACTAGTCGTTATTAATGCCGGGATTATGCTTGTATTCAAAAGTGATATGCATTATAATAATTTATATTCAAATGTAATGGCTTTCATCCATTAAGAAAAATTTCTGATGCCATTTATTGATTTGTTTTTAATTTATGTTTGCTTCGTAAACGACTGCTGCATTTCCTTGCTATTTTGCCGGTTGGCAAGGACGGGTTGAAGAAATGACCTTTCATCGAACCGGTGGCGATCATTCACAAAACACGTGCATGTCACGCAACCGGAATATTTTTCACTCTGGTTCATTGGATATATTAATTCAATTTCTTACCTTCGTCAGGAAGATCAATTTACCAGTTATTTCTTCTGTTATTAACACTTAAGATTTTGAATGTATACTGTGTTTATAACAAGGGCAGTGACTTTCTAAAAAATTTGAGCAATGATGTCTATATACTCTGAATGCACATCTTACAGAAATTATAAAAAGGTGAACTATTTATAGCCTTTTTTAAGTATGGATCGTACATTTGAAACAAAATATATACATTAGTAAAATAATTCCGCAATGTTTATATGGGAATTCACATAAGGGTACATATATGTTGAACATTCCATTTATATTTTGATTTCTTTCTTTTTCATATTTTTTGGCAACTAATTTTCTTATAGATAAAATTAATGAAGCTTTTAACTGCACAATTTAATTTGTTTATGAGGACTGAATTCCTTTAACATTATTATTACAGTTAAAATAAATAGTAGATTTTCCATAATTTATTATCAGGAGGAATTATTGCAGATAATTAAATTTATGTGTGAACTATGCTTTTCTCATTTATTATTTAATTAATGATTAATTAATCGTTAAAGATATATTTCAATAATTTTAGGGTGTATATCTGAGCGTTTGTACTTAAAATTTATGAACAGTCTTTAAACTTTGATAAGAAAGTACAAATTTGAAGAATTTGAAATCATCAAGTCGAATGCGGCCCAAAATGGCTATGAATGCAACACAATTAAACACACCACATTTACAAAATGTAAGCGTTATTAACACTAGATTGTTCAAGGAAGTCCTTCAGACTGCTTTTTATTTTCGATGAGAATAACAGTTATGTATATAATGACACAATTTCTTAGAATTTTTTAGAATATTTTTTTATTGTTAATATTTACTAATAACTGCTATATGACCGTAAATAATATAAAAATATTAAAAACTAATTTTAAACAAATTTTTTTTACACATTAGTTATTCTTTCACAATGCAGTCATTTTGACTGCTTTTGGGCAATATAGGTATATACTAAGTTTCAGTCTTTCTGGTGTTTATAGTATTACAAATAGAATATTTATATGCTCGTATGTATGCTTTTATGATGAATTATATTCATTAAATCTTTCTCATATAAATCTACTTAGTTCTTTCTCTGTATGATCAGTGGGCTTAGTACCGTGCCTTTATATACAATTGCTTCCATGCAAATAGTAATCTGTTAACGAGAGATTGATATGTTTTTGTTTCCTAAATTCTTCAAAAGGCAGCCATTTAAAAAAAACATTAAAAACAAAAACATGCCACGAAGTTTTATACGTTTTAAAGAAAACATTTAAACGAAATAGTATAACTAAAAAAATCTATCATTTCAAAGAAGTCTTTTTTAAAAAAACACACAACCATTAACAGGAATTTTATTGCTCTGTATAATCCGGCGTATAACACGCCCTTTTAACAACAAAAATTAGATCGAAATTTATAGATGTGCGTTAAACGCTGGGTATAAAATCGATAGCTTTAAAAATAAAAAAAGAGAGAAAAATAAGAAAAATTTTTAGACATAGCGTTTAACAGGAAACTGAGGAGACTGAAATATTTTTTCGAGTTAAAAGAATTCGTATTAAAAGATACAGCAAAAACACACACACATATATATATATTCAACCAAATTAATATATATATATTATATATTATATATACAATATTATTTTTATATATATATATGTATATAATATATATATATTAGAGTACAATTTATTTTTATAGATATGTGTATATAATGTATATGATAAAAAATGAATGAAATAAAAACATTCACAAGAACTTAACGAAATTCGATGCAAAATTCGAACTCACGACTCCACTCAAAAAATAACGTCTACAAATTCATGACCATGACCACTTGGCTATCGTGGCCAGAATTGACTACTAGTTTCAAGAATTTCGTTAAAATTATCTATCTGACTGACGAAAACGAGTGAGAGCTTTAATACACACACAGATGCAGGAAGTTTATCAGTCGCTGTGCAATTGCATTCGTTTTTATGTTACTTAAGCTTCTGGCAACCGGTACTGTGATGTTCAAAATTATTTGCAAACGGAGGGACTAAATATCCATCAATGTGCTAAAAAATACGTGCTTTACAGACCGTATTAGAAGCAAAATGACAGGAATTCGAGGATGACGCTTTAATATTTGCTAAAAGTTTATGTGAAGAGCTTGAAATTTCTTTTCAAACCCCAAAGACGAATCAGAAGAAAGCATATATTTGGCGACGGAAGTAAAGATGATCGGTATCGTACAAATATAATTTGAGGTGGACAATGTTTTCTTCAATAGACAAAGTAACTGCTGAAATTCGAGAGAGATTCCAACAGTTGCAGAATCTAGCGCAAAAATATGCTTTTTTAAAGCCTGAAGTGATATTGAGCATGGACGAATTTAGATCAAATTCCTCAAGACATTAATAAAGAATTCCAACCTTAGCAGGTACGTCTACAAGTTTTCGTAGCTGCAATAGACCCAGGATGTAAAAAAGAGCTCATTAGGTTCGACTATCTGGATTTATTAAAATATACTATTGAGTCCAAACTTGAAAATGGCTTACCAAATATCGTCATAATGTTGAGAATTTTTTTATTATCTGCCATCAGTAATGTTAGTTGCGAGAGAAGCTCCTCTAAGCTAAAATTAACCAAAAATTACCTCAGATCTACTGTGTCCACGTTAAGGCTAACAAATGTAGATATTCTGACAATTGAACATGACATACATATTGACATTGACAATTGTATAAAAGATTTTGCTATAAAAAAGACGAAAAGGGCATTTTTAATCATTAAAAAAATGTAATGCTTTTTTTTTTTTTTTTACTTTTACTAATTTTCTTGACTAATAATTAAAATAGAGGTGACAAATTTCCGGTCGGACCCAGGCGGCTCACGCTAAGCCACTGGACGTGAATTTTCAAATGAATGTTTAAAGCTTTAATCTAAAATTCAACTTAAAGAAAAATTTGCTGATGTAATTTTTTAAACACTTCTGTAAAATATATATCTCCCCGGAGATAAACATTCTCTTCACATTTCAGCCTTATTTATGTTATGGTAAATGCAAGCACCTGATACCTGTGAGCAGCTGTTTTCTTGGAAGAAGCATTTGAAACATAAGATTAGATCTAAAAAACTTGATAAGTATTTTCAGAATGTGATAAGAATTGCAATACTGAAGCATTAATGTCTCAAAAACAACACTGAAAATCAACATTTCACTAATTTCAAGTTACTGCCTTATCTTTTTCTTTCATTATAAAATATTGAAGAACGAATAAAGTTTTAAATACTTACAAATATGCGTTAATTTTCATATTCTTTTTTTTTTCATATGCTCCTCCGCTATTGATCTATGACCTCCAATAATCTGTTTTTATGAACAAAGACGTTTGGCAATCTTAATAACCTTGCATATAAGAACTTTTAAGTTAACATTTTAATAAACTACCATCAGGCAATGCATTTGATATGCAATATACTCATTATTTTATTATATGAAGTCTTTTCACATTTGAAACTGATTGTTATTTCTCTAACGAGAGCTGAAAATACCTAAAAAACATCCAACTTTGATTGCTCTGATGTATAAAAACAATACATAAATAAGTACCGTAAAATCCGGCTTATAACGCGCACTTTTAACACGAAAAATAAGATCGAGACTTAAGGGTGCGCGTTATACGCCGGGTATAAAAACGATAGCTTAAAAATTGGAAAAGAAATGAGCATAAAAAAAATTTACTTCTAAATGTATCGAAGTAGTGTTTATTTAAAAGAAATGATTTGACTTATGAACTAAAAGAGCTGTAGTTATAGAAGTGTGTATACTATTTTTTCAAAAGTCTGGTGATAATAAAGGGTGTTTTTTTAGAGGTATAGAACTTTAAATTGCAATAAAACAACGATGTATTATTCGATTGACATGAATTTTTTTTATTCGAAAGATAATCTTGTGGCATTACATTTTAAATATGAATTCTGGCATAGGACTGCCACGGCTGGCTCGGATGTAGTCCAATCTGGACGTCCAATTTTCGATGACTTTTTCCAACATTTGTGGCCGTATATCGGCAATAACACGGCGAATGTTGTCTTCCAAATGGTCAAGCGCTTGTGGCCTATCCACATAGACCAATGACTTTACATAGACCCACGGAAAATAGTCTAGCGGTGTTAAATCCCAAGATCTTGGAGGCCAATTCACAGGTCCAAAACGTGAAATTAGGCTGTCACCAAACGTGTCTTTCAATAAATCGATTGTGGCACGAGCTGTGTGACATGTTGCGCCGTCTTGTTGGAACCACAGCTCCTGGACATCATGATTGTTCAATTCAGGAATGAAAAAGTTAGTAATCATGGCTCTATACCGATCACCATTGACTGTAACGTTGTGGCCTTCATCGTTTTTGAAGAAGGATTCCACCAGCCCATAAAGCGCACCAAACAGTCAGTTTTTCTGGATGTAACGGTGTTTCGACATACACTTGTGGATTAGCTTCATTCCAAATGCGGCAGTTTTGTTTGTTGACGTAGCCATTCAACCAGAAGTGCGCTTCATCGCTAAACAAAATTCGCTTATGAAAATCGGGAACAACGGCAATCTCGTTTTGGGCCCATTCGACGAATCTACGCCTTGCTTAATGATCGTTTTGATGAATTGCCAAACCAAACTGAGAATAAATCACTTGACAGCTGTTAAATCGGTCGCCATCTTGGAAAGTAATGCAACTTAAACTTCTATACCTGAAAAAAAACACTCTTTACTTCGAATAAATGACTTTAAAATATGAGAGCAAGTATACTAATATTCCAGATTTCATCGTAAGAAAAGGGGGTGCGCGCTATACAGCGAATATACCTAAAAATTAAAAAAATCAGCTTGAAAGTATGGGAGGGCGTTATACGCCGGATTTTACGGTAAGTAATTTTCATATTTGCATTAACATGCAGTTAAGTTACTTAAAAGAAGTTAATAACATTTATATTTTTTGACAATTATGATGCCAATCCAAAGGAATGAAAAACTTTTAGTAATCCTTTGGATGAAAAATCATCAAACCATACATATTTTATTTCTCATTGTTGCTTGATTATTTTTCTTTTCTATTTTACAACAAACCGGAAATATTAGAGTGGTTGCAATGGACCAGTGGTTATGGTCACGAACTTGTGGCCAACATAAATTAGAGCCCTCTTGCCACTGAAGACCCGCTTGATCGGGGAACCGATGTACGTCACATTTATTGTGGCTCAAATTCTTTGCATTGGCGTGGTGTGAAAATTTGAAAAGGAGGGGTGCTAGTTTATAGGTGTCAGGTTCGTCACTTGACCAGGGTTCAAAATTATGAGGTCTCTCGCCTGTACCTATCATATTGCTTAAAGTACAACGTTGATAAACACTCACCCGAAAGATTTCATGATATACAGTCGAACCCCTATTTAGCGATTTTCGTGATTTAACGAATTTTTTCTTTCCCCCAGATAAAAATTAAAGCAAAAAGGTCTATTTAAAGAGCAATAAGCTTGAATTATTTCAACAGCCAAAAAAAAAAATTTTTTTTATTAGTCTGGATTGGAAAAGATCGTATTTCTTTTCAAATGACATCTTTTTTATCCAAAACAGAAAAAAATACTTTTCTTTAAGGTATCCGACTATGTTCGGAAACGTGATTTTGCAAAAGCATATAAATGGATAATATTTATATTTAGTGTAAATTAGATTAGAAAATGCATATAAAATTGTTTTAAGAATAGTATTAGAATAAAAAATTATTTAAGTACAATATTTTGACAAAAAATGAACATAGAATGACTAATTTTCAAAATATTCTCTTTTTGTGAAAAATGCTTCTATTACAATAATATTTTGCCTGTATATAGTTCAAACCTCTGTACAGAGGCTCAGGTAGAATTTTTGAATTATATAACTTAGAAGTGGGTTTATCCATGTGTTTTACGACAACAGAGGAGAGAAATTTTAAGAAGAAAACGCCGATAATTATTTCAATGGGTTGTAACTCTAAACATAATTTGAATGTTTCAAAAATTATAGCTGAGCCTCTGTACAGAGGTTTGAGCTATATACAGGCAAAATATTATTACAATAGAAACATTTTTCACAAAAGGAGAACATTTTGAAAAAAGATTATTCTATGTTAATTTTTTGCCGAAACATTGTATCTAAATAATTTTTTTTGTCAAAATGTCCTTAAAACAATTTTATACATGTATTCTAATCTAAGTGACACTAAATATCATGAAAATTATCCATTTATGCCCTTTTTTAAAATCACGGTTCCGAACGTAGTCGGATACCTTAAATTGTTTTGTTTTAATAATTTTATTTTAGTTGTATTTAAACGTGCCTTCGGAATAAAATATGGATACACCAAAAATGAATGTAAAGTGATTTAAAAAGGAATATATAAAGTGATTTTCATGAAAAGTAGCTCAAATCCAAGAAAAATATTCCGCAGTAAATAAAATGGAAGTAATTTAATGTTTCTTGTGCGGACAAGTAATATTTGATCCACGGACCGGGAGTTGGAGACCACTGCTTTAGATTATTTGGAAACTGTGAAAATATACCTCATGCAGCAGTTTGTCAATGACACAGTATTTTTTTTCTCTGCATGAAGTCGAAAGGGAGCTCTTTTAAATCAGAAATTAAAAGGATTGTCAAATTTCTATTAGTCAGTATTTTGAAATTTCCAGTTAACTGGTGCATAATAATTCACTAATAGTGTTTTTAACAGCTGAATAAAGAGTGCAATTTCTAATTGTAGTTATATTTTGTGTAGCTGTTTATTATAGAACTTCCAAAGGGCAAGTGCAAAAAATTTGTATTTTCTTGGAACCTTATATTACGAATAATCCCGAATTAACGAATAAAATGTTCGGACCAAATGAGTTCATTAAATCCGGATCCTACTGTATATATATATAGATCGATCTTGTGGGTAGCATACATAATAATAGTTGTAATAAAATGAAATAATCATAAAATAAATCATAAATATTTCGAAGATGAATTATTTATCAATTAATTTCTGATTCCATTATATCCTCGAAACTATAATTCTCAAACCATTACATAATCTTTTTCTCATTTCTTTTACAGGTGAATGCGTTGGAATTTTTAACGTTTTGGGAATAATTGCGATAGGGTTGAACAAAGTTCAAATTTTTCTCACTTAAAAAATTTGATTTTTTCCCTATTACTTTTAGAATTTATTAAAATTCTTTCTTAATTGTTTCTCACCCATACTTTTTCGCATTGCAAACCTGTTTCATCTTTCATTTAGTTAACTCGGTTTGGAAATCTTTCTTCTAAAGTAATATCGTTATAGCACTTCATTACATATCCTTATTCGCATCATCTTTTGAACTAGCAATAACTTTAATGATTTTTTTTCCTAGACAAAAAAGTTTCTCATTCATTTCTTACAAATAACGAATTTATTAACTTTGTATAATTAATTCAAAATTATTTTGTGGTTTTTTTCGCACTGTTGCTTTAGTTGATACTCCGAAATTTCTTAACTACTAAATTTCAATGAATTCATTCTTTCATGCAGCTCGCCAAATTCACGGTTATATTAAAAAAAAAAACTCTTTTAAGAATTGTAATGGAATTCTCTATTTACAATAATGTGTTGATATTTTCTTTAGCTTGTCAAAAAAAAAAAAAAAGCGTCTTTTTTTGGAATTATTTTACATTTATTTGTATTTTGGAAAAAATTATGAATACGTGAAACAAGTAATCACATAGTGTGGAAAGTAAGAATTAAATTCTCAAATACGTTAACAAAACAACTATATGAATTTTAACAGTATTGCCAAAATTCAAATTAACAAAGTAGTGAGAATATATATAGAGCTGCTTTCTGTATTACAAATTTCGGCTTCAATTAAAAATTTAATTAAAACTGTATCGAAGTGGTCCAAAAATCTTTGTTTATAATAATACCATAAAACACATTCGATTTAATAATAATAATAAAAAGAACTAAAATTAATAAATTAAAAGTCTTTTTAGGGGAAAATATTTTTCCATTAACTGTAAACAAAAAAAAATGTGAATAAATACATTTCCAACGATTTTATTGCATAAAATACGTTTCTTTTGCTTTTTTTGTTTTGTTAGAAGTTCACACTCAGGCCAAAGACTCCAATTCATGGGAATGCACTCAATAATTATATGAGTAATTATGACATGCAATGAAGGTAATTTGCTTCCACAGGTTGTTCCTTCTGTCAATCAAAAGTTGTCTATAAATCTGACTGCAGTGCCATCTGTCGAGAAAAGTTAAAAAGTTAAATATTACATTAGAAAGATAATTTTGAAAATTCCTAGGCAAGACAGCTCCATCGATGTTTTTCTTTTGTTTTATTCATTGATGGCGAAAAATAATAAATCATACATGAACTAAGAAAATCTCGACAGTGTACCGAAAAACTAATAATAATTTAACTAATTGATATGCAAAATATATTAAAATTAAAAATACATTATGAAAGAAAAATGTCCTGTTTTTTTTCTGAAAAGGTTTAAAGCATACAAATTAACATGCTCGATTTTATATCATGATCAGTAAAAATATGTTATCCTTATGCATTTTTAAAAATTAAACTTATAAAGATAATAGAAAAAAAAGAAATAATACTTAAAAAAGAAATTAATCGAATAAAACATACAACTACAAAGTAATTCTTCAATTGTACTAGTTTTTAAGAGCCCTAGTGTCACTGAAGATCCACCGTGTGGAGGATCTTAGTGATTCATGTTAAATCAGTCATGAGGCTCAATACCCTGACGTTGGCAGGGTGTTGGAGTTTGGAGAGCGGGATGCCATCTCAGGTGTCCTCCTCGAAACTTGACCTTGACTTAAAATTACGAGGTCTGTCGTCAACTGTAGCATGCTGCTTTATACAGCAATGCTAATTAGCACTCACTAACTCACTCCGAAAATATTTAAAGAAAAAAAAGAAGAAAATTTTATTTACAAAGAAAAGAACAAACATTTTTTTTTTAAAATTTACTCTATGTGAGATCCAGTAATTAGATTTGCAACCTATTCATATTTTAAAACTAATTTGAAAAAAATATCATGTAACCCTACTGAAAAATTATGAACACACAATTGAGACAAAGACTGTACTTATGAAATTGTATTTTTTTCCTTAACTTAACTATTTCATATTATTATCTCTTTGCAAGCGAATTTTCGTAGTAGACTATATTAATGGGATTTTCTGTGGATTTTGTTTCTAATTTTATTTTTAACACTAGAACGTCCAGGGTTTCGATTACCCTTAAATGTCCACCGGTGTCGCTTTGACACCGTGATGTAAAATATATAAAATAATTGTAATACTAAACAATTGTAGGACTATTGTTCAGCAGGGTTTAGTTTTAAGACTTTTCAATATTATTTCATGTAATTAACTTATTTTATGACTCCTTATATCATAAAAAACTGACGTTGACATTATGTTTCTCAAAGCTTATTGAACCACTGCTTTGTCGCAAAACATTCCGAGTCGTAAATCTGCCAGGAACATTATTCCACACCATTCTGTGCCATCCCTAGCGATATATATGTATCAGCATTTACTGGAATATTATCAATTATATCTGCATTTTCTACAGATTCTTCGCAGTCACTTTCATTCAATCTTATGTCTTCATCGGAATCTAAATTAGAGCAAGACAGCTCACCACCATCCGATTCATTCTCAGAAATATCTCGCAATAAACAAGCAATTTCATCAGGGCTTAGACCTTTTCTAGGAGCCATCATTTCAGGGTGTCTGCTCTGCACAACGTTCGAAAATCGAATGAAAGTTTTTTTGTTACGAGCAGATTGATTTGATTTTGTTATGAGAGAACCAAATGCTCTATGCAACGAAACACTTTGACATAACTATTTTAGAAAAATAGATTCGTTTCCTTTGCTAACCCAATAACACTGCATTGAATGTCAAATGAATGTGTGATAGTACTTTGGGAAGTTTGTTTTACTAATAATAATGATGAACGACAGATATTTATGATGATAAATTGCCTTGGTGTCGAAATGACACCACCGGACGTTCCAGGTATATTAAATTTCTCCTAATTAACCTATAGCTACAAAACTTTTACTGAGTAATTACTATGGAAAATAAAAGTAACGAAAAATTTTCAAATTCCCTGCAAAAATGCAGAAAGGAGAACAAACTGAACAGGCTCCGATGTAAATTGACACCGATGGACGTTCTTGTTATAAAGCACAAATATTTAACAATATAAAATAAGAGGAAGTTTCTTTTAGAAAAAAAAAATCTTATTAGAATTTATAAAGAAAAGAATCTTTTTAAAGTAGTGATTTATATTTTTATGCATATCAATTCTTTTTCTTTTCTTCTTGCATCTTTAAGGTAAGGCTCCTCCGAAAACTTTTACAATGATTCAAATGGAAAGTTTAAAAGTGATTTTCTATCTCAACCTCCATCAGCTCCTTCGGAATCTTGGCGGAGTCCCATTGCGTGCATTTGTATGAGTTCATAAAACGAATGAAATAAACACCTAACAGAGAGGTCAAGGCCATCTCCCGTGGAGATGCAGAGAAAATTGTTGAACGCTAACGCGTGGAACATATCAACGTTAACCCAAAATAGTAATCTCGTTCCAAAGAATGAATCCAAAACGTGATCAAAAATTCTTCCCAGACTGTTCATTCTTAAAATTTAACGATTCAAAACTATTTTATTGCATTTTAAAATTTTTCTTGCAATCAGGTGTATCCAAATTTTAGTTCCGCAGGTGACGATTTTTCTTTTTTTAACACGCTTTTTTAAGCTTCACTTGTATGTAACGGAATTTTTGAATTCGGTTTTTACCCACTTTGAGGTATCCGACTATCCTAAAATCATGATTTTTTAAAAAATATTAACAAATTTTTTTATGATTTTATTTTACAGGCCCTTTTATTAGTTTTATAAAAATACCAAGTCTTATTTTCTATTCATTTGAACAAAATCTACAAGAGTTTTAGCAAGTGTTTCAAGTGTAAAGCAGATGCCATAACCTTATGTAAGATGTCAAACTTTAAAATGCGTTTTACTCGTAAAACTCAAACTGAGACATCGATTGCTCAAAAAGTTTTAAAAATAATTTGCTGAACTTTTTTGTGTATGTTTTGTATAACAGTAGATGTGTTTTAACCTTCAGATTTATCAATCACTGTTTTATTTCAAAATTAACAGTTCTTTATGTGAATATAATCACTGTTTTTTAAGCAATTTCATATAATAAACTAAGATAAAGTGCTCTAGTTTTTGAAAAAATGAAAATATCTCTTATCCTGAAGGTCATTTCAAAAAGGAATAGCAAATTAACACATGAAAATTGAAAAATTGAGAATTGGTTCATTTACTATTTGTACAGAGCGGGCCCCGTTTATGTAATTTTTTGTCAATTTTGACCCATTTTTTCCCATTTTAGTATTAATAATTTATTTTTCTCTTCTTAAGTTTAGCCCTTTTTCCTTAAAATTACTAAATAAATCTAAAAACCACAAAAAAATCTCCATATCTCCATTTTTAAAAAATAAGTTGTCGCAAGTAGTCGTATACCAGGGGTGGCGAACTTTTATGGATCAACGTGCCATTTTTTCTAAAGAAATGTTTCATGAGGCACAGACGTGCCATCAAATAATTTTGACTTGTGATTATGGGGAAAATAATAAAACTAAATACTAACAAAAACACAAAACTCTACTTACTACGAAAAAATACCTTTTACACTGTATAGTTATAAATGTTTTAGTTATACGTGTAATTCAAATTAAAGTAACATTAGTGTGACTTCTGTTGTTGAAGATTAGATGACTAATAACTTATATATTAGGATTGTAAGATGTTACTTTTTGTAGAATACATGCTGAATTTGAGTTATCTGCCAAACGGTTTCTAAGCAATCAATTATTTTTGCTATGGCTCACTTTTTTAACAAGAGGGTTTGTAATTTGTTTCAAAATACCGTTTTACAGAAGATACTCTGCATCCCACTGTTCTAGAACATAAAACACCCACACACCGTTCTGTTATTTTTACTAATAATGCCATGTTTCTCGGTCTACCAAATTTGACATTCTCTGTTACACTTACTATCTTGCTCTTTTGCTGAACTAGCCCTGCTAAATAACAGTTAAAAATCGTAAATATAACACAGAAAAACTTTAAAATACAGTTTTGTCAATGAAATTGACTGTGCTATTCGTAGACTAAGTTTACGCCATAAGCAATTGTATTCTACGACGTAACTAAAGCAAAGCAATAGCAAACGAGTGCGCTCCTCGCCGCCCCGCGACCGATCACTCGCATTTGTTCGTAGTACTTCATAGTGAACTTTGAAATAAAATGCGAACAATTTTGATCACTGGCGCCAAAAATATTTTATCGCTTGCCATCAATGGCACGCGTGCCAATGGTTCACCTCCCCTGTCTTATACCTTAAAAGGTCAGATTAATTCGAAATTTTGCACACTTGTCAAGGACCAATGACAATACAATAATTTAATAATTTTGCCCCACTGTCTTGATCAGGATTAACGATTTCCCATTCCCTGATTTGGCGACTAATTCGAGATCCTATTTCTAGATTTGGCGAGTAAAAGAAAAGTTACAACCCTAAAGCGAAAACGCTCATGGTTAGTACAAATACAATAAACAAAATAAATGATAGTCTAAAAAACTAACAAAAAACTCCGCTTTTATTGTAGATCGAGCTAAAAAATTAAAAATGAATTATAGTTGAAAAAAATTTAAAACCACGCTTTTTTTTACAGTTAGTCGAAATGAAAAGTAAAAAATAATTCTTAATATAAGAATAAAAGGATTAACGAGAAAATTAATATCATTGTGTAAAAATGTAGTGCTAAGAAAAAATCCCGCGCTTTTACCACAATGACATAAAAATTTTTTTATCGTTAATCATTTTATTCTTATATTAAGAATTAGTTTAAAAAAATACAACCAACGTATTTAAGTAAATTTTAATTGCATGTATTTCTCAGATTTAATTAACTAATATTTAACATTGTTTGTGTTTATTAAGAGGAATGATATATGAGTTCATCACATTAAATTAGATTTAATATTATTACACGGCCCTATAATATAATTGTTATACCTGGTTTTAGAAATTACTACTGGTATAAATATAATTCAGGTATTAAAATTCTGTCGTATGATTTATAAGGGTGTAAGTAATATCATATATTTTTTAATTTAATTATTAATTAATTAAATTAATTATAAATATTTTTATTAATTTTATTAAATTAATTTTTGTAACAATTTATTTAACTGTGAAAAAGAGTACCCAAATTACAAGAAATAACCAGAATAATTAAATTAAATTAATCAAGTAGTAAAAGAAAAGTTTTTTTAACATAAAGGAATAGTGTTTTTTTCGTATCAAGAGCAAAAATATCTACACAAAAACATACAAAGAATATTTAAAAAAATCAAAGCTTTATATATTTTATTTTCCATGGTTTCTTCTCTGTGTAGACTATTGGCTTTTTTTAATAAGAGAAAACTGTTTATGTGTTACTTCATTATTAAATGTATTTCTTTCACTTATTTTAAAACTACCTAATTTTTGAGATGCATGCTGAGTTTTAGATAAACATTATTACAATACAATATCTTAAGGGGTGTTGGAAAGCTAAAATCTTATTTTTTTGACAATTTGAGATTTTTACATTTTCAAACTGTATAGATTTTAACCTTTTCAAAAATACCTTACTTTAACCTCTAGGGTATTTAGAAACCCTTAAAACGTATTTTTAAATAATCGTTGAATTTGGGCCACGCCCATTTTAATGGCGAAAATTGTAAACAAATTACTTTGTTTTTGCTTAAAAGTGTAACGACTGATATAAACCAAAACATGTATCTTTTATTTTAAATTAAGCCTTTTATTTTTTTATTTCTTAGCCAATTAGAAGTATCACTGTATACATTAAAATCAATTTATCTCAAAATGTAAATTTTAATGTGCGATGTACCTTTTCTGAGAAACTACTGCTCCCAGGTATGTAAATTTTATGAATTATTTATAATGATGTCTAATATATACTAAAAATGAGCTTTTGTAAAAACTCAAAATTTAATTTTTTTACAAATTTTTAAGTAAAAAATGGGTCAAATTTCGCAATGTTTGATAAAATATTTCATAATTTTTATTAAAAAATTCAAAATTAGCTAAAAAGCTCGTTTTAGTATAATGAGAGAGGTGTACTTTAATAGCATGAAAAATTTCAAGCATGTACATAAAACAGATTTTGAGAAAAGGTACATCGAAAACAGCCAATTTAACATTGTCAGTATATATAGAGAGAGAGGTTTCCAACTCCTCTTAATCCGGAATTTTTTCAATACTCTTTTCGTAGAAATATTTTAGTAGTTTAGTAATATATCTGTCGTAATTCTTGTATTGTTCAATATCAACCAAGAGAGACACACATTAATTGAATGGAAGGCTTGTCCGGCTGAACCATACCCAAAACGAGTTTTTTTTTTAGCTAAGTCTAAATTAAAAAATAAATATTTATCTAAAAACAAGAAGAAAATAAAAATCTTATGAAGAAAATTTAACACAACAAATATGTGTTGTTGCCGTTAATGCCACCAGTTTAACGGTTTCAGATCGAGGCCCACGAAATTCATCGCGGCCAAGGGCTAGATCAGCGATACTCAACCTGCGGCCCGCGGGTCGCATGTGGCCCGTTGCACTAATAAATTCAATTATAAAAGAAAAATGCATTCAAAATTTAGCAAGAAACTTTATCAATCAAGCAATCTTATACATCAATTTTGCTATGGATGTCGTTCTGGTACGAATTAGAGGATTTTTTTTCTCCTTTTTATGGGTTAGTAAGTTAGTTTCACTCATAAAATATTTCATTAGCTCTTTTATTGATGATCTCTTTCCCGTCGAGATAAATTGGCCTTCTTAAAAAAATATTTGCAACAGCTACAAAATATTTTTTCAGTGGTAATGTCACAAAATGCAGTGGTAACAAAAACATCCTATAAAATGTGCTACATTATACGTATTGATGAACATATGAATTGATACAAAAATTATTAAGAAGACTTGGTACCCTACAAATCACAAACCTATCGTTTTTTTATTTTCATTTAATCTTATTCTTTGCATTATTATCTTTCGATTGATATATCACTTGTGCATGTCGGAAAGTTAGAAGTTGAATAAAACTTCATTTGAAAACAAATTAGGCAATTCAGCCACACCCACTTTTTTAGAAAAAAAAAAAGCTAAAAATGCGTTATGATAAAAAAAAAATCTATTTTATAAATAGAAATAATAACTATAAAAAAGAATGTGTAGTATTAAAAGCAGAATATTTCCGAGGCAATACAATAACGTAATTTTTCTTCCTTGTGAAATGTGTGCATGTAAAATTTTTAAATTAAGGCATTTTATATTAATAATTTTATAATTTCAGTTCTTATTCCTGATATATTTTTCATACAAATGTAATACTTTAATATTATAAGAAGAAAAACAGCTAAAATTTCTGTCGTGACAGAAAATTTTTTTTTTTAAAGTTTTTCTTGAGTTTTCTTGTGCAATTAGTACTCTCTAAAAGTTGATCATTTATGAAAATGTGTGGTTTGAAAACATATGAAAATGCAATTATTTTAAAGAAAAACGTATAACTAATATCTTAAAGTGGTATTTTAAGTTTAATTAAGCTTATAATAATTATTTTTTCAGAATTATAAACTTTAAACCCGTTTTTCTCAGTTTGTGTTTTACGAAACCTTAGTGCATTCAAAATGCTACTCCTTCGACAATTATTTACCAATCACTTCAATTTTTTTCCTGCGTGTTAAAAATAAAGCATGTAATAAAATTAGGTATCCATTTTTCTATAAACTGAATACTTTTTTTAAAAAAAAAAAAAATGTAAGACATGTTGGCTTTTTCGTTGATTTTTAGCCTGTATATCAACATTTTATTTTTTTTCTCGAAAACGAATGAAGTTATTCTAAAATCGATCCCTAAAGTTGTTGAGAACATCCATAAGAATATTATAAAAAAATTTCAGGTCATAAAATTAATTTTTACAAAAGGAGTAAGATTTTAAAATTTTCCCAATTTTCTTCAAAAAATTTAAATTTTTAAAATTGTGTGAATAATATATGAAAATTTTCATCTGGTAACATTTTCTTGAGTAGAAACATTGTATAAAATGTTAAAATATAATTTTTAAATACGTAAATAAAGAAGTTTGCTCAAAGGGTGCCAAGAGTCCTCTTAAAGTGTTTCTCTTAAATATTTCCGATGTACTTTTTGATAAATTCAGTTATTTGTTCAGAATTTTTTTTCCAAGAAGTATTTAAATAAATTCGAAATAAAAATGTATAGACAAGACTGAATTAATTTTAAACAAATAATACTGATTCAGAACAAACTCTTTGCTACCATCATGCATTTGAGAAATTAATATCTGAAGTAAAAATAAATGAGGCTGCGTCAAAAAAAAATCAAACTATCAAAGTACATGGCAGCTTTGCATTCATGACTGTAGAATGCAAATAAGGGGCTCGGGATCATTGATGAAAGGAAATTGAAATTATCCCATAACTGGGTAAAAAATGTATAACACTATTTTTTCTGAGTTGAGTTCGATAGAGTTTAATATAGCTTTAAAATAAAATCCAAAAATATGATTTTTAATATTTTGTTCAATTTTCCGCATTTTAAATGTCCTTGATCTTTAGCGTCTTGATCTTTATATAAATGACAATTATATACCATGATAAAGTAATATTAAACTAAAACATGGAGTTATTTTTGAGTATTTCTTAACTTAATAATATAAAAATATAGAAATGTGCATGTGAGGTGGTAAATATTTTTTACTTAGTTATATAAAGACACTAAATAACTAAAAATCAGCTTATATTTTTCTTTTTATTGCTAAAAAATTATTTACATGAAAGACTGAGCACAAAAAGCTTGTCAGGATGCGCAATTCCAGAGCTTTTTCTGTTACCAGCATCCATGCGGCTTGTAGATTTGGTTTGTAGGGTCTTGTTCATAAAATATTTATTTCCATTAATTTAGTCCTATTTCTGAAAAACATAAAAATAAAATCATTAATTAGAATATAAATTCATAGTTATGCTATGAAAATGTTCAATGAAAATTTTATAATATGAGACAACGGAAAAAGAGCGGGGGGGAGGACAATGGAAGAAATGTAATGTGCTATGTTATATTTTTCAGCATAACTTCTAAGATTTTTATAAACAGAAATTGTGAAATAATTATTTAGAAAATAATTCTTTCTTCATTAATAATTAGTTTATTTTCGCGTAATAGATTCAAAACTTGACGTCCGTGGTAGCCGAGTGGTCACAGTCAGGAACTCATAGCCGGTGGTTTCGGAACCCAGTCCCACTGAAGACCCACCGTGTAGAGGGGCTGATGCACGATTATTCTGTTGAGGGTGGAATTTCTCTAGTTGACGTCATGCGGGAATTTGGAAAGGCAGGCACCAGTTCAGGGGTCGCATACGTCACTTGACCGTGGTTTAAAATTACGAGGTCAATCGCCAATCGCCTTCGTGTTGGTTCAAAGTACGCGACGTTCATAACCCTTCAATCATTCAAAACTTGATAACTCCTTTAATTTTCTGGAATTATATGCCCTTTCCATTAAAAGTTCATACCTACACGCTTTTTCTTAATCAGTTTTAAGTAATTTTATCGTGGAGCGAAAAAGTAGTTTTTAAAAATAAAATTATGAAACTTAGTTCTAATGTATTTTTAAACAACTGAAAGAATTCATTTTGGTACAATATGTTTTAATTATGAATAGTTTATACTTTGTAATCGTTAGTATCATAAAAAGCAATGTCATTCATAAATGACATTTCTAGTTTTATAAGACAAAAAATGTAAAACTTTATTTTGTTCGTGGAATGTAGCGAAATTAGTGACACAATTAATTTAAGTTACAGATTCTCAACGTGGACGATAATGCCCCCTTGTGGGCGCTTGAGGCTTCCAGGGGGTAGTAAAAGACCCAGAGTAAGTTAAGGGGTTAAGAGATGGCATGGAGAGGCATGGGCAGATTAACCAAATATCGTCTAAAAAAAGACTGAAAAAACACTCTGAATGTGTACTAACAAAAATAAACTTTAATACCGGTTACCTTATGTTGATTGTATGTATTTAAAATTGTATATTCATGGCAATAGGTATTTCAAATTTGCAAGTAAAAAAAAAAAAAAAAAATTAGGGGCTTTAAAAAATATATTCTCTCTCTCTCTCTATTAGTAATACAATATTTTTTTAAAAATTTAATTTTGGTTTTCCCTATGTATTATGTACGCTCTTATTTCTCTGGAGTGGGAGGGGAGAGTTATCGAAATATTCTCTAGAACAGGGGGCGCTAGTTCAAAATGGTTGGGAACCTATGATTTAAAGTAAGCAAATATATATTTAAAAATTATACTCACGTTATCTACCAGAGTAGAGTCTTAGCAGCAATTCCTGGAGCGAGGAGTCCAGCTGAGAGAGGAAGACCAAGGGCAGCTCCGTGTCCAACAACGGTGCTGTAGGAAGAAATGGTATTAGGCAGAGCAAGGGCGGGGGCGGCGGCCAGCAGAGGGGCAGCGGGAAGAGGAGCGGAGGCGAGGATGGGGGCAGCAGCAGCTACGGCTGGCACGGCTGGGGCAACTGGTGGAGCGTAGGGGCTAACGATGGCAGCTGCAGCTGGGGCGCTCAAGGCGGTTCCGGGCTCATTGGTGTTGATGGAAGTTCTGAATCCGAGGGAGTCGGCGACGTAGTCTACTCTTCGGGCTCGGCCGTCGATGTCGGTGATGGTGTATGAGCCCTTCTTGTTTCCGAGGGCATCTCCGATTTCGGCTCTGGAGTTGGTGGCACCCAATCCGTCAGCAATGCCGTAGTTGAAAGCGTAGTTTCCGGCAGCCTGCACATAAAAAAGTCATTCATAATTTATTGTTTATTTTTAAAGTACCGAATTTATTTTGTTGAAAGAGAAAATAGATTGAAAGAATATATTTTGTATTCACACACATTCGAGTACATTAAAAACAAATACTCACGTCTTGTTGTCTAGCGCTGTTGCTGATTCCTGTGCTGAGGATGATAGGATTGGCGCAAACGGCTGCGAAAGCAGCGCACAAGATGGCGATCTGAAACCAATAACAGTTATTTGTTTAAGATGAAATTAGAATCACTTTTTTCACTTCACTTCCAAATACGCAAACGTAACTTACTCAAAATATAAGTAAGCAAAGAAATTAATGAATGCTCCTCAATTAATTAATATGAATGCTCCTCTATTAAATATTTTTTTTTATCGTTAAAAGAAAATGTCGAGAAGGAATTTTTGTTTTGAATACCTTGTATGATTATTAGATTGCTCGGACTAAAATTTAATTTTTAAAGTAATTTTTTAATTTGAATTTAGTAAATGAACAATAGTTTTAGTATTACTTGAAGAATTCGAATTTTTAAATATTACTTTTGTTATTAAAGAAATGTAGAATTTTAAAATATATTATTTATATTAAGACTAATTATTATAACAGAATAAAACATTCTAAGACCTTTTAAAAATTAATATTTTTTTGTTTATTTTAAAGTTTAGAATACCTTTATCATTTGTTTTAAAAGAAAGCGAAGATTATCCTTCTTAACAATTTTCTTAAATTTAGAAATATAATTATTCTTTCAAAGTTTAAAGTTAAGTTTCTTTTTCAATGACTGTTTAGTATTATTTTTCATCATAACTGAAATGATTAGAATTTTCTCTTTTCAAAAATCATTTTTACTTAAAAACTAATGCTTCCAGTTATTATTCCTCACAGAAAATCCAAATATAACCGCAATGTTTTAAAGTAATTCTCGCCAAAAATTTCACGTTCCTTAAATAGTGCAAAATTGGAATAAGTTAAAAGACATACATATCACAAATTCAACTTACCTTAGCAATCATGGTTGTTTCAGAGATCAACAGTGGTCGTTGAGATGATGGGCAAAGATTCTCGATCGCCCTTTTATACTCTGTCTTCCATAGGGCGTTCAAGGACCAATAACTGTAGCATAGCTGGGACGGGTGCGGTACTTCCCACAATTAAACATAGAAAATATTCACCCAACTATTCAACTTTTGCTTTTGTTGTTGTTGGTTTTTATTTAGCTCGGGAAGAGCAATGAAGTTCTTTGATTCTCTTAAAGGACAACCATCACGTAATTAAAACTAGTTTGATCCAGTTTGGGCACAAAAGATGCAAATGATGCCTATTAATGAAACAGTTTGACCTTCCTTTGCCGATTTGATCTTAGGTGTGGTACCGACTTTTACTGTTACTTCTTTTTTTCTTCTTTTCCTGTTCAAACGGATTTGATAATTATTCAAGTTTTATTAGATGTTAAATTAGGTTTGTGACAATAAACAACAGGAATGTGTTCTTTGTTTCTTATAGCGATTAATGAATTGTTTTGAAACTCGGTAAAAATTCGATATCAGCAGCCAACTAAAGCATAGTTTTGAACGACTGTTGTGAATACAAACATTTTAATCAAAAGCCTCCAGTATAGGAAAAGAAATTTCTTCATTAAATTATTAATTGATGATACTAACTCCATTTAAAACAGTTTTCAATAATGCGTTACAAATAGCACAGAGCAACGAATGCACCAAAACTATGTAAGAAATCAATTGTTTACTAATTTTTGCTACTTCAATAAAAGATTTAATCAGATAATTTATTGAATGTTAAATAAAAGTTTATGGTTACTAAATTTTATTAAATATTACCACGTTGATGGAAATCTTTAATATTTTTAAATATATAAATAATAAGCTAACAATTGAAAAAAAGAGATATTTTTTTTAAATTTTTTGAAAACAATAACTTTTTGTTCAATATTATATTTTTCACATTTAGATACATTGCTACATTTAATTATAATATAATGTTTGAAAAGATGAAGGCTTTTTTTAATTTCTAATATACACAACCGCATTCGAAATATTTCTTTACTATAAACTGAATTTTACATTTTTGAAAAAGTTTCAATGATCTAAACTATAGAAGTAGATTTAAATTTAGTCTTTTGTACATTTGTGATTCTGTGTTGTGATGAGTCAAAGTAAAAAAATAATAATTTTGAATAGGAAACTTAATAAAATTACCAATATGTTTTTTTTTGAGACTCTAGGTAGACTCCTTGTGTGCTGACAAGTATAACACAAGGCTTACAAACGTATGTCAGTACTCAAGTAATAGTGGTAGGAAGTTTCAAGTAGAAGGATATAGGCACAAATGGGAATCAAACGGGAAAAGAAACAAGAATGGATGCAGATACGATAACACAGAATAAAATACAAGATTACTCACTCGCAAAAGGAGACATTCAGTAATTAAAACTGTACAATGGGAAAGATTTTGAAACATGGTCATAATAAGATTTTTTTTTTTTTCAAAATACAAAGCGCGCACGCACGCATGCACACGCACACACACAAACGAAAATAAATATATATATATATATACACACGAACAGTAAATGTTAGCAAACACACACAAAAAAATTGCAATCTATATAATACGGGAAAAAATTCTATTAACGTATGCACAAAACGTTGTAAAAGATGATTTGCTCTGAAAAAAGGCTGAGAAAGGAGGAGGCCACGCTATATCGCTCTTTTGTAGGCAATTCATGAGTGTACGTCAAAGGTGTCAAACTCAGATGCTATAACTCGGTCCAAACAAACAAGGTGTAACTTTATTTGGGCCGCAAAAAAAAACCCAATATTCATAGAAACGTAGGTTTATTTCGAATAATACATTATAATAAGCATATATAAAAGAACAAAAAATCAATGTTCATATCTTGACACATGACACCTCTTTTCTGCTGCTATCTTTCCAATGTCGGGAGAATTTTTATAAATTTTATTATGTATTTTTCTGTGGGGATATATTGGACAGGCCGCAATAATGTTCGTTGTGGGCCACGAGTTTGACACCTCTGGTGTACGTCTTCAGAAGTGAATTTAATACAAGCAACTATCAGATGCTTGACATCCTGGACTCTGTCACTAGAGAAAGAACACTGGCCCTTATGTGATAAATTGAAACGTTTAAAAAAGGCTTTGAAAGTTTCCATGCCCAGTTGGAAACTGGATAAGTTTAAAATTAGGTTGAATGTGTTTAGCCTTTAAATGTCTTTGAATAGAAGGAATAAATTCTTTGGTGAAATATGCGCATTATTTGATATCTGATATAAGTTTTTTCACTCAGAAATAATTTTTTCCCTAAAAACATTTTTATAATATGATTTTGGAATGCTCATAGGAAACAAATCGCTTAATTTTGTGGCTTCTTTTGCAAGCCAAGTTAGCACGTTCATCGCCATAGATTCCCGTACGACCTCCAACATTTAACCAATGGATGAGGACGTTAAAATGTTTGGTAACAATTTGTACATAAGATTTAGCATTTATTTAATTCTATTAATGTAAACATTGGCTAATTGCTGTTGAAAAATAATTGAAGATTAAACGGAATTTTTTTTTACTTTATTTGTAGTTACGCGCGCACACTTTTAAAATAAATATTACTACAAATATAAATTATTTACGCTCTTCACTGCTACTGTGTATCGAAATTTGAATACATGAATGTATAAAAGCATCAATTAATTTTTATTCTTTATCCTGCATAATACCTTTCAAGGATTTTTACAAACATTCAGATTTCTTACGGATGGGTAATTTCCAAATATGTGACTTCAAATTGAATAAAGTTTATTGAAACACAGTAGAAACAAATTATTTAAACAGACATATCTTAAGAATTTAAGATGTATATAGGATAGAACAAAATTTTCAGCATATTTATGGTAATGCATATTTTTATAACTTCAAGTTTTATTACAATAAATGTGGAATTTGGACATTTTTTATAATTTTTTTAAAGTAATTTGCTTTAAAAAACAAATAATGTGTCAGCGTCTCCGATATTTTTTGGAAAATTTTTTTACAAAAGTAATAGCATAGAATATAATTTGTCGTTTGCATATAAAGGTAGATTATTATTCAAATGTTTGCAAAATTTATCCAAATTAAACAAAGATATGCAGCAGACTCTTAAAATGCTGAAAGTATTGAAATATTGTTGAAATTACAAATATATTTCTGTTCATGTGCATAAAAAGACAGTAAGACCTTTTTCCACCTTTTTAATACGTGGAGTATGAAATACTCTTTGCAAGATGTTTTAAGCCGTCTTCTTGTTACATATACTTATATTAAATTAATTTTTTGTATAGTTTTTTAATTTGAAAGAAAAGAAATTTATGATTTAGAAAAATTGACCTTATAAAAGGGGTAAAATAGAGTGTGAATTCTAAGACACACCTTTGACCTTTTATTTTTATGTTGTTTCAGTAAGATTTGTTGATATTTTAATGCTTTTAGAACTCACAAAAATTATTTGTATTCAAACCAATATTCTTAACTTTGAAATAAAATAAACAATACATATTATGAATCAATAACTAATTATTTTTTAAACTAATATAAGTAGAATATAAGACGGCCGGTCAATAGGAATAAAGAAATGTGTGAATGATATAAAAAGTTTATCTTCAAAGAGAAATTCTGAAGAAAAAAAAATCTACTATTCGAATTAAAAGAACTGTAGCCTAAATGAGGTATATTACTTTCATTGTAAAGATTTCAAAATCATCGAAATACATTGTCAAAAACTATTCAGATAATTTTTATTCAGCTGAATTTAAATTAATAATGTAAACAGCTAAAAATATAGCGTTACATACATGCGTAAGCCGATATAAATACCATAAATCTACAAAATAAATATTTCTCCAAATTATCAACAATAGAAAATAATAAATTAAAAGAAGATGTCTTCAGAAAGTAATTAAAAAATGAAACCGTTAGTTGAATCCACAGCGAGATGAAAGAATTTTGATTTCTACAATGAATTATACATATGTGAATCAATGCATATTATCTAAGTTCAATATGTTATTTATTAAAATTCAAATATTCTGGGTTTTAAATTAGATTTGCACACATATTTTTTTCTAAGTTTTCGTTAAAGATTAATAATGCATTTTAAGCCAGTGCCTCTTAAACTTTCAATATTTACGACCCAATTTTCAATCATAATTTTGATTGCGCTCTCCGCCATACGATAACAATGTGTTGAATTCAATAATAATATACTTTGACGTTAAAGCTATACACACACACACACGCACAATACGACTTTAATTATAAAACTTCTCAATTATCAAGATAAGTATTAAATTTGTATCTAATTTTATCACATGCCTGTGGGGGGTCCCTGATAATTATTAAACTTGTTCTAAACTTAGTATTGATACAATTATTATCAAATACATTGTGCCATACTGAGACATTTACAAGCATATTACATCAGTGCAATTGTAAATTTTGCTTTTTATTATGGTCAGAATGTAATTTTTGCTTAGCTTACTATCAGTAAATTAGTAATTATTTAAAATAATCTTTTGTTTTTCTACTTTTCGAGATATTCTATCACGTCTTCCTAGGGAACCGGGCCCCACAGTTTGAGAAATACTCTTTTTTAAAAAAAATACAAGGTTTTGAAGGGCGATTTTCTTTCTAACTCTAACCAAAGAGTTTTCTGATGCAATATTTTTTCTCTGCAACTGATTAATATGCTTTGTAAACAACAGTTGGTCATTTCAATGTTATTGACAATGGGCGGGGTGATGAATTGACCTTAGAATAAAACCGGTGGCGATCACTCTTACTCTGCGTGGACATCACACATTCGAGATTTTTCATTCCGGGTCTATAGGTATATAAGACCGTCTCGCAAATTGGGAGATATCATTAGTCTAACAGCTGTGCTCCCAATTTCAACCATGATCGCTAAGGTGAGTTTCTTACTTTTAACTGTCTAAAAGTTTCTAGCATATACATCCCTCCAAACACTTCATTTTTAAATTTTGTCACAGTGAATTAAAATTTTTAATTTTATATGCTTCGTTTTGTTTTTCGTTAAATTTTACATTTCTATTTTATAAATCAATAATTTTAGTAATAGTATAATAACTAAGATTTTTATTTTAAAAGCTAGAATTACCTAATCAACTCATAGACTATTTTATCTTGATTTGGATTGTTTTATAATCCTTATAATAATAAGAGAGTTATTAATAATTTTATTATTGGAAATTCTTTAGAAACTTATTTTGGGGTTATATCAGAAATTTTGTTTAAACTTTTAAATTTATGAAAATAAAATTCATATAGGTTCAATGCTTTTTTGAACTGTAACACGTGAAAATTAACATTGGCACTTCTAAAATATGTGTTTCTTTTTAAAATAAAATTTATTTATTCTAAAGTATTTCTTATTGTAAGGTAGAATAAAAAAAGATTGAACTAAGTGAAAAATAACAGTAGGCTTTTCGAATAATTTTTCAAAACAAACTATATGAGATCAAAATTTTTTTTAAATGTCAAATGCTTGCAAAATTTTATAAAGTTAAATAATGTAAATGATAATATCTCGAACTTAGAGTAATAGTTTTTAAGATAATTAAATAATTTTCTTTCGTACCACTTGCAATCTCGAAATTTCTAAAATCAAAGAGATAATTTTATGTTTATGTTATGCATATTGTAAACTGTCTTATTTTTGTTTTCTGATAGTAATATTATTATTTCCAAATTTCTGTATCGAGAGAACCAGGACATAATAACTTTAATAAAAATATAAATTATATACAAAAATTTACTTTTAACACAAATATTACAAAATAAAATGTTATAAAGAAATTAGAGGGAATCAAATGTGTATGAAAACTAATTATTTTTGTGCTCGGTATTATTTATTTTGAATAAAGGAAAGTTTGAGAACAGAACCTTGTAGATGCAAAAACGTACACTTAAAAATTTTAAAATTCCTTTTCTCATTTATTTTTATTTTGTGTTTTATGTTAGACTGTATTAAAGTTCAACTGTTATTCGTAAATCACATTAATTCTTGGATAGATATTGTTTTAAAACAAAAATATACATCAATTAAAAAAATTTCATCTGAATTCAAGTTGTTTGCAGAACTAGTTAATGAGTTCGTTTGCATCTCAGATATCCATTGGAGAAATTTAAAGTAAAATTATTTTATTCTACGATCTAAGCTTTTATTAAATTGTAGCATTTATATTAAAGGCACGGTCTATTTTATATAATATGATTTTCTGGTATATGTTTATAATGGAAATTTAATTTAAATTTTCTTAGTCGATCAGGCAATAAAATATTACATTATTCATGTTTAAATAAAGTGTTTTACATAAAAATGAAATCGCAATAGTAAAACTAAGTTGAAATGGATTTCCTTGTTGATTCGAAGTATATACTTTGAAATCTTTGCATTTCAAACCTGCTGTGAATACTTATACATTAAAAATTAAAATACTTTGTAAAGGTCTGCCCGACGCATCTAAGGATGTGGGGAAAACGGAAGGAAAAGTAGCCATTTTCGAAGTGAAGTGAAGTGAATGTGGAGTTTAGTGGCGCAAGGGCCAACTTTGGCCAAGCTGCGCCAAGTAGCCATATTCGAAATAACTCTATTCACAGAACCAGCACAAAAACACAAATTAAATCAACCAATGTTAAGAAATGCACCCAAATATCAAATATGAAGAGGAATGAACGAGGTACGCGAGATATGATAAGACTTTAAATAATTAGGACACTTAAGTCAATTCAATAGCTTTTGCCTTCTTAGCTTCCTAATCTAGATTAATTCTTAGGAGACAGATCGTTAACTTAAATATTAATTTCAAGTTTAATTAATCACTGCTCCCACTAGCAGTCTACCCTATCTCTCTCTCTAACCTGAATGCCTAGACTTTGTACACAAGTCTTAATTTGAATTATCATGTTTTCTTCTTCGGGAAATAACTTCATCATATTATAATTTTTAAAGACCCAATATTTCCCATAAGGACTATCAGTGGAAAGAACGCGGATCGACAAGTTACAAATTATTTTCTGTCGTAATATAACTGAGTTAATCACATATTCTATTTCCGAACTTAGAGTGAGCAAAATTTTCTCCTTCACAGATTGCTCTTCTCCTCGCTGCCTTCGTCGCAGCTGAAGCCACAATCCTGGCTCCTGGACTCCTCAATGCTGGCATCCTCGCACCAGGCGCTATAACCACCGGATCTGTTGTCGCAATTCCCGGAGCTGTTTCCACCGATAGCAGGATTATTGGAACCCATGGACTGATCGCAGGATCTCCCCTTCTCCTGAATTCTGGACTCATTGGAGCTCCCCTCATCAGCCCCCTTGGCTTGAGGAGCGCAGCTATCATTGGAGCCCCCGGTGTCGTCAAGACCATCTTGAAATAGATGATCAATGATTATTTGATTTCAATATGAACCTATATAAGTAATAAAGTGATAATGTTTTTAAATATTGTTGTACTTGTTGTGTTATATATCTCGTTATTAAGCCTCACTTGGTATATTTCGTAGTTCATATATTTCGAAAATGATAATTCTTGAGATGAAAAAGGGATTAAGAGTAGAATTCAAAATTAAAGAAATTTAAAATGGATTCAGATAAGATGAAAACGTAATACCTTTAAAAATTAAAATATAATATAATACTAATGTATTCGAATAACATTGTAATAACGCTAATTATTAATTTTATTTAAGCAGGTACAAAAATAAATGCTATAATTCTGTAGTAGAAGAAACACAAATGATGACAATAGTAATTAATATTAAGATTCAAAAAGTATGTTATATTGATATAAATAGTTGAAAGCCTATTAAAAAATCAAGAAAATATCAATAGATGCTTTAGATAACCATAAATATCAAGAGGAGTATGCACACACACATTAAGATTGACTCAAACAAATATTCATAGGGTATTAATTTCCTTTTATTTGTGTTAGAGTGGAAGAATCGAAAGACATCCTTTTAAAATATCTCTTTCTACCTGAAAAGTATTTTGAGTTTCTGTCCAGTTTTTTACTATCTCACAGAAAAACCTTCATTTTTTGATTATTTAGTCAAAGTGAGAAACGACAGATAAAATAATTTCCCTGCACCAAAATTATCACACGGGTTTATAGAAGTATAAAAAATGATTGATAAAATGACAGAAAATAACAAAGCAAAAATTATGAAACAAATGAAATAACAAAAATAAAATTAATGAATAAGTTACAAAGAAAAACAAGTACATTACAAAATTACAAAAATAAGTAAGAAAACCAAAAAAAAAAGAAGATATAAAATCAGAGCAGTGAAAAAAATTACAAAATCAAATCAATGAAGGTACAAAATAATGTGAATGAAACTTTATTTGAAACAAGCTGAAAAACACTAGGAGGCCAATTTATTTTAAGATCATGCAGTCTAACCTTCATAGGCACACACATTTTCTTTTTTTTTTAAATTTAGAATAACAAACCCCACCACCAAGAATGCAGTCACAAAATTTGGAAGGGTCCAAGTTAAATCTGATAAGATACACTTTAAAATTAACTTGAGGAGTAAAGAATTGTGTGATTTTAAGGGGTCACAGGGGTGTTAATTTCTCTAGAGGTCTGAAAATATAAACAATTTTCAAACAGGTATAACTTCTTTAAATTTAAGTTAAATAATTCGAATCTTTTACACATTACTTATAAAGGAATGGGGCTTCAGAAAAGTATAAAATGTTTAAAATACAATCATAATTTTAAAAATTATAAGCATATGAAAATAAGAAACTTTTTTATAAGAAATATTTATTAAGTTTTACGTCGCGCATGCTATTTTCTAAAAGAGTAGGTTTAATTACTAGCTATAAGTTGGTTTATAAAGATAAATGTATTCTTAATACTTTGTAGCTACTTTTATATAAATAGAATAATAACTTACCTATTTTAATAAATTAAAAAAATACATTTTTAAAAAATATTTAAAAAATTACAATATTTTACAAATATTTTGAAATACGAAAGATATATAATACTAAAATTAGGTAGGGTTTAAAAAATATGATGCATTGTATAATTCTGTAAAGTTTAATACATCAGAGGCTTATATTTTAGAAAATAGCGTGCGCAAAGCAAAAAAATACTTAATATTTATTAAAGAATTTTCATATGCTTATGAATTTTAAAATTATTATTATATTTTAAACATTTTATACTTTTCTAAAGCCCCATTCTATTTTAAATAATATGTAAAAGATTCGAATCATTTAATTTAAATTTAAAAGAATTATACCCGTTGGAAAATCGTTTATATTTTCAGACATTTAGAGAAATTTAACACCCCTGAGACCTCTTAAAATTCGTAAATAAGTGATTTAAAAACAGTCTGCGGAAAGATGGGAAAATATTTCTTTTTCAGAAAAGAATGAGCTTATTGAGGATACTGAGTGTTCCAAAGAGTGGAAATATTTTCTTAGATAATTTTCTTGTAAAACGATTTTGGAATATTAAATGATATTTTAACTCCCCAGCACTTGCTGCTATGTGGTGATATATTCTAAGCTTCTTCAATCTGAAAGGAAATACTTTCCTCGATTTCAATTTCTCTGCAAGCAAATATATTAAGTTCATTTATATATTAGAGCTTTTTATTGTTGTGTATATATAGTGTATATATAAATTATTACATTATAATTTTTAATTTATCAACTAAGAATAATAATTCTGCTCAAGTGGAAAAAATTGTATTATTTATTTACGCAATCCTTTTTTTTTTTTTTTTTTTTTTTGTAAATTTGAAAGTTGATATTTTTATGTTCGATATTATGAGATATACAAGTGTAAATATCAGCTCAATAAAAATAAATCACGCAGAACAAACATTTCACATTTCGAAGTCTCAATAAACATACTAACTAAACATGAAGTTTCTCAATTTTCTTCTTCTAATGTGGCTTTTAACTTTATCGTACTCTTTTGTTTACAACATATAAATCTAAAATTTGGTGTTTCCAAAACAAGATTTTCAGATCAGCTCCTTCTGTTATTCAGTGCTGAATGTTTAGATCTGGTTTTTAAACTATTTCAAATCCAAAAACATTATTAATTAAAGTGTAGCCTGTTATTCGTTGATCTACTTTTTAAAGTGGGATACTCCATAAACTGAGTCTCAAAAACCACCCTTATATAACCAAGATATCATCAGCTATTTTAATTTGATATTGGAAGAATATATATGGAAAGGAAAAGTAAATTTATGAAACTATATTTATAGAACTAGGAAATTATTAAAATATCTTTGCAATGTCGAAGATCATTTTGAAGAGGCAATAATAATAATAAAATAAAATGTATATATAGAGTTGCTATTCCATCTTAAAAGTCTTCTAATATTACATGATATAGCACTGACTGAATAAAAACAGTTATTAGAATGTATGTCAATTATTATATCCATACGCAAGGCCACATTAGTGAAGTGGCGGGACGTACACCCTCGTAACCCCCGGAGGGGTCCAGGATTCTAGGGGGCCCAAAGTCTATGTTATGTATGGCTTTGCAATCCATCGTAAGATCCGGCTTGGGGGCCCAAAACCTAACTTTTCAGGAAGGCTTTAATATTCTCCGTTACGCTACTGCATCAGTGTGGTACAAACGGATATTATAGTTCGGTAACAAGTATAGTAATTTACTTCCAAATTTGGTAATAGGTGGCTGCATAACCTATTATAATGTTCATTTCGAATTTGTGAAAATACATTAAAGTGTGAGTGCATGTATATTAACATTGTACTTTTGAGCTGTACTAATGCTAAAAGCTTACATTAGAGAATTAATGCAGAAAGAATTTATGAGCATACCGTCAGCACGTAAACTATTCAGCCTGTGTGCGGGGATTCTCCAGAAATTTCTGCGATCGTTTTTTGAAATTGAGTAAAGCAGTGATTGCTGCCTTCTATTGCAACATTCTTTTAAGCTTCGAAACATAATTCGAGGAAAACACGACCTGATCTATTATCCGACGAATCTTTTACCATCACACACGATAATGTCAGACCTCAAACTATTTGATTAGCCCAGAAAAAGAGAACGGATATTTTCGATGGCAACTTTTTCAACACCATTTTTACTACCTCAGTATCCGTCTGTAACTTTTCACGATAAATGTAATAGCAGAATGTGAAGTATATGAAGGATTGAAAAGATTTAAACTTTTATGCCGCATATATTGGAAAATTCATAATTTGAAAGGACAAATGAGTCAATGTAAATGACGATTTTGTAAAGAAATAAACACGCTTTTAAGTACATATTTTGGTTTAATTTTTTCTGTATTAGTTTTTGTGAAGCCCAATGGCTGAATAGTTGTCTATCACGCCTCCCCGCCATAGGTCCGGGTTTCAAATCCCGGGCTGGGCAAGGTTGACTCAGCCTTTCATACTTTTATTGGGTCGATAAATGAGTACCAAGCTTGCTTGGGAACTGAGCATTGGAGGTTTCACGTCAGACTGACCACTTGATCGATACATCTGCTCGTGCCCCCTAACGCATAAGATCATGTACACTGCGATAGGCATAGTAAGTCTTGGGCATCATGGGCTGTTGCGCCACTGAGTTCAGTTATTGGTTTTTGTACCTTTGTACTAACTTACTTGCTCTTCTAAATTAATCTCTAGATATACTTCAAATGCTATACAAAATTTGATGCATGTATTATGAATATGAGTGCTTGTGAATAACCCTTTACATACTCGTATTTTGGACACTGATAGTTGTGTCTGAACGCCATAGAAGGTGGAAGGCTTTCTAAGATTTATTCTACGAATATAGCTGTTGTATTTCAAGAATTGTTTTTCGGCAATAAATTTCCTTCGTTCCTGAAGAACTGTCTGGCTCTTTGTGAGAGATTGCGTAAAATCCCCGAACCCCGATCTACATAACAATATTTTTAAACTCTTAAATCTGTATACAAGATAAGTAGAAGTATTCCACAATCTGAAGAGGTACTCCTCTCTATACCTTAACAATAAAATTAATGCAGTGCTTCTTAAGCTTTCAATACTCGCGACATAATATTCAATCATAATTTTCATCGCGTCCCGCACCATACAATAAAAATGAATTGAATTAAATAATGATATACTTTGACGCTAAGCCCACAACACGACCTTTTTGGAATGCTATAAAACCACCTTGACAGTGTTTCAGAAGGATTGACTTATCTCAGAGGATTTGCTTATTTATTCCTTTTCTACCCCCTCTTTTTCGAATACACCCCATACGCTCGCATACATGTTAAACGATGGCTTTGGGCAGATTGCGTAATATTTAATCTACATTTGAGAGATTAATTGTAAACCGTACACATTGTCAAGATAAGTGTTAATTTTTGCATATAATTTTATATATGAGAAGCCCATGGGGTCACTGGTAATTAATTAACTTGTTTTTTACTTAGTATTGTTAAATTAATTATAAAATGCTTTGCGCAATACTTATATTTTTTTAAGTATATTATATCATTGTAAACGTGTATTTCATTTTTTATTGTGTCAGAATGTATTTTGTTTGCTTACTTTCAGTAAATTAATAATTTTCTAAAATAATCTTTTGTTTTCAACTTTTGAATAGGTTCCCTCCCCCCTCGTAGGGTTATCACGCTCCCCCAAAGGGAGGACGAGCCCCACAGTTTGAGAAACAATGGATGAATAGCTGCATCCGTTTATTAAGTTTGATTGGGCACTCTGGCATCAGTCCTTCTGCACTGATATCTGCTCCAAAATTCAAGCGGAATTTATCGCCTAATGCTATGTAATGAAAATCTGCTAGTACCCAAGAAGATCAGCTATGACATCGCTCTTGAAGATTTTATTAACCCTATGTGATTTATATAGACAAATATTTTAAAAAATAACACTGAGAATTTGAAAGATTTTTGAAAGAATCGGACTTTTACAGTGGTGTTTGCTCTTTTTCTTTTAAAAAATGCATACTAAAAGTGTCTTATTATTAAAGAAAATTAACTTAAGCATCCTGTGCAACACACGTAATGTGCAGGATATGGAATAGCTTTGTAATTTTAAATACTCTTAAAAAGAAAGTACAGCAGATTTTCCCTTGATATTGTTGGTTCATTTTTACTTATTACATTTAGAATTTTAATATATCAGGATGAATAAAATGGTTAAATGCTTCTTATTGTATTTAACTGCCATGTTTACATTTTGAGTAAATATACCATATTTTGATAATGCCTTATGTATGTAATCTTCAGTTATTTTTACTTCATAGTTATTGTTTTACCAGTATTATACACACAAGAAATATTCTGATAAAATACTTAATATTTTGAATTTAGAAGCAGTTGATAATTTAATAAATTAATTTACTGTACCTGTAAGAATTCAGATTATTCATTTGGTTTTATTAGGTATTATTGAAGTGATTAATTTCGTAAGAATTTCAATTTGATCCTCTTATTCAAATACCATACCTTTCCGAGAAGACTAACTTTTCTCATTAAGAAGTTGAATCTATGTAGAAGAGAAGGAAGTCAAAAGTAAAAATATTTTAATACAAAAGTCAGCATTTTTTCTTATTTTTTAAAAAGAAACCACATATATTTAAATTAAATTAGATTTTCAAACTATTAAATTAAGAAAAGACTTTTCAAATTTTATGCTCTATACTCATTAAACTACACTGGTGTGCAAACTTAAACAACAAGTGTTTTTTTCATCACTTCATCAAAAATCATTTGAGAGACATGAAATTCAGAAATGAAAGACAGCATTTTGTACATAAACGGTGACAAAAGCATAGTTGTTCAAAAAGGAATGCAAAGAGTTTGGTATGGAATGAAAGGGAAAAAATGGGCTCATAGTATCGTAGCACATGATTGTTTGTTCAAGAGGAAGAGCATCAAGCTGGTATTCCTTAGTATGGGATATTCCCTTCCCTTACTTCAAAGGCTGTTTCGCACCGTCTCTTCTTATGAGTAAGCCACAGTAAACCACGACACTTGTCACCCTGTTGCTGTACACAGTTGCTGAGCGAGGGCGCTTGCTGACTGGTATCGGGCTCTTTTCGCCTGCACGACGATATATCGACATTCACTGTAGTGGTTTTCCTAGAGTATAGCCACTATCAACCTTTCCAACAGATCTGCCTATGGTTTGGAAGGCTTTCCAAGCGCTCGAATGGACACTTGATGGTTCCGAACTCTTCAGCAACACTGGTCAAACTACGCACCACCTGCAGCTTTCTGATCATTTTTACACGTGTGAAGTCGTCCTCGTGATTTCTCCTAGCTATATTTCACGAAAGAATTCAATTACACTAGCAGTGAATTTCTTTAATTACGCCTCCGTTCTTCCTTTTATTGTAATCTTGAGCTGGGCGCGCCGACCGCTCGCGTTTTGAGTACACTCACGTCGCCTGTGATATCTTGTTCCAGCCATTTGCATCACCTTTCTGCTGAATTGCGTGTTTATCGTACTGATCTCAATAACCCCTTTTATGCAATTCATGGCTATTTGCTTCATTTTTACATGGTTGCTAAGTTTTGCACACCAATGTATATAAGATTCCATACACGCAACTAATTTCATATTTCACAAGACATTTGTTTTTATTTTGCATAGCTCTGAAACATTTGTCAAGAAATGCATATTTCAAATATATTGGCTGTTAATAAGTTTATTAAATTAATTACTTGTTTTATCTTGCATTCTTTTTCGCTTTTTTCTTTACTTTTTCTATCCTTTCTTCCTTCACTTTACTTCTTTACTTCTCTTTTTTTTAATATTGTTTTTATATTTAACGTAATAATCATTCATGTGTATTAAATTTTACTAAATATTTTGACTTTTAGCTGAATTATTATGATTTAGTAAAAAATAAAGCTTCATAATCGTTTTATTTCATATTTTCATATCACCATAAATCTGAAAGCAGAAATGTTATGAACGATTTCAGAGAAGTAACTAATAATAGTATTCTTTTGCAGAATATATATTTAGTAAAGAAATTAAATGTGATAATTTACTGGATGAAAAAAATTCTTCCAAAAATTGTAAAATGATCTAAACTTTTACAACGAGTGATTTTAAGTGAATTTTCGACATAATAATATTGCTAAAAATAGCTTTGAAAATATACATACACTCCACTACTAAAAGAAGAAAATATAAAACAAATTTAATCAAAACGGATATATTACAATTTAAAATGAAAATAAATTTTATTTTTAATACCGTTGAACATTATGTGTGTGTAGAAAAAAAATCAAACAAAATTCTTCGCTCTCTTTATTTAAACGACTGTTGAAATTACAATGAAATAAAATATATAACATTTTTTTACTCTATAATTCTCAAAAGATTTTTACTCGGTTGTGTCAGTGGAAAAGTCAATATTTAAAAACAAATCTTAGAAGATAATCCTGAAAATAAATTTAAACTTCATTACCAAATGAAGAATAGAGAAAATAAATTCAAGCAAAATTTTTAGTTTACATTCCATTACAAAATTATATTTTATTTTTAATATTGTTTAAATGTCTCAAATCATTTCTCTATCTCATGTGTTCAGAAAAAACAGTAAGCAAAATTGCTAACTCTATTTAAACGTCTGCTGAAATTATATAATGAATATTATTATTTTTTTTACTCTATGATTCCCAAACGATTTTTACTTGCAAGCAAACGACGTGAAAAAATCCTTGAAGTAGCTCGAAGTTCTTTTCAAACATCAAATTGTAACAAAGCGAGTTAACACGCAACATTCTAAAAGCTTTGAATCTAGATATCCATCAGTTTCATGCGTAGGATGTCATTGAAAAAAATCACAGCATCAGTTTTTCTTATGAATGATGTAATACTAAATTACAATTGACTAAGCTTATTTTCGAATAAAAAAAATCATTATTTATTTTTTATTGCTAATTTGCCTTTTGAAGAGGGAGGAGTAAGAGGATGACCTTAACTTAGATCTGGTGGTGGACATTCTCTCAACTCATGCAATCCACGTTTCCGGTAATTTTTCTTGACCATAATGAAAAGAAAAATCCAATTTCGAATTGAAAAAATACTATCGGCTTAAGGTATCTGACTACGTTCGGAAATCACGATTTTGCAAAAATGTATAAATGGATAATATTTATGATATTCAGTGTCACTTAGATTAGAAAATGTATATAAAATTGTTTTAAAAATATTATTACAATGAAAAAATTATTTAAGTACAATATTTTGACAAAAAATGAACATAGAATGACCCATTTTCAAAATATTCTCCTTTTGTGAAAAATGTTTCTATTAGAATAATATTTCGCCTCTATATAGCTCAGACCTTTGTACAGAGACTCAACTAGAATTTTTGAAATATATAACTTAGAAGTGGTTTTATATACATGTTTTACGACAACAGAGGGGAGAAATTAAAAAAAAAAACACGCTGATAATTATTTCAATTGGTTGTAACTCTGAAATTAATATGAATTTTTCAAAAAAAGTAGTTCAGACTCTCTGGAGAAGTTTTTACTTTATATAAGCAAAATATTTTATTATTTTAGAAGCATTTTTCGTAAAAGAAGAACATTTTGAAAAAAGGTTATTCTAAGTTAATTTTTTGCCAAAATATTGTATTTAAATGATTTTTTTTTATCAAAATGTCCTTAAAACAATTTTATACTTGTATTCTAATCTAAGTGACACTAAATATCACGAAAATTATCCATTTATGTGCTTTTTTAAAATCACGGTTCCGAACGTAGTCGGATACCTTAACAATTGCCATTTTTTCTTTTAGTCATAATTAACACCCCACCTCTCAGTTTTGTATTTTGTGTATTTAAAACTAGGGATATTCTGTCATCTCTATGTATACTTACATTATAATAACCATTAGAGATTTTATTTCCTAAATGTCAGTTAATTTATAAATAATTCTATAAGCTACACTTTAACATAAATTTAATGGGCCTTTCTCTGAATGCTGAAAGATTTAGTTTAACCAAGAATATTTTCTATTTATATGGTTCCTTTTAAGCTGTTTTCTTTTCTATCTATAAATTTTCGAAAACAGTTGTAATTAAATTTATCCTAAATATTGGTACAGTAACAATTTTTTGTTTGTTTAAAAAAGGATCAGAATGAATAGTTTTCAATCTACAAAAAAAAAATGTTATTTAAGATAATGTGTGCACAGCCCCTATTATGCCAGACAAGGATATTTTGTAATTTGGTCAAATCTCAAAATATACATTGCTGCAGTTTTGGATGATGAAAATGAAATGAATAATGCAGCTCCTGTTCCAACATCATCCGAAACGAAGCACGTTCTGAAAAGTATGCGCAGAGTTATTTAAACACACATTTCATTGGTGAAATGAGAAACAAAATAGACGACATTGAACAATTTGTTGACAATTTGATGCTAAAGAACAAAGCAAAGAAACATATCGCACTATTTTCCAAAAACTCAACAAATGTTTTGTTTTTCAAAAAATTTGCAAATTTTGTATTAAATTTCTTTAAGTTCTTGTGAATGTTTTTGTTTTATTGATTTTTATTAAATATATACATATTTATGTAGATAAAATAAACTCCAATAAATTTAATTTTGTTGAAATATGTTCTTTTTTTGCAATATTCTTTAATACGAAAAAATATTTCAATCTCTTTAGTTTTGTGTTAGCTATTTTCACTGTACATGATGCTTGTAATATATTTACTAATTCACAAGTTATGCATCTAAAACGCGCAAATGCTATACTTAATCTATTAATTAAATAAATACATAAAAACTTACCTAAAATTAGAACACAAAAAATACATATTATTAAATTAAGGTTTATTACGTTTATGGAATTATTAAATTTTTGAAAAAAACCAACATTTTGTGATTGGTTCCTTTTATTGTTAATGAACTTCTTCAGATACATAAAAGAAAAAATTATATGGTTTTAAAAGGTTTTGAATAAAATATATCGACCTATTTATTAAGTGCTGATAAGGAAATATAAATCAATAATTTTATGTTATTTATAATTATTATATACAATACTCAGATGAATGACATTTAAATATACAACAAAATTGAAGTGGTTATTTATAAGATGGCTTGCTTTATAAAATTTATTATTAGAATGAATATTTCTGAAATTTGCTATTCTTATTTAGCTGTATTTAGCTTGCAGGAATATTAACAGATTGTACATAACATTTAAAATGAAGAAAATTTACACCATAAAAATCAGAATATTTACAAAAAATATCATTTAATGCCTTTACAAACATAAAAGGAAGTTACTTTTTTAGTTATATAATCATAGTGAATTATATTATATCAATTCTTAAATTTACCACTCACAATTATTTTTTAAGTGTACTTTTCAGAATTTCTCATTTAGGAGCATTTTCTATAGGTAAATGCGTGAAGCATATTTTAAAATATGTATCCATAACTATAATTAAAGTAGTGTATATGCTAAAATAGGTAAGCCAGATAGAGATTTGAAATTTGATAAGCATGTTTATCTTGTAAATAGGGATCTGCCAAAAATGGATTTTCTGAAAATCGATAATCGATTCTGGCACGGGGTTTACGAAGGCGTAAAAGATAACTATACTTACGTTTTAGAAATTTAAATCCTACTCTCTTTAAGTCAATGGATGAGGGCTATAAGAATGTTTTTCAATACAATTGAAAGCTTAATGCTAGGATTTAAATATCAATAACTTAAGAAGCAATGTATGGTTATTCAACGTCAGGAAATATCTTGCAAAGAGGAAGGGTAACAACTAACGCGAAGTACATTTGAGAAGCCCTAACAACACTTCTATTTCGCATACAAAATTCTTTTCTTTGGTATTTTGATCTTTAGAAATCTACTTCTTCAGGAAATTTTTTTTCTATTTCCAAAATGTTTTTCATTATCTGAATTTTATTACAACTATTTTTTTAACTATAAGGCTGTACAAAAGAATATTTAATGCAACATGAATTAATGATTAAGAACTTTTTTTTTAAAAAAAAATTAAGTTTATGTGTGTGTCAGTCAATTTTTTAAATTTTTTTATTTCTATTTTACCAAAATGTATAGTATTTTAAACAGTTTTTTAAAAATATACATGCATATCTGTATATCAAAACTGCAATATCTTTGTATTTGTGTGGTGCAGGTCGCTAGTGTCAAGGCACAATATAGACTGAACCTTCCTGAGCATGTCTAACTGAGCGCACAGTGTTGTCGGAGTGACACTGTCTGGAAATGCTCGAAGCAAACGACGCCATGTTACAAAAAAGGACGAAGAACCATCGTGTCTGTTACAGACGATCATGAACGACGTAATTTTAAGCGACGATCCCATCTCAATGACGATCAATAACTTATAAACTGTAATGAGCAATTAAATTCAAAGTTAAATGAATATTAATTATCTTATTATGACGGCCATCACTGACATCTACCACATTTGTATAAAAGTAAATGTTTTTGGAAGAAGGAATATAATTTTGTATGGGAAATTAACCGTATGTAATATAAAATAGTGTCATAAGTTCTCCGAGCAATAGGAATAAAAAGGAATGTTAATTATACAAAAAAACTTAACATCAATGATTCTTGAAAAGAAAAGGGCATTTTTGATTAAAAACCTTGTTCTAAAAAATACTTCAAAAACATGTTATTAATCGTCAAAAACTGCTTAGGTAATTTTAACTAATGGATAGAAACTAACAAGGAAAGTAGCCTACTTGCATGTATATTAGGGTAGATCATGGTGTAATGATTCCCGCCACACAGCTGTGAATCGGCTTCTTTGTGGAAATAATCATCACACGTGCATTTTTGCAGCTGCATCTCGAAAGTTATCACGTGGACCCCCTTGGATCTCCCCCGCAACTTTTTGACATCACGAGGGACCCTTTCCCGCCACTAGCGGGATGTAACGGGATGCTGAAAAGACGCCGGCTCCTTATGCCCGAAGCGAGAAAAGAGAGAGATGGAGAACGAAGGATGTTTTGAAACTTCGAAGCGAGTGGAGCCTGAAAGAGAATTTTCTCACAAACCACATCATTTGAACTCTAATAATCTTTAATACGTTTAATAACTTCAATGTATAATCTGTAAATAATAGCTGCGACGTAAATAAACTAATTGTTTAAACTGATCAATATCACGCTACCATTATTTATCTCAAACGTCATAATAGTTATAAAAAAATTATTAATGGGAACCTACCTCTATGTGGAAAAAATGTTCTACGGCAGCGGTTCTTAAACTGTGATCGACGGACCACTGGGGTTCCGCAGTGCCTTTCTAGAGGGTCCGCGGAGTCTCTCGTGTAAAGTTGAGATTTCTCTCTTTTACAGACTCTGAAAGGCTTCGTGGAAAATTTGAAAGATGGGTCACACTAGACTAGATTACTAAATAGTTCCCAATAAAGAAACTCTACTCGAACTTGTATTTTGATCAAGAATGTTAAGTAGGGGAGGGATGATCACACACGCACACAATCTCGGGGGATCGCAACGTCACCCTAATACATAAAGGGGAGGGGTGGCGTGACGATTGAAAATTTAAGAGCCGCTGTTCTATAGTATTGAGATAAAAAAAATGGTTTAAAAAATAATTCAAGATTACCCCAAAGAGATTAAATTTTCGAAAAAAAACGGAAAAAAGACTAAATTTTGGTTGATTTTAGATTCAAAGTAATTATTTTTCTACAATAGCGTTTCTCAAACTGTGGGGCACTCCCCCCCCCCGACACGGTGACCTGATAACCCATGTGGGGGGCTAGCATATCGAAAAGTCAAAAAAAATATTATTTAAAATTAATTTAATATATGATTTAATTTAATTTACTGAAAGGTAGCAAATTAAAATACATTCCGACATATTAGGAAATAAAATACATTTTATAATATACTTATTAATATATAAATACTGCATAAAATGCATTTGATAATTACTTTATCATTACTAAATTAAGATTAAATTCTCAATAATTAGTAGTGACTCTAACATGGGTTTGTCATATACGAAATTATATACCAAATTTATTACATATCTAAATAGTTTGCATGGTTTATAATTAAAGTCGTATTGTAGATTTAGAGGAAAATTGCATTATTATTGCTTTCAAAGTAATATTATTGTAAGGGGGGGATGAAAAATATGATTGAAAATTGGATCGAAAATATTGAAAGATTGAGAGCACTATTCTACAATATAAATAAACAAAAGTAATGATTACTGATTGGCGAATACTGAGTAATGAGTAGTACAGTGCAACATTACAATATTTCATAACTCAGCTTTGTTACCTTGCACTGTCGATCCTTTCAATCTTTTTTATTCATGATATTTTCCGTCTTTCGCCTTATTGTGCAATGAAACTTCCACAAAAGGATTTTAATATATTTTTTTAAAAATTTAATACTTAAGAATTTGTTAAATGTACCTGAAGTATCTTTCTTGTATCTATTTAGTATGTGTTTTCTCATCTCAATAAATGGTAAAGAGCAATAAATTGCATGTTCCATCTTCACAAAAATTACTTTAACATTTTACCGCATTGTCCCCCTTTGGCTAGTATTTAACATGAAAGCTTTTATCTTACTTTCCCCTTCATCTATGTAATATAGATCATCTTCTACGCATAGGTACGTTTTGAAATTCTTAAGAAAAATAAAATTCAACCCACCCAAATGTATATATTTATAAAAATAATGTTATAAGGTTTGAAAATAAATACCTTTCTCCAAATTATCAACAGTATAAAATAGTAAATTAAAAGTAACTGGCTTCAGGAAGTAAATAAAACGTGAAATCGTTCACTAAATCATTAGAAGAATGTGTGAAATAGTTTTAAACACATTAAACTATACTTATGAATTAATATTCATTATAGTACGTGCAATACATTATTTATAAAAACTGATATTATAGATTCTGAATTAGACAGCATACATATTTCTCTCTTTTTTTTCAAACAGAAGATAAAACTTTTTGAGGGAAAGGTTTATTATTTTTTTTTGTCATTTTAATCAAAAGACTTTCTGATGTAATAATTTTCTCTTGCATCTGATTAATATGTTTTGTAAACAACAATTGGTCATTTCAATGTTATTGACTATGGGCGGGGTGATGAATTGACCTTAGAATGAAAACCGGTGGCGATCACTCTCACTCAGCGTGGACATCACACATACGGGATTTTTCATTCCGGGGCTATGAGTATATAAGACCGTCTTGCATCTTGGGAGATATCATCAGTCTAACAGCTGTGCTTCCGATTTCAACCATGATCGCTAAGGTGAGTTTCTTACTTTTAACTGCCTAACAGTTCTTTTTTATTTTTAAATTATATCAACCTATAGAAATTTCTGATTTTAAATGCTTCGTTAAAATATATATATATATATATATATATATATATATATATATACTGACTAAACTCTACATTTCTTATTCACAAATCAATAGTAGTAGTTCATAATCAATAGTAGTTGTAACAATTCAAATTTATTTTAAAATTTAGAGTCCTTAATCAACTTCTCAATAACCTCTTAATTTTGTACATTTTATATAATAACAATAATAATAAGAAAGTTTTGAAACATTATACGAATAAAGTCATAAGTGTGTATGAAATCGACATACATAAGAATAAGATTTTCAAATAATTTAATTTCAAAACAAACTATGAGATTCCAAATAAAAAAACATTTTAAAATATTAAATATTTGCGTAAATCGCAACGTTAAGCAATGTAAATAATAATATTATCTTGAAAACTGGACAATTATTTTCAATATTATTAAACAATTTTGTTTCACGTCGATGACAATCTAATTTCTCTCTTCGATTAAATCGAACAGAAATTTTTACGTTTAAGATTATATAATAAATTATGTCTTATTTTTCTTTTCTAATTAATAATTTCATTATATTTTAAATTTATATATGGGAAATCTATAAGATACAATAAATTAAATTAAAAATATTATAATGATAGTTTACTTTTAACACACAAAAATATTTTTTAAGAAAAGTTATAAAGAAATTACATAGAACCAAATGCATATATGAAAACTAATTATTTTTTATATAAGGTAATATTTATTTTGAATAAAGAAAATTTTTAGAAAAATCTTGTGTAAAGGCAATAAAGTACATTTTTAAATTTTAAAATTCCTTTTAATATATTTTTATTTTGCGTCTTTATCTTAGACTATAATTAAATTTAACTGATCTTTGTGAGTCTTATTAATGCTTGAAAAGATTTTGTTTTAAAACAAAAAATACATCAATAAAAAAAATTCATCTCAGCTCAAGTTGTTCCCAAAACTAGTTAATGAATTCACCTAAATCTCAGATATTTGTTGAAGAAACTTAATTTTTTTATTCTATGATCTAAGCTTTTATTAAATTGTAACATTTTTCTAAAGCACAATCTATTTTAAATAATAGGATTTTCTTGCATATGTTTAAAATGAAAATTTAATTTAAATTTTCTTACTCAATCAAGTAATAAATAATTACATTATCGATGTTTAAATAAAATGTTTTACATAAAAACCGAATTGCAAGAATAAAACTAAATTGAATTGGATTTCCTTGTTGGTTAGAAGTACATACAGTAGAACGTCGTTTATCCGAACGTTTATTATCTGGAGAGTCAAATATCCGGACCATTTTTTTTTGTTAACTAAATGTACCGTATTTGAATACGTTTTCGTACAGTGCAAGACTCAACAGTTGTTTCATGTTGCAAGAGAATCAGAGACCTTACAGCGAAGAAACACGAAGGTGTACAATGGTACAGCGAAAAATAAGTGATTATTTTCCACGATAAAGGTAAAATAACAACATTTTGCACCTATTTTGCTTTTTCTTCAAGCACGTTCCCTACACACATGTGAGGATTTTCAATATTCATATAGTGTCCAGTTTCATATACTGCATGGATTGCATTCGGTTTTCGGTTATCCGAATAATCACGTATCCGATTAATCACGTGTCCGGTCCCAATTGATTCGGATAAACGACGCTCTACTGTAATTGGAAATCATTACATATCAAACCTGCTGTGAATAGGTATACATTAAAAATTAGATTACTTATTTATTGTTATAATATAACTAAATTAAACACACACATATATTCTATTTCCGAATTTAAGAGTGAGCAAAATTTTCTCCTCCACAGATTGCTCTTCTCCTCGCTGCCTTTGTAGCAGCTGAAGCCACCATCCTGGCTCCTGGACTCCTCAATGCTGGCATCCTCACCCCAGGCGCTATAACCACCGGATCCGTTGTCGCAATTCCCGGAGCTATTTCCACCGATAGCAGGATTATTGGAACCCCTGGACTGATCGCTGGATCTCCCCTTCTCCTGAATTCTGGACTCATTGGAGCTCCCCTCATCAGCCCCCTTGGTTTGAGGAGCGCAGCCATCCTTGGAGCACCTGGTGTCGTCAAGACCATTCTGAAATAGATGATCAATGATTATTTGATTTCAATATGAACCTATATATATAATAAAATGATAATGTTTATCTATACACTTGTTGCGTCTTACTCAATATGTTTTAAGATTATATATTTCGAAAGGGGCAGTTCTTAAGATGAAAAGGGGATCCAAGGTATAATTCCAAATTAAAGAATTTTAAAATTGACTCAGAGAAGGCAAAAAAGAGTAGTCCCTAAGAAGATTAAAGTATTATCTTAATATATAATAAAGTATTCAAATAAAATTTTAACAATGTTAATTTCATTAAATTTTCTATTAAAACAAGGACAATAGAAAATGCTATAATTTTAATGTGGAGTAAATAATAATTTTAATACTAGAAATTTTTTTAAAGTATAGAAATAAATGAAAATATGTAAAAAGAGGGTTATATACTAGCATAAACTAAGGGTCGGTAAGATGTGGCTCTTCAAACTTCTAGTCGTACGAATCATTAAAAATATATTTGACTGTAAACTAAAAATTGTTTTCCTTTCTCTTTTTTTTCTTTATAATTATCAATTGAAAAAATCTATCTTTTACTTTTGTTTTCAGTTAAATATTTGACACGCCTAAGATTAAGTTTTTTTCCCACTGACAAAGTGTATTGAGAATTATATATATATAGTAAACTTATTTAAATTATTTCTACAGCAGTGAAATCTAATTTATTGGTGAAATGCTGCCATGGGAAGATACTCTTTTAAATGGTTTTCAGAACATTTGCATTCCGAGTTTTGTGACATACTTAACATATCACATTGTGAAAACTTACATTCTGTGTAATTAAATCATCATCATAAATGACTTAAAAGCCCAGTTAAGTCATTTATGACCAGTGCCTTCCTCTGAAGATTTCTCCATAGCGACTTCTGATTGATCTTTGATCTTCAGTTCTTTTCATCAATTGTGGGAAAATCAAATTCCACAGAATCAGCCCATCTGAGTTGTGGTTTTCCCCGTCTTCTGGTTTCATTCGGTCTAAAAGCAATCTTTTTTATTATTATAATACATTCATGTCACATGGGACATTCAATTAATGTATTTTATGATGCAGTTTGTCTGTAGTTCAAAATCGAAGCTTTTCTTTTCCAATAACCGTTTTCATTTATGCCACCAAGTATACGCCGTAGAATCTTCTTTTAAAAATAACGATAGTGTTTTCTTCCAGTTTTGCCATTGTCCAAATTTCGGATGTATATGTTAAGATAAGATTAACTAGCGTTTTGTAAGTTAAAAACTTTGTTTTTCTAGAAAGCAATATGGATTTAAAATGTATACTTAACCCACAGACAGCCCTATTTTCCAGATACAGTAGGTTTTTTTTATTTTAGGAGATATTCTGTTATCATTAGTAATAACTGGATATAAATAAATATAAATGTAAGTATCAGCTTAATAAAAGTATAAGAATAAGGAACAAACAATTCACATTTGGAAGTCAAGAAACAAACTAACTATAAACATTAGGTTTTTCAATTTTCTCCTTTTCGAGAGCTTTTTAAGAAGAACGTACTTACTTGATAATAATATATAAATCCAAAATATTGTTCATCCAAAAGGGATGCTTCCAAAGGAAAATTTTTAGATCTCTTCCTTTTATTATTTTTTTGTGCTGAATGCTGCTTTTCAAGTATTATAATACGACAGTGCTATAAATCAAATTGTAGCCTGTTGTTAATTTGATCTATCTTTAAAAATAAGATATTTCATAAATTGAACATCAGAAACTTTTATAGCCAAGGCAACTGTTGTCTTTTGCATTTTCATATTGTATCACTAGAAAAAATGAATATACGTAAAATATACGTAGAAAAATTAATTTAAGGTATTATATTTAAAATTGTGAGAAATTATTGTTAACCTCAGCCTGTTAACCGTTTCACTTTATGCAATATACGCATTAAATTAAATACGATATAAACAAATCCCGTAGCTAGTCAGCTTTTGAATAAAAACACCAACATGCCCATAATTTGTTAACCAAGAACGTTTTCCCAGTTCAAGATTTATATCAATTTATAGTTGATGATATTTTTAACATATATCATATTAGCTCCCCATACCTTTGAAACTAATAAATAAAAACTTCTTCGTTAGTATAATGTATAATCTCAGTGTTATCCTTATAATACATGAATTGGAGGAGTATTATGGAATTTAAATCGCTCTAATTGTTAAATAACATTACACATAAAATTTTTTCAATATTATAAATATATATTGTGATGGTCTTAACAAATTTTTCAAACAGAAAATTCGTTTTATTTTACTAAAAAGCTAATCTAGGGACAATTATTAAAATAAGCAATAAGCAATAATAATCCCAGATGATATTCACAGATATTAAACTTAAGTGAAAAAGCGAATTCATCAAACTGAAACTAATTTCAGATATCGCTAGGCATCCGTTTTTATTTTGCAAAGCCATAAGAAAGCAGACAAGAAATGTATATAACAAAAATGGTGGCTATTATTTAATATTCCCTTTTCATTTCATGCTAACATTCTTCCTTTCTTTTTCTTTTCTTTCTTTCTTTTTTTTTACATTTCCTTTTCCTCCACTAATTTTTTTAGATATTGAGAGATATCTTTTATATATATATATTTAGAGATATTTTTTATATTCAGCATTCCCTGTCTCAAATTTACAATAAATTTTCGTTATTAATAAATTATTGTGGTTTATTGAAACACAACATTTCATGTTTTCATAAATCAGAAGAAAAAAAAAAGATTACGAACGAATTTTCTTATAGCCCATATCATTAGGAAGGTTGCCGTCAAATCTCAGACCTTTATCAAACTAGTTTCTAAGATATCTGAAGTTTGCTCAGCTTAGGTTTTAGTTTCGGTTTTATTTTAAAGCATTTTTCTACTCTTAAATTGAATTAATTAAAAATATTCCTGAGCACAATCACCTCTTTCAGTGTGAGAAAGTGGTTATTAATTTGGATTTTCATTACTAAAATCATTTCTGTTGGTTATGTTTTGAGTTATTTTGAATTCTCATAGTTAATTAAGCTTGATTCAAGGCCAATTTTTGCTTTAAAAATAGTTTATATAACTTAGAAGCCTTTCATTAATTTTTCCTGACGGGAAAATGCCACAATCAAAACTTTCTCAAGTTGCTATGAGGAACAATATTTGGAAGAGATGGAATCCAGCCCTTTACATATACCGCAATAAGACTTTCGAATACAAGAATTCTGAAAAGAAGTATTGCAGATAAAACTGAATGCTTCCATGATGTGCCAAACCACATTCTAGTAAACATATAATAGTATTATATTAAGATATTTAAGTTGTGTTGTTGAGTGACTTTAGAACTAGCTAAACTTCCCCAATTTAAACATAGGAAAATTGATTTTTTTGTACAAACCTGGTGATTTTTAGCTTAAGTTAGAATGATTATTATGTTGTATACATAAATGCGCTTTGTGTTTCAAAACTTTTGTCAAAATATTTTGTTAAGGTTAGGCTGAATAACCTGTCGTCGTAACAAACACTATCAATATTATGCAAAAATATATTTTGAAATAAAAAAAATTTTTCAGTGATAATTAATTGAAGCAGATTTTGATATAGAACATAAGTTGGAAAATACCATATTAAAAAATTAGAGCTCTGCACACATAGTTAGTTTTTATTTTATGCCTTTAAAAACTTAAAATGCGTTTTTCTCGGACTTTTAGTTTTGAGGATGTAGGTTTTTTCGAATCCCTAAGGCTTTTTTCTGTTCAAGGTAGTCTTGAAATTTTTTGTGTATACTTCTAAACATACGTTCAATAAAAGTTAGTATGGATTTAGGTCTGAGATCTCTATTTATTTTTTTAAAAAAAAATGCTGAAGTTAATATTTTAAAAATTTTCGTGTTTTTTCCTTGGTTTAGGTAGAAAAATAATAATTAAAAATCAGTAAGAGGGAACAAATTTTTAAATACATGCTAACTTTTGTTTGTAATAATCTAAAAAACATAAATCACTTGAAATGACTAAAAAATTTTAAAAATTGAGAACTTTATAAGAGTTTAAAAAAACTTATCTTCGAAAATTCTTAATTTTTTAAAGTTGTAAAATAAGTGCTGGTCAAACTGACTTTTTGCTTTCTAAGATCAAATTAGTAATGTAAAAGGAATATAAAACATACATTATTTTTACTGGAAGTGTCTCCAAAAGATGTTTTTAAAAAAGGGTATTGTGTAGGCTTAAAAATGTGAAATGATTTATATTTTTACATCGAGTGATTTAAAGTGAAATTTTTGCAGAATAATGTTGTTAATAAATAACCATGAAAAATTCAATATTTAAAAAATCTTAAAAGATAATCCTAAATATATATATTTAAACTCCATTTACTATATGAAGAACATATAAAATAAATTTAAACAAAATTGTTAATTTACATTCTATTATAAAATTATGTTTTATTTTTAATATTTTTTAAATAACTCAAATCATTTCTCCCACTCGTGTGTGTATTGAAAAAAACATTAAACAAAATTCCTAACTCTCTTTATTTAAACGTCTGCTGAAATTAGAATGAAAATTATTATTATTTTTTTTACTCTATAATTCGCAAACGATTTTTACTTGTAAGCAAATGACGTGAAAAAAATCCTTGAAGTATTTTGAAGTTCTTTTCAAATATCAAATTGAAACAAAACCAATTAACATGCAACAATTTAAAAGCTTTGAACCTTGATATCGATCAGTTTCATGCGTTTGATGTCATTGAAAAAAATCATAACATCAGTTTTTTTCTATGAATGATGCAATATTAAGTTACAATTGATTAAGCTTATTTTCAAGTTAATAAATGATGATTTATTTTTAAATGCTAATCTCAACCTTTTGAAGAGGGAGGAGTCAGAAGATGACCTTAACTTAGATCTGGTGGTGGACATTCTCTCAACTCATGCAATTCTCGTTTCCGGGGATGTTTCTTGACCATAATGAATAGAAAAATCTAATTTCGTATTGAAAAAGTACGCTCATATTGAATTAGTATCATTTTTACTTCAATCATGATCGCCAAGATAAAAAAAATCTTTTTATTCATTAGTTTTATATATTTTTGTGCTTATAAAATTAAAGAATCTTCCTAAATTTATTTTGAAAATACCTTCAAAAGCAAGGAATTAATATTGAGATACTTATTTGGGCTTAAATTTTAACTTTTATAATTAAAAAAACAAATACTTTTTCCTAGATGTATAAATTCTTATTGTAATATAAAATAATTATTGATTTTTGTAAGATGTGAATCAGGTGCAATTGCTTTATTATACGTAAATTTTAGAATACATTTACCAATACACGATTTTTGTATCTAAAATGTACACAAACTCATATATACTTAATCTATCTAATAAATTGATAAAATTAGTGTATAAAAATTCATAGACTTCCTTTTAAAATATTACATCAGAGTTTATATATTACATCTCTATGGAGTTATTTTTTTAAGTTTTTCTCAAAGAAAAAAATTCTGAACGAATTTTTTATGTTTTTTTAAATATTTTCTGTGTTTTCGTATAAATAATTTTAAAAATAAAATAAAATGTAACATAACTAAATTACGAAGGCATTTTTAAATCTAACGGCTTCTATTTAAATAAATGTATGGAAAGAATAGAAAAAAGATGAAACTGTACCAAAATAAGTGCTTTTTAACAAGAATTAATTTTGAAATCTGACGAATAAAGTGAAAACTTTTTATAAAATTTCTACAGTTTTTAAAGAAATACATATAATTCTTCATCATGGTAAATCGCAACTTCTACATATCTTTACAGAGAAAAGTTATTACTGAGACTCTTATTACCTTCATTATTTCAAAAGTTATGAAACGATATAATGATTTACATATAAAGTGTGTGTGATTTCACATAATCTTTAATGAAGCACGAACCAACATAAATTTATTTTGATGAAGAAAAATAAAGCAAAATGTGTTCTTGATCACCAGACTGGAACATATTATTTAATAACCCCCTTTGAATTTTCTTTTACATTACAATATTCACAAGGAAGTACATCATCAAGTAAAGGCTAAAATAGTAATTTTTTTTCCTTACGATCACATTTCTTTCTGGTACATATATGAATACATTATACACTTTTAAGCCATTTATATTTTCATTACAATTACATACTTTAGTGCTAAGTAAATTGACAAGAGCTCAACATTAGATAAAAATTGCAAAATTGTAAATTTCACAAAATAGATACCCTTAAAAATGTAATAATAAAACCAAAAATAGCATTTTTAATAATGATAAATATATGAAACATTTCATGTAGTCTTCAGCTTGAAACATTTAAAACTAATACTTTTCAACGAAATACTAACTTTATCACTGTGCCATTTTATTTTCAAATATCCTTTTGTACTCTTGTTTCATTTAATTTTTCTGCACTACGAATAGAATTAAATTTAGAAATATAAAATATTGTTATGTAAGTACTATAGATTAAATGTAATAACTAAACTTATTTCACGTATTATTAGAAAGTTATAAATAAGTTCAGTTGCTTTGACCCTTTCGGGGGTCTTGGGAAGATTGCTTCTCATCTACATGATCTTGCAAAATACACCCATAAGAAGGGAAAAACTCATTATAATTTATTCGACTTGCTATATTATAACAATGAGAAGATCAATTCCAACTTCAGCTTTGTGCTAGTACACATAATCCAGGGATTATGATATCCGTTAATCGGACAAAAAAAAGATGGCATTAAAGAGGTACCTTGACAAAATCTGTCGTTGTATTTAACAATGCCAGGGGAGGGATTGATACTTTCGATCAAAGAAAAGAAGGATGCCAAGTAAAAAGATGTATAAAATAGTGGCATCGTATCTTTTATATTTTCTTATTGACCTTAGTTTAAATAGTTTTATACTGCGGCAAGTGAACAAAAGAAACAGAAGTTTAGACCAGCTAACATTCCGTATAGCATTAGCTCGTCAGCTAACAGACGAATTTTCCTTAAGAAAAAGGAAAGACGTTCTGCTAGCTTCCAAGCAAAGAAGTGTGAAGCTCCTGATGATGAGCGCTTAGCCAAGGTGGGAAATCATATGCCTAAGATGGTTTCCAACTATAGACAACGTAGAAAATGTCGCAGAAATGAACAAGAAAAGAGGACCCGCTACATGTGTGCACTATGTGATGTCCCCTTATGCATTACAACATGCTTCTCATCTTTTTCACATGGCAAATAATCACCATTAAATTTAATTTTCTTTATGACTGTTAATGAATCCTTGGGACATATTCTACCAAACCCTAAAATTTAAATGCAATCATAAAATTCGGTAAAATAAAATATCTTTTCTTAAATGCTACATAGTTTAGCTGTTAATAAAACATAAAAAAACCCTGCAAGAAATTTAAAAGAGAATTAAATAACCCACGAAAGGGTTGAAAGGAACTTATTCATAAAACTATTTTTAAACGTGGGGGAAGGGAGATAGGCCAGCAGGTTCAATCAGATTTTGTTTTACATAAGAAGATATTCATTTTACTTCTGGTATGGTGATGTAGCGTGCTTGTTCATGGGATTTTTTTCTTCTACCCACATTATAACTATGTCTGAGTCAAAACTGTAAAAGTTTTTTTTCTCACATTTTAAAGTGCTCAATTAAACTGATATTTTCTATGCAAGATTGTTTTGGCACACAATATGATAATTTAACTATAACTAACAAAATTATTTGGTTAAAACTAATTGTTTAAAGAATTTCAGATACAGCCACGTTAACATCATTTTTGGCGACTTGGGTCAAAACTTTACAACCTATTTTTCTCACATTTTAAAATTCTTGACTGAGCTGAAATTCCCTATGCACAATTTTTTTGAATATTAATACGATAATTTTTAATTATAATTAATAAAAATTAATTCATTAAAACTAATTATTCAAAGAATTAAATTTTGCTCATAATTCCAATTGCTCACAGCGTGAAACAGTTGAACATTGAAACCAGTAAATTAAACTATCACCTCACAAAATTCAATTATTGAAACTAATTATTGAATAAATTTGACTCAACGTTCATTTTCGCTCTTATAGTTCAAGGTATAAAAAAATTATGTTTCTCAAGGTGTTAATGTTTGAAAAAAAGTCAATGCTTAAAACACTTTTTTTGCCGATATTTTTTACAATATCAAATCATCTCAAGTCAACCTGCGTAGGAACTTATTAGCGCAACCATATGTCGAAGGCATCCTGTGGCCAACGACGTTACTCTTCATGACATATCATCTTGGTGCCATTTGCGAACAAAATAATACCCTGTCTCGTATGGCTTAATTTTTGAGCTGCATTCATATAGTTTATATCCTCCTTAGCTATGAAGGCCCCCAAATCTTTCCAACCGTGCAAAAGACACCCCAAATGTTGCAAATCTGAAGCAACAATTAATGCTCAGCAGAATGTATCGAAAGATGCAAAAAAGAAATATTTATCTCTCCTTAGATCTACGAATACATCCCTATTGGGCAGTGATGCCTTAAGACATGGGTCAACTGTGCCCAGTGAATCGCCCTCGGTGGGGATCTCGTTTCGTTTTCACCTCTGTCCTAAAGGCTGTGATCCAAAAAGTATTCCCGTACATATTCTCCGAAAAAAGGAGGGAATTTCAAACTGCAACTGGCAAAAGTGGTAGGACTATATTATGACATGAAAACCGATGCCCATGCCTAGGCCTAGTGCCATAAACAATCTTTCAACTCATTTAGTCGAAACGCAGTCATCGGTCGAGACAGTTTCTACCTAGGTATTTGAAATTGTGAGCCGCGCACATTTATTTGTTTCAAATTACCGTTTGAGTGAGTATTTGACAATGCATGCTATATACTGTCTACTTTTAAAGATCTCATGTAGGGTCTACTTTTGCGTAGGAACCCAAGGCCTAAAAAAATCTTGAGATTTCTGAGGGCCCAGGGTCTCAAAGAATTTTAAGACATCCCTGCTATTGGGATAATACCCAGTTAATAATATTAACATCCAATATGCCGCCCATCCGTTAAAGTGGTTAATGACATTGACTGCTGTGCTGTAGGATCTGTGTTCAAATACCGGGAAAGGCATGGGTGTTTCCAAATGTAAAATGCCCGTACGGCATAGAAGCACTTTAAGTCTTCGTCGAGCCACAAATCCTATCATGTGGTTGGTGGTAGGTCCCTTGACCAGCCACAAGGGTCAAAACTGGGGTAGAACCTAGCCAAATCGTACTGTCGCCTGCATGATACTCAAAGCTGCGGCTAATACCAGCTCCTTGCCACGATGAATTTCGTGGGCTTTGATCTGGCAATGCCGATCATGCGGTATTAGCAACAGCAACATTTAATATGCAATTCCCGGCCATTGATAGGTGCATGTTATGTGGCTTTGAATTTTTAATCATTATCATTTTTAATGAACTGTAATTTCATTTAATTATTTATTACACTTAAACATGCATTGGAGCCTTACACATGTACTGTTAATAACAAAATACTGTTTAACAACAAAAACAGTAACTATATATATGTGTTCGTCACTCGTCTTCGATGACTTTTCCTCCGATAAAAGAAAATATTGTGGCAGCACGTTCGGGTGAAACGGGAAGAAAATATTGCTGAAAATGTGTGTTTTAAATTTTTGAAATTGAGAAAAAGTGCGTCTGTGAGGATTAATATCAAATTATTTTCTTCGTATATATGCAATCTGAACTCTTCAGTAAAGTCATGACTGTATCAAAATCTATCAAAATTCCACAAATGATTTTTAAATAATTTTGAAATGAAATTAAGTTGAACTGAGAGAGAAAGAGAGAGAAGAAAGAAAATGTCACAGTAAACAATTTTGCCATGCGGGCTGTTGGAAAATCTTTTAAGAAACACAATATATGCCATTTTGCTATATAATTGTAAGAAAAAACAACATTTTTTAAATAATAAACATACAATTAATTGAAAGCAGTCCACATTATTCTTCCCCAAATTCACACCAAGTAGTAGGGATAGGGATAGGCAGAAAGGCAAATTAAAGCAGCAAAAAAATGAAAACATAACACTAAGCAGAAATTTAATAATGTGGATCATAGGTTAACACTTAAATTACTGATTTAAGCTTTGAGAAAAGCTACTGCATTTGCCGTGTTTCCTGAAAAGAAAACATCTAAATAATAGTAATAATTAAAGCAATAATTTAACTCACTTAATAATAAAGTTTTAGATTGGTATTTAAATGAAGTGTTTTAATATTTCATTTCTAGCCTCATTTAAACGAATTTCACAATTATTTCTTGAACAGCGAAAAAATTGAAGTATGTTTATCTGCGATTTTTTTTCTCATTCATCTAAAGATTTTGTTTTTTTTTATACCTGTGTTTTAAAAATACTCTTAGATTTAAAAATGAAAACAAGTATCCAGTCTTTAGTGGTACTTAAAAATCTTATGAAAATCGGAATTAAAGATGTTTTTAAAAACAATATCATTTCCAAAATTTTGTGTGTGTTAATGTCTTTACTTTAAGGTAAGTATTTAGTAGAATCATTACATTATGTAACGCCTATAATTAATTAATAGTTTTGGTATAATCGCGAGCCCTTCCTACTTAAATTGTAAAAAAAAATTCTCAGAAATATCTATTTATTTCCGCATTCACTCAAATCTGATGCAATACTTAGTAGATAGAATTACATCATTGAGATCACTAAGATCTGAGATTCATTAACTTGTTCGTAAGCATCCTTTTTTTAGGCATTTTGAAGAAGGTTGGGTGTGGTAGTGACCTTAGAGGAGCCGACCCTGGTCACTCATCTCATACGAATCACGGCCCTGGAAATATTTTGGACACTGTTATGGGATCTTGGATGATTTCCTGTTCTGCAATTTGAATTTTAATTAATGGATATTTTACTAAGATTCTTCTTTCTTGTATTTTCTTTCTTATCATATTTTATTTAAACATTTACGATTTTTTTATGTGTTCTTCAAAATTTTGCTCACAGAATCCACTATTGCAAATAACCCCAATTAGAAGAGATAATTAGATACAGAATATATCTTTACTTTAAATGCTTTTAAATATTTTTTAAGTCGATTATTATTGCAAACGCCTGTGTTATATATGCGCAAAAATCCTCTTTTTCACGTTGTCACGCGTTATCTAAACAATATTAAAAAATATTGGTTGAAAGGTCTAGGTATAATACGTCTTCTCTAAAAATGCTTTTTATCCAACCAGTGGTCGATTCTGCACTTTAGACGTGCTTTTTTTTTCAATATCAATCAAATTACTAAAACTATGTATTTATTATTCAGAAGTATAAACAAATAAACGTTCGTATGAACTATCAAGAAAAAAAAGAAATGTTATGATACTAAGTAATTTTTATTTGCATTCTTTTTTGTTAATGCAATATAGCTATCACATTTTAATATCGCTTTATAGTTTATTAGGGCATGCTTTTGTTCATTTATATCATTCTACGAAGTTACTGAACCGTTTCATGGAGAGTTAAATTTCTGCATTAATACTGATTGAATGTTTCGGTTAACAGAGATTATGTAACCTTACTCTATTGATACTTGCTTGATTGTTTCAAGAATCGCTTACCTATCACTACAAAAGAGCAAAGCGAGTATTAACCTGGGCATTAAATAGATTTCAATTGCATGCTACTTATACATATTTCAATAAATAATAATAAATCCTGTAAAATGTATGGTAAATCAAGCTTTAGTTGCTTATTTAAAAACAAAAATTCAAATGATTTAAATTGATTTTTGAAAGAAATAACATAAAACTTTGAATAGTTATGTATAAATGACGTTGTTGAGTTAGATATAAAATGCCTTGACATTTCTTTTTTTTCCATTTAAATGTTTTAAACATATCTTTACATATTTTCATAATCATTTAGTTACTTCGAATAGTTCTGAACAAATTGTAGAACGCTTTGACCGAAAACAAGACATTTAAAACTGTGTTCTTTATACCTTTTTCCAAACTCAGATTTAAAAACTCTCAGTTCTTGATCATTGATTACTTCTCAGTTTTGGTAATATATTTGTATAAATCTATTTAAAATGAACGAATATATATAGAGATTATAGAAAATAAAACAAAGCTGAAGTCTTGTGAATAAGTATTTTCTAAAGGGATTCAGTCAACATTTAAGTAAAATGAAAACGAATTTAATTTTAAATAAAAAAAATACGAAATACGTTACGAGTTTTTCATATTTTATATGCAGTTGAATTCCCAGTTTTGCTGGTTATTGTCTTGGAATTTTTTGCAGAAGTTGTAGCTGTCAGCTCAGTGTCACTCGCTTTGATGTCCAATATTTTCGGAATTAGTTTTCTTTAAAAGAACGACAAACCTAATCTACGCATTGTAATAATTTTTGTGTGAGTTGCCACGGTAGCCTAGAGGTCAAGGTCACTGACTCGCAGCAGGCATGTCAAGAGTTCGAGCCTAGTACCGTTGAAGACCTGCCATGTAAAGCAGCTAATGCAAATTAAACCTGCCGAGGCTCAAAGTCCTCTCTTTGGTGTGGTATGAAAGTTAGGAGAAAGAGCCAGATAAGGTGTCGGTTCGGTCACTTCGCCATGGTTTAGAATAATGAGGTCCACTGCCAACAGTTCTTGCTTTCCTTCACAGTGCGACGTAAATTAAAATGAAATCCATGGGAAAATATAGTAAAGATGAAAAAATGTTCCAAGTTTGAGACATATTCTTCTGACAAAGACAAACCAATGAGATTAGTTACGTGGCCGTGGTAGTCTAATGGTTATCCTCACAAGGTCGTGGCCAGCGTGTCATGAATTCGAGCCTAGTACCACTGAAGGTCCTTCGAGTAGAGGGGCTAATGCACGTTAAATCAGTTGAGGCGCAAACGGTCTCTAAGGTATGGTATGGTGTGGTAGTTTGGAGAGGGGGTGCCAGCATATGTGTCGTCCACATCACACTTGATCATTGTTCGAGATTACGAGGTCCGTTACTGATAGCCCTCATATTGCTTTCAAGTGTGACGTTTATAAACACAAAAGGTATCCGACTATGTTCGGAACCGTGATTTTCAAAAGCGCATAAATGGATAATTTTCATGATATTTAGTGTCACTTAGATTAGAATATATGCACATAAAATTGTTTTAAGGACATTTTGACAAATTTTTTTTATTTAAATACTATATTTTGGCAAAAAATTAACTTAGAATAATCTTTGTTCCCAAATGTTCTCCTTTTGTGAAAAATGCTTCTATTATAATAATATTTTGCCTGTATATAGCTCAGACCTCTGTTCAGAGGCTCAACTAGAATTTTTGAAATATATAACTTACGTTATTCATATTTTACGACAACAGAGGGGAACAATTTTAAGAAAAAAACGCGAATAACTATTTCAATTGGCGGTAACTCTGAAAATAATGTGAATTTTTCAAAAATTCTACTTGAGCCTCTGTAGAGAGGTCTGAGCTATATACAGGCAAAATATTATTATAATAGAACCATTTTTCACAAAAAGGAGAACATTTGGAAAAAAAGATTATTCTAAGTTAATTTTTTGCCAAAATATTATATTTAAATAATTTTTTTTGTCAAAATGTCCTTAAAACAATTTTATGCATGTATTCTAATCTGAGTGACACTAAATATCATGAAAATTATCCATTTATGCGTTTTTTTTTAAATCACGGTTCCGAACGTAGTCGGATACCTTAATTCTAACTGAATGGTCCTTAGAAATTTGGTCAAATTTTTGTTTGAGCTCCGGCTTATTAAAATCAAATCGAATCCACGTTTTTCTTAAAAATGTCTACATACATTAATAAGATAAAACTATTACATATATACAATTGGTACCAGAATAGAATCAGGGCTGCGGTAACCCAGTGGTCAAGGTATCGGATCATGGCAGGCATGTCATGAGTTTGAGCCCAGTACCACTAAAAACTCGCAGTGTAGGGCAGCGATGAACGTTAAATCTGTCGAGAGTTGAAACGTCCTCCCGTTGGTGTGGTGTGGTAGTTAGGAGAGGGTGGTGCCAGCTTATGTGTCGTCCACGTCACTTGACCATGGTTCAAAATTACGTGGTCCGTCGCCAAAAGCCCTCGTGTAGCTGAACAGTGAAACGTTGATATTCATTCATTCATTCATTCCAGAATAGAGTGAATCACACATATCAAATAATTTAATGCAAAACACAAATAATGCTAAGCAATTAAAAAAAGCAACCTATTTTTATAAGCAAAAACAACTTTCATTAGTAAATTATTTTAATTGTGCTCATAATACCACGAAAACTGATACATTAGCTTTATCTTTTACCGCATCACGCCTTCGGATTCATTTCATAAGGACACAGAAGCGGTCAGTTTGAATTTATTAATCCACTGGACCTTGAAAATTATGGCGAATGCAACTGGTTAGAACCGGATCAATCCGCCTTTGGATCCTACAAGAAGTGTCCACCACCTGCTTTGTTTTTCTTTACATCAATGAACCGTTATTGATCTGCATCTAATTAACATGTTAAGTAAACAAGATTTGAATTTTTCAATGCTATCGTGACTCTTGGTCTGGGTGGGGTTAGAAGATGACCTTAAAGGAACCTGGAGTGGTCATTCGGTGTTCCCGTGATACTCATATTTTTTTGTCAGACCAAATGGTATATATAGTCAATGGATTCACATGCATGGTACCATCAGCTCAGAAAAGCTAAAGTCTGCCATTCAAAATGATCGCTAAGGTAAGATTTTCTCATACTTTTCTAAGAAAAAACTAAATGAGATTCTATTACTTTGTTCAAGCATCCTTTTTATTCATGCCCGTTTCCAATTTAATTAAATAAGTGCAATGTTTTTTTTTAAAATGACTGTATGATAAAGTAGCATATAGGTAGAGTTAAAACAAGTCTATTTCGAATTATCTCCTGTTATATTCTGTAAGTGCAATGAATAACGTCTACAATTAATTTAAAAATGTTCGAGATAGATTTTAAAAAAGGCCGTTTACTTAGGTAAAGATTGTCCATTTTAATTTAAGTAAATATGTTTGCAGTTATTTCCAGTGTTGTAAAAAGTTTTTAAAAAAAAGTAAAAAAGAAAAAAATGGAACCTGTCATACCCCAAAGATAAAATTTTCAATACACTATTTGAAACTAATAATGAAATGTATCTCGAAATAATTTGAATGATGCCAAAAAAATTGACTTAAAATACATCTACAAAAAATCATAAAATATCTATAGAAAATTGTAACAAAATTTTCAGGTTTTTTTTACCTTTGAGGTAATTCTAATGTTTTAGAAATACTACTTTAAAACAGTTTCTTTGAGGGGGTATTCTAAAATAGTTATGAGTTATATAGATAGCCAACCCATATTCTACAATATATTTGAAATATAAATTCTATCGTTAGAGCATATAGAGAGATTTAAATTACAACTATCACTCCTTTGCACGTTTTGATCTGGGTTTTCACTAGAAAAATGTTTTTATCATTCGCAAAGAAATTTTAGTGAATTAAAGTACTTTTTGTGTGTTAACACTTTTAGCTTCAATTGCAATTAAAACCGCTTGCAAATTCTATTTTTGTGTGCATATTTATTCTAGGGGAAACTTTTCTCTTTTTAATGTGCTTTTAATAAGCCTTTTTATTTTAACTTTATTCTTTGGATCAATATTGAAATTTTGAAAATTATTTCTTTTAAATAAGCAAACGAATAACGTGCAAATTTTAAAGAACTATTCGTTGATATTCACTTTAACTTTAATCGATTTTAAAAATATGTAAGCATTCCTTAGTTCTATCAGTAAAATGTATGCTCTTATTAATTTTCAGATTTCTAGCTAATGTATTATACATTTAGCAATATAAAAAATAATGAAAACAATGATGGATCTTAACTAAATACGGACATTCCATCGTAGAATGAAAAAAAAAATAATTTGAGCATTTTTAAGGATTAAAACTCTTTAATGATGTTCTAATTAAGTAAATTATAAAAAAGTTCAAAATTTTCGATTTGTTAAATAAAATATTTTAATTTATTCGCACGAACACACCATGAATATTGATTTAACATAAGGTACAGTATTTTATGTGTTTTTAAAATAATATTTTTCTGAAAAAAATTCAGCTTTTTATTTTTCAAAATTAACTTAAAGTTCTAAACTTTTCTCGAGATTTTTTTTATAATTCTTTTATGGACGCTTTTTCTTACACAATTCCTACAAATCACTGTTTATTTCATGTAATGAAAAATGAATCGTTTATTTAATATGATATGTATGTTAATAAACACTTGGGCTTGAACGTATTTAATTTCGTAGATTGCTAAATTATTTCCTTCTAGAAAGATTTATGAAAATTTTGGACTTAATCCCTCGTTAATACTTTGCAAAAAATATTTCCTATTCATTTCAAATTTCAGAACTAATAAAAATTAAATTTGATAGAATTGTAAGTATTTTTAAATTAGTTTGTAATCAGTAATTTTATTACATTCAAAGAAGATTACAAAACATTACTAGAAGATTTAATAAGATGAATTTCCGGAAAAAATCTTTTTAATGATTATTTACATTGTAATGAAGTCTAGTATATTTAATAGATTATTGTAAAATAAAAACATCAATAGTAACACATCAAGTGCGACATTGATTAAATAGTCACTCTAAGAAATTGTTTGCGGTAATAAGATTGTTTAAGCATTCACTCAAACTGTGCCAGGATTTTGATCAAATCATTGATAGTTTTCAATCCATTGATAACTTCAACATGAAAATGTTTTCTACGTTAAATTAATTTTTTTATACAAAAATTCTGAACTTTTTTCATTGTCTTCAGTTTATGATTTATCTTATTTTTAGGTTGCCCTTCTTCTTGCTGCTCTTGCAGCCGTCGATGCTACTGTCCTGGCTCCCGGACTTTTGAATGCTGGAATTCTTGCTCCTACCGCTGTCTCTACTGGATCTGTCGTCGCTATTCCCGGAGCTGTAACTACAGACAAGAGGATCATCTCTACCCCTGGACTCATTGGTGCTCCTCTTCTTGCTTCCAATGGTCTCATTGCCAACGGACTCCTCGCCAACGGTCTCATCGGAGCTAGTCCTCTCCTCAACAGTGGCCTCATTGCTCCAATTGGTCTGAAGGCTGCTCCTGGAATTCTGGCTGCTCCCGGAATCCTGGCTGCTCCCAGAATCCTTGCCGCTCCTGGAGTCATCAAGACTGTTCTTTAAATATTCAATGACTGGAAATCGATTCTTAGTTCTAATGGATCTCACAAATTTTCATTTATTTAAAATAAAATTTTAATATTTGTAAGGCAAAGAGTTCTTCTTTCACATTTTTCTTCAAACTTAATTTAGTACTTAATTAATATTACTGCTCTAATTCTTCTAAACAAATTATAAATTCAAAGTTTTAATAGATAAAATTGCATAAAGAACGACATTTTTAATAAAAAAAATTAATATATATAACTTTTTAATGAAAACTTAATGGTGTTTGTTGAAAAGATGAATTATTATTTTGCCATTTTATGCCGTTATTTATAGGTTTGTTTTTTTTAATTAAAATAGCTGAAAGAATCAAAATTATCCTTGTAATTATATTTTACGAGTTTCAATTTCTTTAGTCTAAGCGTATTACATATACAAAAATACAACAATTAAGAAACAAAGAATATATTTCCATGACTTGGAAAAGGGTGTTACAATAAACAAATATTAAAGGGTTCCTAATAGAAATAGAACAAATAATAATAATAAATTCGATTAGTTACATAAAATAATTGTACAAATCTAACCATTACATTCTGCTTAAATGGATTAATGAAAATTGTTTGTGGGTGTGAATGTCTCATTTAATTTCTCATACTGTATTTATATTTTCTGACTATAAAAGTTTCATATAACTTCAACCTTTTGTAAATACATTTCACTAAATCAGAGAGTTTCCATTTAGCAATTCAAACAAATCACATATCTTTGCGAGCAAACATCAATTTTATAAGAGAGAATTTTTTTATTGCTGAATTATCAGCTTGGATTTTATACTTACATTTATATTTAACCCTTTATCTACCGCATTATGATTTACTGCAGTTTTTTCATGCAACATTTTTTTTGGATAGCTACATTGAAAATTAAGGGATATACATAAACAAAATACTCAACTTTGGGAAATTTAATCCGTTAGAGCTAACTAACCAATTAAAGATATTCCATTGAAAAATTAATTATGTCCACTGTTCACTTAAAATAAAGAGTTTCTAAGGTCCTCATTAACATACAAAAAAGTAATACACTTAAATTTTGACATTAACTATTTTTTCGGGACAAAAATGATAATCTTTGCAATCCGCTGAAAACGCCGTCAGCTGAAAACGCAATTTCTGCTATAAAACTATTTGCCTTCTCCGCTAAAATACTCATCATAGAACCCGTGCTGCCATATATCTTGGAAGAGTGGATTTCAAAGAATATTCCTGTTAAGTATTGTCAGAATATTCCCGTAAAATTGGTTATTCTATGTTATTTTAATGTAAGTGGTACTTAAAAGTATCGTTGATAAGTACCGCAGATAAAGGGTTAAATTCTTTATCACACTGACTTTCATTCGCTTCCTTTGCAATAAATCAATAAATTGCACACGATAACTGAAATTTATTACAGCTTCAGAAAGAATACAGTAATAAATCCCTTTACCATTCTTCCAGATAGCCGCGGTAGACTAGAAGTTAGGGTCATGGACTTGTAGTCGGTGTATCATGCGTTCGAACAATGTCACTGAAAACACACCGTGTAGAGAAGGGCTGATGCATGAATCTATCAAGGCTCAAAGTCCTCCTACTGGCGTGGTGAAAAAGTTCGGAGAGGAGATGCCGGTTCAGGTGTTCCCGCGTTAATTGACTGTGCTTCAAAATTATGATCCATCACCAACAACTTTCGTGTTGTTTTATAGTGCGACCTTAATAAAAGACTTCCTCATCACAAGGTATGTGTCTTATAACAATCATTATTTTGGATAGAGGAGGTTTTAAAATCTAAATTTTTTTCAAGAAACACACAATTTTTAAATTACAAAATTTTCCTACAAAACCGGTTCTGACATATGCATCTGAGACTTAGACAATAACAAAACTGGAAGAAAATCGAATGGCATCTTTTGAGAGAAATTACTTCGAAGTATACTTGGAGGTGTAAACGAAAACAATAGCAGGAGAAGAAGATACACTTTTGAATTATATAGAATTTATAAACAACCTGACAACACTAAATACATAAAAATAAATAGAATGAATTGAATAGCCATATAATTCGAATGCCAGATGATTATGTCAAAAAGATACTGCAGTTCAAAGTCACTGGGATTCGGAAGCGTAGATGACCAAGGTTGAGATGAGCAGACTCAGTGGAATCAGACTTTGGGGGATTATAAACAAGAAAACTTGGAGAATAAAAGTAAACAAGAGATTATTATGGAGAAATCTACAAAAGAAGGCCCTGTCCCACGAGGATCTGTCAGATATGATAATGATAATGAATAATTATTATTGAAAAAAAAGCTCATTATATATTTCCTTTTTGAGATTTTGCTCTTTTTAAAGCTGTTTGGATTTGAAAAAAAATTAAAACTAGAAAAATAAATGTTAGATGTGTTTTACACATATGTATCTATATATAACGCTTCCTGGTATCTTATACGTACCTAAGGAATAAAGCTGCACATAAACACATTCACTGACCTACTTCTGAAACTTAAGGGGGAGGGGAATTAAAAATCCATTGGGAAATTCCTTCTAATGCTCACCCGCTCTTTTTTCTTAATTTATTTGAATACTTTTTTCTTGGTTTTTTTTCTTTACAATATCAATTAAAAAATTACGCATTTCATACAATTAACAGATACTCTTTCTTCAAATTATATAAATTATCATTTGCAAGTTTAATTTTTACATAATTTGATTATCATTTGCAATAGAAATAAATTTCCCGTTGAGAATTTGACTTTGTAGAGGAAATTTAACTCTTACCTTTCTTCTTGGCAACTGATTTAATTTAAAACAGAAAACATTATTCGCATATTTATAAATATAATAAAAGCGAACTAAATTATTGTTTGCTTATTAATTAATTGATTATTTATTGATTAATTATTTGTTAAATAAATAATGATTTATGCATGTATATTAATATTTTAAGAATATAATTCTTATTTATCAAATATTATTTTTTGGCGAACGATTTATTCTGTAATTTATTTCTTGACCAATGTAAAATGTTTGCTGGCAATAGAATAGAATTCCAGTTAGTTATTTGTGCTGTAAATAAAATGATGGTTTGAAAGATATTATGAATAAATATTTGTCTCATATTTACCACTAATTCTACTAAACTGACTTACATTTTTGACTAATAAATGTGCAATTTAAAATTCGATTTAAGGTTCTCAAATTTTTCAGCTATATCCTTACTTATATTATAAACGTTTGTATGTATGGATGTTTGTTATTCTTTCACGCAAAAATAACTGAATGGATTTTAATGAAACTTTACAATAAAATAGCTTATACTTCAGAATAACACATATGCTATAATTTTTAAAGATATTGTGTGAGATGTCCAAAATATAACGATAATTAATTATTCAATACAAATGCATCAAACAGACCAAAAGAAAAAAAAGAGAAAGAAAGACAGGAAACAAAAATAATAAAAAAATAAAATGGTTTTTTTAAAAAAAAAAAAGCACAGGAAAGAGGATTATTTTTTTGCGAGATATCCTTCCCTATTTTTATTTTAAAGAAACAAAGGAAGAATCCAGCTGGGTAAAATAAATTAATAAATAAAGAGAAAGAAAAGGTGGTGGTGGGGGGAAGATATCATTTTTGCTAAAAGAAAAAAAAACAAGAAATTAACCTTAAGGTATCCGACTACTTGCGACAACTTTTTTTTGAAAAAATGGAGATATGGGGATTTTTTTGTGACTTTTAGATTTATTTAGTATATTTTAAGAAAAAAATTCTAAAATTGAAAACAGACAAAAAATTTATAGCTATTAAAATGGGAAAAAACTGGTGAGAATGTATAAAAAATTACATAAACGGGGCTCGCTCTGTACAAATATGTTCTGAACAAATTCTCAATTTTCCAATTTTGAGGTGTTTCTTTATTGTTCATGTTTGAAATGACCTTCAGTATAAGAGATATTTTAATTTTTACAAAAACTAGAGCACTTTATCTTGGTGACTATATGGAATTTCTTAAAAAAACAGTGATTATATTCACATAAAGGACTGTAAATTTTGAAATAAAACACTGATTGATAAATCTGAAGATCAAAACACTTCCACTGTTATACAAAACATACACAAAAAATTTCAGCAAATTTTTCTCAAAACTTTTTGAGCAATCGCTGTCCCCGTTTGAGTTTTCGAAAAAAAAAAACACATTTCGAGTAAAACGCATTTTAAAAAGTTTGGCATCTTGTGTAAAGTATGACATCTGCTTTTACTAAAAGAAGTATAGTTTTTGTTCTAGTGAATGGAAAATAAAAAACTTCGTATTTTTATTAAGTTAATAAGATAGCTTATAAAATAAAATCATAAAAAAAAAATTCTCAATTTTGAAAAAAAATCGTGATTTTAGAGTAGTCGGATACCTTAAAGTATACTCAAACGAGAAAGCTGCAATATATTATGGGAGGGAAAAAATAAGGTTTAAATATTTAGAAGAAAAAAGAAAGGGGGGCAGGAAAAAAAATTTGAAACATTTAACGCTATAATTTTAATTGAATAGGCAGGTATTGTGCATTTTTTAAATATAAAAGCGTAAGGTGAGATAATCTTTCCCAAGTTTCACTGCATGTAAATTTTCTATACACTATTTTAATGATCCGAAATTCAAGATTTCTTAATGCTATTTGTTTATCTCTCTCTATATATAAATGGATGTTTGTAGGTATGACCTCGCTTCACTCCAGCTCCGTTCAACCAATCACTATGACAATTGGCATGCATATATATTCTTTTATGGAAAAGGTTTTAGTTGTATCTTCTTTGTTGCAGCTCCCCACCAGGTGGCTCCAAAGCATATCAACTTCTGCACCGTTCAATCAATTGCCAAGTTGCCAACTTGACTCTATCGCCAACATTTCGCTGTTTCCGTTGAATTGCCATAATAACTTAAGGAACGGCCTTGCTTGCAAATATTACAATTTTAACATAAAATAAGTACAACAGAAAGTAATATTAACGTATTACACTTCTTGATATAAATTATTTATATTATTTTAAGCGTTCATTACACAAAATTTGTAACAATGTGTTACGTTTGCTGATCAGAGATCAGCTTAGGAAGGGGTTTTAAAAAATCGACCCACAAGAGAGTTACAGGGCGTTACAAATATAAAAGAATCCTTTTAATCAGCTATTAGATCTACAGACTTAAAATTTAAAAAACATGTTTTTTTTTGTTCAGCTGAGATATGAAAACAGCTTTTTTTTTTGTTTAATTTGTAATTCACGTAAAATTAACTCATTAAAAACTTCTTTACCCTTCAATTTGTATTGCTTAATTTTTCAATTTACCCGTGCGAAGAACGGTTATACCCAGCTAGTCAGTGATAAGAGAAGTCATATTTTTGAAATATGATGCATGGCTTCGGTGGGGAAAAAAGTTTTCAAACTTAGAAAACAAACTTCATTTCAGATTTAAGAAATGTAGTTACAGAATGAAGAAAGCATTAATATATAAACCACACTGACAGAATGTCTAAAACCCCTCCCAAAGCTTTTTTATGTGAGATTTCTTGCTTGTGAAATTTACTAACTGAAGAGTGACGTCACTATTCAAGCATATCGAGGAAGTGAACTGATTGTCAGAATAGTACGGCTTGTTGAAGCGAGAAAAGAATGTCTTTAGTTGTCGCAGAAGGAAAAGTCGATCTGAATCGTATTCAATATATGTTAATCAACGGATGACTGTTTCCTGTTATCATGTTGCATGATTGATTTTATAGCAGTGAGTGAAAAAGGTGCTACTTTTTAAAGAAGAAAAACTTAGAACGTTAATAAGTATTTTATTGGAATGTTCAGTAAAATACGTTTCACACGAAAACGCTTAACGTGAAATAACGGTTAACACGAAATAATTCAACCATCCCAACGTAATACTATATATTTTCTAGTTTTTTTCTCTTAACACAAAAAAAAAACACTTAACACGAAAAAATGTCCCTTCTGGGAATGAACAATATATGGAAAACACCATTCGGATTGGAGTGTCCTACTGTATTATCGGAAGAATTTTCGTTGCAGCAGATGATGATAATGTGTGTACAGCTCCAATTTTTATTTGTTTATGACAGACAAAGACATTTTGGAGATTGTTCCTAGTTCAAAAAATGTTATGGATGCAGATTCTGACGACGAAAAGGAAATGTATAATGCAGCTTTTGTTCTTACGTCATCCGAAATGAGAAAAATTATGAAAATATGTTCGGTTATATAGACGCGCATTCTAATGGTGAAATGAATAGCAAAATCAATGACATCGAATAACTTGTTGATAGCTTAATGCTAAAACAGACAATTAAAACTTTAAAAAATTTTATATTGAATTTCATTCAGGCCTTGTGAGTGTTTTTATTTCATTGATTTTTATTAAATACATGAATATATACATATCTAAGTAAATGAAATATACTCTAATAAACTTGATGTTGTTGAAGAATATTTTTTTCACAATGTCGTTTAACACGAAAAACTATTTCAGTTCTCCCAATTTCATGTGAAATGATGTCTACAGTATTTTTCACAAAATATTGACGAAGATAGTATGGATCTCGATAGGCATCCAGTATCTGATGTATGCAAACAAAAATGTAGTATTCATTTTAACTGAATCTCAATGTATATTTTTTGCAGCCTGATTTCTATTAACTTAAAATTTTCAGCAAAAATAAAATAATGATTCAATGATGTACATTGAAAATTTCCTGAATCAGAATTAATACTGTAATTTTTGTGCGTAAAAAATAGAAGCAATGAATAATTGAAAGAAAAACATATTAAGTAATATATTATTCCTTACTTGCTTGCGGGCACAATGGCCGAGTGGTAGTGTATCACGCTTCCACACCTATGGTTGGGGCTCTATCCTTGGGCGGGGTAAGGTCGACTCAGCCTTTCATCCCTTAGTGAGGCGATAAGGGAGTATCAAGCTCGCTTGGGGACTAAGCACTGGGGGTTTCACGTCAGACCTACTGTATGGGACATATTTTCTCATGCACTTCAGTGCCCAAGGGTCACGTATACTGAGATGAGCACAGTAGGCCTTATGCCCTCGTGGAATGTTGTGCCCCCGAGTTTAGTTCATATGCTAGTTAAACAAGATGAAGAAAATCATAAAATTGAATATTAATAATTTTCACACATGCTTTTTTATTATAGATTAAATGTATATGTGTTAATTGATGGTTTGCAGAATTAGTATAAAAATTTTAATTAATTTTATATAAAATCTTTTTAAAAAAATTTTCTTTCATATAAAAATAAATTTAAACAGCATAATTTTCCCCATCTTAAATTTCTTTACGTATTATATTATATTAATAAATTTTAATTCTATCCTATTTCAATACTTACATAGTTTATTTTCAATATTTAAACAATTTAAGTAATAATTCTTAGGGAATTTATTCTTCTTTGAAATGCAAATGCAGAATGGATCTTTTTTCCACAGTAATGTCTTTTCACTACTTACATATAGAAAATACAAAATAACTTCCTTACAGTGTTTCACTCTCCTCGATGTTTGCATGTCTTCCAACATAATCATTGTTTATTGTTTCAGGAATTTATTTGTATGGATGGCATTGTTTTTTTCTTTCAAACACTTATTTTTATAGAAAATAATTTTTAAGTAGGGGAGACCAGCCAAGATGAAGAGTGGGGCAAAATAACGAATGCCTTAATTTTTCCGTTTTCCGCTAGGTAGCAGGATCAACCGAAAACTACTGGCTCTACTATTGGCCGTTCGTTAAACAATATTATAGAGAAGCTGAAATCGCCATTTTTGTGTTAGTTGTGAAGTTTTGATTGTTTACCGCTGCCCCCATATAACTTTTATGCATGTGTAAATAAGCTCTGCTACAGATACAGGCAAGATATAGCATATATCTTTAATATTTATGAGTAACTTAGTTTAAATACTACATATATTACCACGAATAAATGTCAATTAATTTACTTCTGTCCCCGGAAACAGGACGTACCTCCTCCTTAATAAAAATAGAGCTGAATTAAATGAAAGTGAAACAAAATGGAAATGCTGGAAACGTAGAGTCCGGTGGAATGAACGGAAAAACCGACAGCGCAGAAAGTGGGCGTGGAAACAGAAAATAACGGGAACAAGGGGAGATCTTGAGATTAAATAAAATCCAGTACAAGATGACGAGCTCGTCATCCATAAATGCCGGACCAAAAAATAAAAGTGTTGTTTCGGAACTTATTAAACTAACTATGCTGTCTATTCTATTAAATCCTGTAACACTTGTTTGTCTATATGTGTTTGTGTCCGCTCGACCTTGCGCTTCTACCTCTTCCTGGGGCTAAGGCGTGCATCGGATCGGGTAATGTGTCGTTCGAAAGGGGGTAACCAGAGGAAGACATTTTTGCCATCCACTAACAACTTTATGGTCATTCATTCAGGACAAACTATCATAGACAAAAATATTGGTGAGCGTTTGAGCACCTCTTACTTCAGATCAGCTACAGTTGGAAATGCCGTTAAAGGGTTTTAAAAATGTGGGATTGAGACTCATAATCCTCGTGTGTTTAGCGAACATGACTTCGCTGCTTCAAAAGCTACTGACCATGATGTTGTTGGCGAAGGAACTGAGAATAATAGTGCTAATCCTCAGACCCTGGTAGTAGGAAACTAACATATAAACCCTCCAGAAGAACTAGAACATCTGGCAAATGCTGATTACGATGCACTAAAGAAACTTGTTAGTGTTTTTTTGTTTCAAACCATTGTCTAAAGCAACATAATGTGAGGGAAAAAAAGAAAAAGCAAAAAAGTGAGCTCAAGCATTCTTACAAGCTCACCCATCAACAAATGTTAGAACAAAGGGAAAAGCAGAAGGAAGAACAGGAAACTTTAAGAAAAACAGAGAAGAGAAGCCCGTGAAGCTAGAAATGGAGTAAAAAAACTCAAACTAAGTTCCTGTAGGCCTAAGTCTATAAAATCCAGGCCAAACAGTCCAGTTGAATCAACTTCAAAGATGGTGTTACAAGATGTCCTGCTTGTGAAGAGGAATATTGTGACCCTCCAACAAAAGAATGGACCCAGTGCTGTAAATGCCAAGAGTTGTGGCATAAGGAATGTTCCAATTATAAAAACAGCATTTTTATTTGTGACTATTGTTAGCTCTGCTCAACTAAACACTTCAACATTACGTTACAATGTATTATGCTTAGTTTGATACTTTGTAAGATGTAAAAACACAGTTATCATTTGTTAAACCATATAACATATTCAAAAGATAAAATCTGTTCAACCTTTTTCAGTGCTATCATCTTGCCCCAAGCCCAAAATCATCTTGCCCCAGTACTGGGGCAAGATGACAATTTGTTAAGGTTCTGAAAAAATAAAATTATTCTTTTTTTTTATTTGAAAAATTAAATGGTAATGTATTTAATACTACAAAGGACTACTCTCTAACACTTCATGCAAAAATAACTTTTTTTTTATCTTTAAAACTAAATTAATAAACAACAAAAGCTGTTAACATAGTCATCTTGCCCCGGTCTCCCCTACTGTCTGAAGTTATAATTTATAAATTGTTTTAATTTTCTTAATAAGAGATATTTTTTCCTCTTACGTTTCTCGCAATGCGTCTCAGTACAAAAATTCCAAAGAACCATTCAACCGTGCTTGAAACTTATTTACATGAACCATCAAATTCCTCTTCGATAAACACAGACGAAAAGAAATTGACCTTATTCGTTATAATTATTATAATCCTATAGTTGGTGGGAATTTACTCACACGAGTCATTATTAAAAACTTATTTTTATTGAACTAAATGATATTAAACTCTTAAGTTTGAGAAATAAAAAAAAAACTGATGTAAACCTCAATTTAACCCCTTAACTGGTTTGCCCGTACATTGTGCGGGCAACCTGAAGCTTGCCACAACTAGTTTTCTCGTACTCTGTACAGACACTGATATTCTCTTTTTTCTATCTTTGATTTGCACGTAATTTTAATTCTGATAGTGAGTGACCGCTTGAGGGGTTAAAGAAAACTGAATTTCTGAGAAAATAGGTAACTTCAGAAGGTTGCAACTAAATTTGCAACGCTAAAATCTACCCTCAGACTCAGAATATACTGACTTATACCAAGTTAATTCTTTGAAAATTAATTTATGTCTCGTTGTCAGTGTTTTTTCGAGGTTTCGTAGTGGCCGCGGTAGCCTAGTGTCATGAACTTCTGCTGGCGTGTCATAAGTTCGAACCCTAGTGCCTCTAAAGACCTGCCGTGTAGAGGAGCTGATACACGTCAATTCAGACGAAGGCCAGTCTTCCTTTGGCATGGTGTTGTAGTTTGGAGAGGGTAATGCCAGATAAAACATCAAGCTCGTCACTTGACCGAGATTCGAAATTGCGAGGTTCGTCGCCAATAGACCTCGTGTTACTTAACCTCTTAAGCGTTCAATTTGTTTGCCCAAAATGCTCCAAAAAAGGCACATTTTTTATTTCATAGAACTAATCATAATACTTAACACAGAATGCGAATATTGAAGAATTTTATTTTAATTTTCACTTTTAAAGTTTCTCCACTATTTTTATTTTATAATTTAGGAACACAAAAAAACCTAAATGTTTGCTTTTTATATATACACTCTTTGCTATGAAGAACACTTCATATATCTTAAAAAAATTTTCTTATACAAAAATACAAAAAAAAAAAAAAAAAAACCGTGTTCGTACCTCTTTTTCAAATGGTTGAGGATTTTGTGTGTGTGTGTGCATTTATGTATGCACACACAATTTGAAGCATGGCGTATATGATACTAAATCGTACACATTGCAATGGGGACAGAGATAATATTGGCATTTTTGGATAATCTTTCCATTTGATTTCTTCTCAAGCAACAAATGACACATTGCCTTGTCAATCCCTATTCTTCATGGAATATTTTCAAGAATTCTAATTCCTGCCTTCACCACAAAGAAAATCCCAGATGTGAAGTATTTCAGTACCATGGGCAAACTGCCTCTTTTAAAAATACTAACAGTAATAATTTCGTTATAAGAATAAAAAATATGTGCAAATCAAAGATAAAAAGAATAAACTATCAATGCCCGTACAGCATACGGGCAAACTGGCTGTAGCCAGCCAGTACGGTGTACGGGCAAACCAGTTAAGAGGTTTACAATGCGACGATAACAAACAATCACTCTCGATTGCGTACAAGATTATTGTTATATATTAAGCTAGAAAATGTAATTTCATTTCTTGTTTTTAAGTATTTTATATGAACAATTTTGGGCAATATGCGTGGGTAGACTGGTAGTAGAATTCATGTACAATTAAATGAAAACTCTTATAGATTCCCGAACTAAAAGTAAGAAGAAATATCTTATGTTTGTACTTCAAAAAATTATAAGGGAGAATAAGGTTGTACTTTTTTTTATACCAACATACTTTTTGAGTCAAAAGAATGGGTCAGATGTATGAAAATCATCAGTTGTGCTTTTAGTTTTCCCTTCACAAATGAATATCACCTACTTACCTATCGGTGAAGGTGTGTTCCGCTCAGCAAGTTTTTAAACAGGGGGAAAAGTTCTATCTGAAATGCAAGAACCGTAGTTGAGTTACCGTTCTTGAATGCATATAAAACATCTATTTGCTTTTTATGATACACATGTCTGCAGCTGAAGTTTTCGTCGATGTGCCTGAACGAGTTAGGGCAACGCATGGGATTTGCTATTATGCTTTCTTTCGAGAAGATTTTATTTTTTAAATTTGGAAGACTATCCAGTTATTCCTAATACATATCAAAGCTATATTTTTTATATTAAAAATGTATATTTGATAGAAGCTTATTGATTTGCTATATTGAACACTTCCAGTTGTCTCGATCAGAAACAAAGAATCACTAATAATAGCTAATATGTCTCGTAGTTAAGAACCAAGACAAGGTAATACGGTTGAAACCTGCGATGACACACCACTCTCCTCATCAGTAGCATAGCTAGTTCTGAGTGGGCCCTGTATCAAAATTCCTTCAGAACCTTTTTTTAGATATAAGAACCCTGTTGGTGGGACTGTAGTTGTACATGTTGGAGCCCCTGTAAGCTCGGGGGCCGCATATCATTGATACGGTTGATACGGCGGTAGCTAAGCCCCTGTTCCTCATCAGTAAGAGGACTTGAACTGCAACAGATTTAACGTGCATTGTCTCCCAATACGATGGGATTTTACAGTGACGCGAATATTAGGTCCCCCCTCTCAGCAAGGATAGGTCTTAGGTCCCAAGCCGGATTTTACAATGGATTCCAAAACAATAACATCAGGCTTTGGGTTACCCCTCCCCCGTGATACGGGAATGTACGTTGTAATAACCTCGCTGAGGCTGTTGGTGTTTGGGGTTGAGTAAAGATAATCCATAACCAGTTCAAATTTCAATTTACTATTTCATTAACTTAAATAAAGCAACTGAGAGTAAGAAATGCACAACAATACTAATTATAAGAGCTATCACTCGGCAAAAAGGATACTTAATATTTGAATGGAATCTAATTTTCTTACTCTAAGAACACTTTGGACTTCTACGGTCTAATTCGCCGTAATTCTCTTATTTGTTGTAGATCTCCGGACATTTTCATAAAACTCTATCTTATAACTTATTTTCCAAAAAACAATAATTGATCATCCAGAAACTATCCGTCGACTAACTCTCAAATGACTTCGCGTACCTAAAAGTCAATGCTTAAATAGAATCACTCATTGGTATAAGTCAAGTCTTCTTTTTCAGAGAATTCAACAGTTAAAAAGAAAGAAATTTACCCCAAAGGATTAGTTACAGGTTCACGGATAGACCCGTTAAAACCCTACGCTACTGGGTATTTATTAGAGTCATGACTCGACCTGAAGTATCGCATACCCGTTTTAAGTTAATACACAACTTATTTTCTCTTTTAACAATAAAATAAAACAATGTTAAAATTAGGAACTATGTATATATATATATATATACTTTCTCTTTTAGCTTATTCATTTACTAATAATTCTCCAATAAGCAATAGCTGAAACCAAACTTAATATGAAAACACACACACACACACAAGTAATATATAAAAAAATTTAAGTTAATTCCTATTTAGGTTCAACAAAGAAAATTTTTATTTTAGTTACTTTTTATAAAATAGTTACAATTAATATAAATATGTATGTACATATGACAAAAACACAGTAATAATTGACAAAATAGAAAGCGATTTATTTTGCTATTTTCCATTTTCTTTTCTATACATGGCGTAGGACTATTTTTTTGTTTGTTCTACTTGTTAATTAATTAAATTTAATTATTATAATAAAATAGTATAAAAGAAATCACATTCTCAGAGATTAGGTCATCCCAGGTATGATTCGTACAGCTCTACAGGGATACAACGAACGATGTTCCTTTCTATATATGCTGTTGGACTATTTGTTTGTTTCTTATTATTTATTCATTTTTTAATTTAACTAATGAATTAGTATTCGAAAAAACTATATTCACATCAAGTGTCTTCCACTACAAGTTTAAAAAGAATATATTTGAACTTGAATGGATGAATAGAAAGTATATATATTTAATTAATGATTGAAAATTTGAACAATACATATATATATATGAAATACTTCTATTAAATATTTCAGGAGAGTGGTAAAAATATAATTTTAAGACGTGGCGAGTGGTTGTGGCGAACCAAAAGATTGGGCGTGGCTGGTGGGGAATGAACGGTACTGTATTACGTGGCAAGTTAACGATTGCTGTACTATCGAAGATGCAGTCTTGTAATTTATTAACTCGAATTTAATGCACTTCTTGTGAAACACACAATCATATTACAAATATAAAGACTGGACGGTACAACACAGACAAAGACAACACACAAACACACAAAACGCGGTAGCCGGTTGGCTACATGATTGCAGAGAAGAGAGAATGAACTTTCCAGATCTCGGTATTTATAGTCGGCGGTGAAAAGAACTATGATTGGTTAAAATGGCCGGGACAGGGATTTCGGAAACTAGTTGATTACAATTAAGATTAAAGTGTTATTTTTGAAACAAAGAATTAAAGCTTGTTTAACTATTAATAAAAAGAGTTAGTATTAAAAGGATGCTAGAGGGAATTATTACATATATGTGGGATTATGGTACAGTTCTAGGGGTATTCAATGATCACACTCGTTTTTTGCTAAACTAACATTTAATGCTGGACAAAAGACACAGTTCTAATGACTACGATAGACGTTTAACACATATAATAAAATATTTACAATTCGATTAAACATCTCTGGCTCTTAACGACAGTTCTAGTACAATTGATGACACTCAATCTTCACGATAGTGTTGAGAGTGACCTACGTGTCTCTCTTGTGAACAACGGGTGGTGGGTCCCTACTCAGCCACTGTTCTCGTTGCTCGCTTTTTTCTCAGCCCCGGATCATCGACCTCCGCGTCTAGCGTCCGCTCGCTGAATCCCCCTCTCCTACGTTAACCCGCTGATGGCCTCGTTCCCAGCGCCCTCTAAAGAATGTTCATGTGGAAATCCCCCCATATATATATATATATATATATATATATATATATATATATATATATAAAGAGAGTGAACTAATTGTACGAATTGAGTTAATCGAAGTCTAAATGAAAAATCAGAAAAATGTGTCTGTTCTGTCAAAAGTTATTTAAGTACGAAAACGAAACCATTTGACACCAGCATCATATAATATTTTCGTACAAAATACCATTCAAAGTAAAACATATTTTTTATAAAATTGAAAAAAATTTATTTAGGAGCAATTACATAAATCAGTCTCTCTACATAGCGGGTTATCAGTATCTCTGATTGATGACTCAATACGGCTGTCCACGAGTTCAGGATTGGGGTCCGAATAGAACGGATGGGAGAAAGTCCTTTAGTAACGAAAAACAAAGGTGAAAGAATGCATATTATTGAATATAAATAATTCTTAGTAAAATTTTGACGTATTCCATTAGCTTCTCTTAAACAAAACTTTCACTCTCTAGACGTAGTCACTGAACTACCAACCTGTTATGTGTAATTTTAACAAAGGAAACACCAGTTTCTCGTCACACATGTGTTTAATCTACTCTTTTTATTTGATGACATTGATTTTTAACTAAATATCATTGTTATTCTGGACAGAAAACAGTCCTGACCTCTATCCTATCGAAACCTTGTGGCACCGTTTGAAAACTCTTGTCCGAATGAGGTACCCATGAAATAAAAAATAACTAATTGAGGATATAATTGTTTCCTCGCATCATGTAATTACGAAGGAAGAGTTTAAAATTATTTTCAGCTCAATGAAACATCGATGCGAAGCTGTAATAAAGAATATAGGCAACCTCAGTAAGCTCTGATAACTCACTGCTAACATCAGTATCTAATGTACACTCTGGTGTGCAAAAATTAAGGACGAAGTCGAAAAATTAGCATACCAGCTGAACGAAGAGGCAGAGCGGACAGAAAGACCAATCAGGAGATTAAGTAAGGTGATGTATGGTAGCACATGCGCAGATATGCAGGTAGACGTAATGGGGGAGTGTCTGAGTAGTATAAAGCATGTTGTCGGTGTAAGATCAGTATTTCTGGCAAAGAGATTGCACGCCGTATAGCAGTTAAAATCACACCGAGTTGCTGCCTCAGCGAGAAATGGCGAATAATCAATCTGTTAGACGACATCTGGATGCTTTTACCCGAGGTCGAATCATTGGGAAGTTGGAGGAAGGCCGCAGTGTGACAAGTGTGGCTGCAGAGTTCGGAATTGCTCACAGCATCGTTTCTCGACTTTGGAGACAATTTCAAACTACAGGAACAACTATCCGGGGGTTCAGTAGTGGTCGTTCCGAGGAACCACACCCCAGATGACTGGTACATTGTCTTACAGGCCAGAAGAAACGGGAGACAGCGGAGAAATCGCTAGACACACGACACAGGCAACTGGACGACCGATATCGCGTTTTACCGTGGCCACAAGACTGCACGGTGGTGGTCTATTTGCACGACGCCCTGTACGGTGTGTACCTTTAATGCTTGCCCATCGGAGAAGGCGTTCTCTGTGGTGCCGGGAACACCGGAATTGGAGAGACAATGAATGGGGACGAGTACTCTTTACAGATGAGAGCAGATTCAGTTTGAGTAGCGATTCTCATCGCATACTCATCTGGAGAGAGCGGGGAAGCCGCAATCATACCTCGAACATCATTGAAAGGGACAGGTATGGAGGTCGCGGTGCTCTCATTTGGGGAGGCATCATGCTTGGTAGTCGTACAGACCTTCACATCTTCGACGCAGGTTCAGTCAACGGGATCCGTTATTGTAACGAGATTCTTCTTCCATATGTGCGTCTTTTTAGAGGCGCCATGGGTCTGCAGTTCCTTTTCATGGACGACAATGCACCATGTCATCGCACAGTAGCTGCCGAACAGCTCTTAGAGAGTGAGGATATTGAACGTATGGATTGGCCGGCACGATCTCCGGATCTCAATCCCATCGAGCATGTATGGGTTTTCTAGGCAGACGCTTGGCAGCTCGTACCTTACCACCAGTAACGATTCGGGAGCTTCGATTGGCGCTGCAAGACGAATGGGCAGCAATACCTCAACAACTCATTGACACCCTCATTCTCAGCATGGGCAGACGCTGTGAAACCTGCCTAGCAGTCAGGGGAGATCATATCCCCTACTAAAGACCGGATGTTTCTTTCTGGACACCCATCACAGGGATGTTTCGGCCTTCAGTCGCATTGCGCTCCATGCTACTTTTTCAATCAAGCTTCTTTTTATCCCTCTGATTTCTCTTTTAGTAAGTGTTGCTTACATATTACACATGTCCTTACCTATTGCGGATCTTACGGTATTAAATGTGTTGATTTGGAAAGCTTTTGTACAAATTTATATTGAAAAAACCGTCTCGTCCTTAATTTTTGCACACCAGTGTATATCGACAGTTATTGCAGTATAACTTTTTTTGAGTTTAAAATATATGAATTTTCGTTTTTGGATTAAATTCAGTATTAAAGTCTTTTCAAAATGATATAAAATACTTTGCATTTTGCGCAACGTAAAATTTTCTATAAGCATACAAACTTAACAAACATAACAATTTTTTTAAAAAAAAAAAAAAGAGTCCACAATTTTGGCCACCACTTATGTTTTGTATTTTTCTACTTTACTTTATAAGGTTCTATTAAAAATATATTTAAGTCTAATCAGAAAAGTTTTCTTAAAACTTTTATTAATGCATATTCCATTAGAAATGTATATTTAAAACACGCGGTCTCGTTAATTTTTAAATATTAATTTATAAATAATTTTTCAGGCAAAAATATAAGATCGATTCTTTAATACAAATGTAAAATGTAAGAGATTAATAGAATAAAGAAGAAAAAAAATAAAATCCGGTTTTATATTATTCCTAAAACTAAATTATTGTTAAAATAAATCAAATATCTCGCTTTTGATATCTTCTGTTCTCAAAGCATAAAAATAGTAGAGAAACGAAATGGATCATTGAAAACGTTTTATTCCATAAGAAAGCTATGAAGTGATTTCAGAATTGTATAGGTTTTAAATTAAATAATTGATTAACAGAGAAAATTTTCAAAACCGGACTAGGCTTAAAAATTTCAATAATTACAAGAAAATTACCGTAAAATCCGGCGTATAATACGCACTTGTAACACAAAAAATAAGATTGGAACTTCAGGGTGCGCGTTATACGCCGGGTATAAAAACGATAGCTTCAAAAAAAAAAAATAAAAAAAAATAAATGAGCACATAATTTTTTTTACATCTACATGTATCGAAATAGTGTTTATTTAAAAGAAATGACATGCCTTATGAACTAAAAGTTTTGTAGCTCTACAAGTATACTATTTTTTCGAAAGTCTAGGATAACACCTCGAATAGACGACTTTAAAACATAGAAGCGATGTAAACTAATATTTCAAATTTTCTTCGTAAAAAAGAGGGTACGCATAACACACCAGTGCGCGTTCTACCCTGGATTTTGTGGTAATTTTCATTTCTAACGGAATACGATTTTTCTATTTTTCTTGCGACTTCTTTTCCATCTTCAATAAACTGAAAACTGTATTTTTTTTTCCTTTTTTGCTCTTTGAAAACTCACACACACAAATGATAAAAAAAAACAAAAACGAAAAAATGCATGGGGAAGTGAGTGGCAGTCATTCATGAAGCGTTTCACAAACATTCATCTCTTTGGAATGTTGAAATATTTCTAAAGCGTATAATTCCTCAGAACGCAAATAACTGATCTTTCCTCAGTTTCCGTTTAGTATGAATAAGATAAATAATGTCTCGGGGATTGTCTGCCGTACTCAATAAACCGTTTCTTTTCCCAGATGCTTGAAATGATTTATTGACTGTTACGTAAATGAGTAATTGTGGTATTTTCAAAGCTAAAGAACGCTGGAATTTGATTTTTTAAAAAAGAAAATTGAAATGAAACTTTTTGGGAAGATTTTTTGGAAGTACAGTGAGATGCGTTCAACGCGAAAATGCTTAAGATAAAACATCGATTAACACGAAATAATGCAACGGTTCTGACAAACTACTAGGAATTTTTATGCTTTTTTTCTCTTAACACGAAAAGATTACCCTTCTAGGAATGACCAAAGCTCACACACACACACACACACATTGGCTGGGTGGCAGTGTATCGCGCTTCCACGCTACAGGTCCGAGACTCAAATCCCGTGTTGGGTAAGCTCGATTCAGTCATTCCTCAATTAAGAGGATCGATAAGTGCGTACCAAGCTTGCTTGGGAACTAAACTCTGGGGGTTTCGCAGTAGACTGACGACTTGATCGAAATATCTACACATGCGCCTAAGGGCACGTAAACTGAGATAGACCATATTTGTGGAATTCAATTCTCGATAAATCATATATTTTACCTTAAGTAGTGCAGCGAATAAAGATTTTTAAAATGTAGCACAATTTTTTTATGTGTAATTTTACAAATGGTAAATGATAATTTTGATTTCTAATGTTTGAAAGTGGTTCTTATTTCATCTCAACTAGTATAAACATTAACAGAGCTGTAATAATGTAAGATATTTTTCCATTTCTTTATTTTTTTCTTTTTCCCTGTAATATTTTAAAATTACTAAGTAAAATAAGTTTTATAAATATATATACTTCTTTTTGATATATGTATGGTTACATATCAGATTCTTGTGTTCTAATTTTAGATAATTAAATGCTGAAGTACCTCTGTTAACTACTCTGAAGATGTGTAACACATAAGTAAAATTTAAGTTAACTAAACATAATATGTTCTCAATATAACTTGATGTAAAATAAACAAATATTTGCTTTTAAATATTGTAAGTCTACATCTATCCAAAATTCTTTTTGAAGAAGTTTCATTTGTCTTACGGTGTTGAAAACATTATTCAAAGAGTGGTCAAACACATAAACACTGGGAAGATGCTATATAATCCTCACGCTTCACCATGCTATCAAAGCACTTTGATTTGTTATAATGATATTATAAAATGATTTTTTCTTTCTAATTATCCTTTCTATAACTGACCGAGCAACCATTTCAGCAAAATAAGACATTTTAGAAAGTAAAATGTACATCTTTAAGAACAAAATAATCATACGCAATAGTAAACAAACGACGCCATATTCACCGGTTGACGGAATCACGTGATCGTGACGTCACATGAATTTAGTCCATTGGCCTTGACCCTTACGGGTAGTTGCGCCATTGAATTCAGTTCAGTTCAGGGGTGAACAAAATACGGAAAATATATAAAACAACTTGGACTACATTATTGGACTTTCCTACTGTATCTTCGGAAAAGTTCGTTGCAGTAGAAGATATTAATGAGTGAACAGCCCTAATTATGGCAAAGACATTTTAGAATTCGTTCAAAACTCAAAAAAATATCATTGATGCAGTTTCGGATGATGAAAATGAAATGAATAATGCAGCTCCTCTGTTCCTACGTCACTTTCGAAATGAGGAGTATCAGGAAAAGTATACATAGTTATTTATTATACACCTATTCCAATGGTGAAATGAATAACAAAATAGACGACACCAAACAATTTGACGTTAGAACGGGCAACGCAAAGAAAAAATATCAGATTATTTTCTAAAAACTCAATAAATGTTTTTTTCTTCAAAAAACAAGGAAAATTTTGCATTAAATTTCATTAAGCTCATGTAAATGTCTTTGTTTCATTGATATTTATTAAATACATCCATTTATAAATATCTATATTAATAAAATTCGGGAAAAATTAGGAGAGGGAATATAAAGGACAGCCATGCAGGGCTTAACATGGCAAATACTCTTTTATTAATTACAGCAATTTAATACCTTACAAATTTTATTTCTCTCTTTTAATAAATTCCATTTTACGGGCGAAAAAATATTATTTCCTGGAAAATTTTCAAATTCCAATGTCGTTAATGCAAAAATATCTTTAATTGAGATTTTCTTTTTGGAAGGAAGAAAATGTGTTAAGAGCAGTGGCGTAACGTACACCACCGAATTGCGGGGGACCCAAGTATTCTCGGAGACCCAAAGCCTGAGTGACCCCAAATACGTATTAGGGCTTGAGGCCCCAAACCTGACTTTGCAGGGGGGTCCCTAATATTTTCCGTCAGGCTACTGGTTAAGAGATAGACTTTTCTCATAGCTTTTTTTTTTGTAGTGTATAAAATTGGAACACAAAAGACATTTCTGACTAAAAAATTATGATCATAAAATCAAATATAGTTTATCTCTTTCTTTATGCCATTGGAATAGTGAAAATAACAATTAATTTGTATCAATATTATCTTTGAACAAACTGATTTCTCAGAGCGCATGAATACTTTGGATTATGATACTCGTGACATTTCGAGTGTGAAACATATTTGCTTAAGACAAAAACTCTATGCATGGAGGGCCAAAACCAAATGCCCAGTTTTGTGGGGAAAAAATTCATTTAGTAAAAGTTTAATGAAGAAAAAAATACCACTTTCATGGTGGCCTCCCTCTGATGTGTGCAGTGCAAGAAGAAACTAAGATAAGGACGTTCCCAAAAACGAGCACTGTGACTAGAAAATGAACAAACAAAAAAAAAAAAAAAAAAAGGGAAAAATGACCAAAAAGAAAAAAAAAAAAACAATCAACCTGCAAGCCAGGATGGAAAGTGGTGGCAGCAGTACGAATCGATCCAATTTACTGATAGCAGATTTTTAAATTTGTTTAGTATATTAAGTATTTATGCTGTATAGGGAGGTTTTAGCATCACCCAGAAATCATAATTCATAATATAATGAATATGCATAATATAAGAATTATAAGCATAATTCAGTTTCGAACACAAATCCGTTAATAAAGTGCCTAATAATTGCTGTTTCATGATCTCGAATTAAATTAAAAACAATTTTAGGTAATTTATGATGTCGAATATCAATTTTATTCGAATACAGAACATAAATTTCTACTTTCGTGGCGCCATCTTTTATACTTTGTTGAAACCAAATTTTATGTTAAAAATATGTTTACATAGATAAATTGATACCGTATTTTGTAAAAAGCTCCTAAAACAGAAATGTTGGTAAAATTTTGATTAAAAGAATTTCATTTATTTCTAAAATAAAATTTTCCTCGAATTTCATAATAGTTAAGAAAGATTAATTTTTAATAAGCAAATTTATCACATTTTTTAAAAAAAATATCTTGCAAAGGTAGTTATATATTTAGTTTAATTGAATTTTTTGTTTTACCTCTTCATTCAATTTTATCTCTTAAAACCATAAGTATATTTTAAAAATGCAATACGCCAGCATTTTATATGGCTGAGTATTCGCTTTTCTTTCATGGAAAAAAAATAATAAAATACTAAGTTAAGTCAGTGGCGTAACATGCACTCCCGCAGCGGGTGGGCTCAGTATTCTAACGGGCCTAAAGCTTGATGTTATGGCTTTGCAATCCTTTTGTAAGATCTAGCTTTGGGCCCCAAACCTGACTTTGCAGGGGAACAATAATAATAATCTCCGTTACGCCACTAAGTTAAGTGATCAGTTTTGAACTTTTAAGAACAATAAAATATATAATCACATTCAAAATATCAAAAATTGTTTTTCTGCAATTGTTGTGTTGCACGTTTCATTCATTACTTTCCCATAGATATCCGCTGCACTTGCAAAAATTCCATAGAATCACCAATGAACTTTTGTAGTTGCTGTAGTTGCCTAATATGAATTATGTGTTGTTTATTTTCTATTAAATGGTACATTTTTGGAGCCTTGTGTTCTGTTTGAAAGAATTGGCTCATACACTTATTATATCATGTGTCTAAATATTATTGGCTGTTTAAATGTTATTGAAATTTTAAATGCTTAGTTCACTAATTAACTGTATGATTTTGCTCTGGATCAATCGTCCTTTTTGTTATTAAACATAATTTTATATCATTTACAATTTATTATTTAAAATTTTCTAATTTATTGCGATACGTATTTCGAAATTTTTCAACGGCCTGCATTGATGTCTACTCTTATATATATTATTAGCTAGTTAAATTTTTAAGGCTTTCTTCGAATAAAGTTTAAAAGCATAACCCCATATCGGAATAATTCTTCAGTAAAAAAGGTCTCCAAAATTATAATTATATTTTGACCATTGTCCTATTAACAGTGATATATTTTATTACGATACTTATTTATATTCAAGTTGATCTTTTGTTTTGCCATAAAGTGTGATTAGTTTTTCGACTTCTATCACGTAATGCTAAAAGACTTCCACTTTACATGTTAAAATGGAAAAATTATTTATTCAATTTTTCTAAATTTTGAATGTGCAGTATTATAAACAAATGTATGAATAACAACATTGAGAATTTTCATGAAAATTGAGATACTTTTCTGTCTAAAAATATACTTTAAGTTTAGTTCAGTATTTTTTTAAATGTTTGTTAAAGACAGCTGTTCAGTGTACGTATGTAAATGTAGAGCGCCCTCTAGCGCTCAGAGTGTCTTACTATTCTGTGTAACCTCTGACTCCATCGAGAAAGGAGTCGAATCGAGCGAGCTGAGCAACAAGTAATAAAAACTACAGTCCACTGAGAGAGACTTTTTTTCTTGAGTGTTTACTTGTCACCCAACATTCTGGTCCAGTCTCAACCGGAGAGACCTATGCATTGAAAATACGAGGTATGTGCTGTTGTTTTTTGACTTTTCGTTGAAAAATCGAACTTTAAACTTTAACGATGTTTAATTAGATTGATTGATTGATTGAATATTAACGTCGCACTGTTCAAAAAACCACGAAGAACTTCAAGAGGCGAACCTCTGGCACCCCCTTCTGAATTAGAGTTGTGTGCTGAGTGATAAATTAACTGTTTTAGACTTGATGGATCTTATAAAAAACTGTGATAGATACAAAAACGATCCTGATTCCGTGCATGAGTTAGCAAATTTAATTATCGAAGAAAGGAAGTATGACGAAAATCAGCAATTAGTTAGAAAAAATAAGAGAAAAGTCTAAGCTTGATTTAGAGATAGCGAGAATATGAGCAAACGATAAAGACAATAATACTGAAGTTAATTGTAATGATTCCTTTTCTGTGGATACTTTAATTAAAAATATCCGCACACTTACAGTGAAAATTCCCGACAAACCTGAGAGATGGAGTTTCTTTTTTTTTATCATTAGAACGTGCATTTGCAGCCAAAAGTGTTACTGATAAATTTAAGCCTGAGATTTTGTTAAATTTATTAGGAGAAAAAGCTGCAAATATCATTATATATCTGAAAGATGAGGATCTTAAAAATTATGATAAAATAAAGTCCATAATACTCCAAGAATTTGAGCCAACTCCTCAATCGTGTTTAGAGAATTTTAAGAAAGCAACACGGCAAAATTGTGAATCCCATGTCCAGTTTGCGAGTAGATTAACAACAAATTGGGAATACTATTTAAAATTGAGAAATGTTTCAAATTTCGAGGTATTAAAACAATTAATAGTTTCAGACAAAATATTTAGTACTTTAGATAAAGAAACCGCATCGCATATTAGTGTCAGACAAGCAGGTAAATGGTTTGATCCTTTAACGTTGGGAAAAAAGAAATTGATTTATTTTATTCGATCGGAAAACCACTGAGTGAGAGTATTAATTATTGTCGCAAAAATCAAAATTCTAAAAATATGTCTAGAGTATTTTTCTCAGATGTCAAGGGCAAAAAATGTGTTTTGTGTCAATCTGATAGTCATTTTTTAAATAAATGTCCTCAATATAAGCAATTATCAGTAAATAAACGGGTAGAACTTGTTAAAAATAATTCCTTGTGTTTTAATTGTTTAAATTTGCATAGAGTCAAGTTTTGTAAATCTAAAGTTCTTTGTAAATGCTGCCGAAAAAAGCATCATTCTTCTTTGTGTTTCTCTGGAGACCCAAATTTTACGAGTGAAAGGGTCATTCAACCTTCTTCATTGGGGGCAGAAAGAGCCGGAAACAGAGGAATCCTCGATGAGTCAACTTTCAGCGAAAGCGTCTGTTTTCAAACCCATAAATTACATAGGGGAGATTTCGAAAGAGGTGTCTTCTCAGGGTGTAGGAGATCTGTTTACACTGCAACGAGTTACGTAAAATCGAAATCCGTTTGACTTTCAACCCCGATTTGTTTCATTAGAGATTCCTTTGGGAAAATGCAGGAAGTCAGAGCACTGTTGGACGGTGGTTCAACAAGCAATTTTATTTCGCAACAGTGTATGAATAGACTCAATTTAAAAAGAGAGAAAATAAACATTTTAGTTTCAGGATTAAATAATTCAGAGTTAACGATTAAATCGCGCGTTAATGCAACAATTGCAAATAGAGGAAATAGTTATGAAACTAATGCAGACTTTTTTGTAGTGCCGCGAATTACGGATATGATTCCTTCTCAACCATTTAACGTTAGTTTGGGTAATTTCAGTAGAGAGAAATTAGCGGGTGAAAATTTCAACATTCCGGGAAATATTGATTTATTGTTAGAGCAGAAATCTTTTATGAAATTCTTTAACCAGGACAAACAAATCTTTAAATACAAAATTAATTTTTCAGAATACAGTCTTCGGCTATATTGCGAGTGGGAGTATTCCAGTTTCTAGTGAAAATAAACCTCACTGTGGGTTAATCAAAGATAATGTCGATTTAGAAAAGACAATGAGGAGATTTTGGGAAATCGAAAATGTTGAACCTGAGACAATAAAAAATAAGGAAATGATAATTTGTGAGGAGCATTTTCAAAAAATCATACTAGAGATAGTACGGGAAGATATATAGTATCTATGCCATTTAAAAAGGATCCAAATTGTTTAGGCCAGTCAAAAGATATTGCCCTTAAAAAATTAAATTCTTTATGGAATAGATTAAAACGTGAGTCTAACTATTTAAAATTATATAGATTTTTTAAAAGAGTATAAAGAGCTAGGCCATATGCAAAAGGTAGATGAGAGAGAGGAGTGTGGAATGTATTTCATACCACATCTTGGTGTTTATCGCTCTGATAAAAAAACAAGTAAATTGAGAGTAGTTTTTAACGCGTCGAGTGCAACTACAAATGGTTATTCTTTAAACTCTCTACAATACAATGGGGGAGTTGCTCAAAATGACCTTTTTTCAATAATGGTTCGCTTTAGAAAGCACATATTTGCATTCATTGCGGATGTGCAAAAAATGTATCGAATGATTTGGATTAATCCAGATCAGCGTAAACTTCAGCGCATTCTGTGAAGAGAAAACATGGACGAACCAATAAAAACGTTTGAGTTGTCAACTGTGACCTATGGAACAACGAGTGCACCATTTTTAGCGACACGCACGCTAAAACAATTAGCCCTAGATGAAGCAGAGAATTTTCCATTAGGGTCTTCAGTTGTGATGAGTGACATGTGCATTGATGATGTACTTACGGGTGCAGAGACCTTATTAGAAGCAAAAGAACTGAAAAATCAACTGATCAATATCTTCGCTAAAGGAGGTATGATTTTGCATAAGTGGTGCGGAAATAATACGGAATTGATTGAGGTTTCCGAAAATTATGATTTTTCAGATTCATCAGAGATAAAAGTGTTGGGTGTTTATTGGAACCCCAAGCATGATTGCTTCTCCTTCAGAGTAAAAATAGACTTGCACGAATTAAATACCAAACGGGATGTTTTGTCAACCATAGCCAGGATATATGATCCTCTAGGTCTTTTAGGTCCTGTGGTGGCGAAGGCGAAAATCTTCCTTCAAAAATTATGGATGCTAAAGATTGATTGGACAGATTTGCTTCCAGATACAATCAATAGAGAATGGCGACAATTTGTCGAATCACTTCAGGTAGTAAATGACATCAACATCAATCGATGCATTGTGCTAGAGCAACCGGAAGTGATCGAGCTGCATGGATTCTCCGACGCGTCCCAGTCAGCATATGGAGCTGTCGTCTACTGCAAATCCATAACATCAGATAGAAAGATGCTTGTACATCTTATTGCCAGTAAATCCCGAGTTGCGCCTACCAAGCAAACAACGATTCCCAGACTTGAGCTATGTGCCGCTGTGCTGTTAGCAAAATTAGTGCATCGTGTCAAGCAAGCTTTAAAATTAAATGTGACTAATACCTTCCTTTGGAGTGACTCCATGATAGTTTTGTCATGGATAAGGAAGGAGTCATATCAACTAAAAACCTTTGTGGCTAACAGGATTGCTACAATCCAGGAGATGACTTCCAGTGAACAATGGCGTTATGTGGCAACAGAGGACAATCCTGCCGACTTCGTTTCTAGAGGAATGGATTCTCTAAAACTTAAAACCTGTGAGTTGTGGTGGAATGGTGCTAAATTTCTGCTGAGCAACCAGTACCCACAACGACAAATTCCTGTTGCAGTGATCAAGGATCCAGGTGAACTTAAAAACTGTAGTGACTTTTCTAACTTTTTTCTTGATTCTGCTATTAACTCTTTTGTAAATAATTTACTTAACCTTAGTAATGACTATTTTAAAATTATTCGTGTCTTAAGTTTTATTTGTAGATTTGTTTATAATTGTAAGAGCAAAGAAAGCAAAGGAATTGGGCCTCTAGATTTAGGAGAATTAAAAAAGGCCGAACAGCTTTTATTGAAATTAGTGCAAAAGGAAGAGTTTAAAGTAGAGATGAATGGTATTCAAAATTCTGCCATGGTATTTTCCAACAGTCGAGTAAAAACACTCAATCCATTTATTGATAGTGAAGGGATTTTGAGAGCTGGAGGTCTCGATTGAGAAATAGTGATATTAATTATAACCAGAAATTTCCAATTCTTTTGCCTTCGAAACATAAATTGATTTATTTAATAGTTGAGTATTTTCATAAAAAGTTTGTACATAGTGGTCCACAATCCTTGTTATATCAGATCAGGCAAAATTTTTGGATATTGAATGGCCGTAATATTTGTAGAAAAGTTGTTCATAATTGTGTAATTTGTTGTAAGGCCAATCCTACTTGCACTGATCAAATAATGGCTGACTTGCCAAATGATAGAGTTATCAAAATTATCCATTCAATGTGTTAGGTGTGGACTTCTGTGGCCCCTTTTACATTAAGTATAAAGGGCAGAGAAAAGGTGTATATAACAAAATCTATGTTTGTATATTTATATGTTTTGTTTCTAAAGCTGTGCACTTAGATATTGTGACTGATTTAACCTCTAATGCATTTATTGCTACACTTAAGCGTTTTATATTTAGAAGAGATAAATGTGCTAAGTTGTATTCTGATAATGCAACAAATTTTGTAGGTGCAAATATAAAACTTAAAAAAATGTTTAATTTGGTGTGTAAACCTGATGAGACACTTGCAAGTTATATGGCCTCTGAAGGAATAGATTGGAAATTCCTTCCCCCTAGAGCCCCAAATTTTGGAGGTCTCTGGGAGGCAGGCGTTAAATCTTTTAAGTTCTATTTAAAGAGAGTAGTAGGTAACATTAGATTAACATATGAAGAGTTTCTGACCGTGATTGTCCAAATAGAGGAGATGTTAAATTCTCGTCCTCTTGTCCCATTATCTTCTGACTTAGAGGATTTAAATGTATTGACTCCTTCTCATTTTTTGATAGGTAGATCAATTACATCAATTGTTGAGCCTGATTTAACTAATTTAAATGAAAATAGGTTGGATAATTGGCAGAAAATTACAAAAATAATTCAATTAATTTGGAAAAGGTGGAGTGTAGACTATCTAAATAGTTTGCAGGAGAGAAATAAGTGGCATTTCGAGAAAAAGAATGCTAAAATTGGAGATATGGCTATAATAAAAGAGGATAATTTACCTTCATGTCAATGGTCATTAGGTAGAATCAACAATATTTATCCAGGAAAGGATTCTAAAGTAAGAGTAGTGGAAGTCAAAACCACTAGAGGTATATTTAAGAGACCCATTTCGAAACTGTGCATTCTACCAATTGAAACAGTGTGTGTGTGAAGTAGCATATATTACCCTTCAGATAGTAATGTTGTGTAGAATAGTATTTTTTTTAAAATTCTGTGTGATTTATCAATTGTTTATACATTGTCTTCATTTGTATGTTGTTTTGTTTGTATTTTGAAGTATTGCATTTCTGTGTGTTATCTTTATGATTATGTTCTGTGTAAATCTTGCTTGTTGAAAAACATTGCAAGGCCGGGCGGCATGTTCAGTGTACGTATGTAAATGTAGAGCGCCCTCTAGCGCTCAGAGTGTCTTACTATTCTGTGTAACCTCTGACTCCATCGAGAAAGGAGTCGAATCGAGCGAGCTGAGCAACAAGTAATAAAAACTACAGTCCACTGAGAGAGACTTTTTTCTTGAGTGTTTACTTGTCACCCAACAACAGCATTTTTTTTAACAGAACAGTATTTTGAAAATAGCAGTTGATAACGGTCTTCAGCGAAAGGATTAAAACATAGAGCGTCATCTTTTGGTCATAATTCTTACTATAAATTGGGCCGTGGGTAGCCTAGTGGTTAGAGCATCGGACTCCAGACCGGAAGGCCTGGGTTCGATGCTCGATGCCACCAAACACCCTCCGAGTACACACGGAGTACGTGCTCGTTAAATCAGTGGGTCCGTAGTCCTGTGGGCTTAATCACGAGCGCAGAGACTGGAGAATATTTCCCTCCCCTTCAGTTTACATGCAGAAATTGTAGAGGTGGAGATAGAGGTCGTGTCGCCATCTATCGTCCCTTCGGGGAATTTCGCCGAGCTAAATCGTACTGTCACCTGTATGGTGCTCAAAGCCAACGACAGGCGTACCTCTTGTCCATGCCACGATGAATTTCGTGGGCCTCGATCTGACTACGTCAGACAGGTGGCATCAGAAAACAACAACTATAAATTTCAACTCTGTGTTTTTGACAACGATTGACACAGTAATGTACATCTTAGACATGTATCAATATTTTTGTCCTATGTAAAAGTATAATTTTTATAGTTTATTTCCTAACAGTCAAAGGATTTGAAAAATAAGATAAAAATCCTCAATGCATTTTTTTAAATATTTCGTTAAATATATTCCGTATAACATATTGAATTTACATTTTAAAAGAAAAATAATACGAGGGTAATTCTGAAATTTTATAGATACGCGCCGACGAGAAGTTACGAAAAAAAAATCAGTTTAATTTGAAAAGGCAAAGTATTTTAACCCAGCAGACGATTTTTTACTGACTTACTTCAAATTGCTTAGCGTAGAATAAATTTTAGACTAAAGAGAAAATGGAGTTCACGCGAGAACATTATCCTGCTATGATTTTAAAGCGGGATTAAATCAAGACGAATGCCTTCAACGACTGCAATTAGCTTTTGGTGATGAATCTCCATGTTGTGCTACTGTATTCATATGGTTTAAAGAATTTTGCAGTTGTCGCAATTCTCTTCAGGATGAAGAACACACAGGAAGGTCGCTGTCGGCAGTAATCCACAGATAGTGTGTCTGCCATACGAAAAATGTTAATTGATAATAGCTGTACCTACCAGATAATACAAAGGAACTTAAAATTGGATCCGTAGCCTTACATAAAATTATTCATTCACATGAAAAAAGTAGTTTTTTTGCCGTTGGGTTCCACATAATCTAACTGAACACCAAAAAGAGGAACGTGTCAGATTGAGTAAAAAAATACTTAAATTGCTAAATGATGGTGGTCATAGCATCATTTCTTAAATTGTAATGGGTGATGAAACGTACATATACCGTTTTTTTTTTTGACGCATGGGTCTTTGAAGTTGATATTAAGCCAACAATGGTGAAAAGACAATGAGCAATGGAAAAGTAATGTATGCCGTTTTCTTAACAAGTACGGGATTGGTCAAAGCCATCAAGTTGGGAAGACTGAAGACAGTAACAGCAAATATACAACTAAATTTCTTCCAGAAATTCTCCAAGAAGTGAATGTTAGGGGACTAATGCTTCACCATGACAATGTATTTATCATACAGCCGGATTAACACAGTTGAGTTTCTTAAACAAAAACAAATTAAAGGGATAGAACATTCCCCTTATTTTCTCGATCTAACTATGTGTGATTTTTAGCTATCTTTTAATTTAAAAATGAACTTACGTGAATGTCGCTTTCACATTCAAAAGAAGAGATTGATGTGGCTATAAATACATTTTTTTCATCAATTTCAAGAAATGAATAGTTTGAGGCATTAATCAGAGGAAAATTCATCTACAAAAGTACATTATGCTCAAGGAGACTGCTTTGAATGCTCCTAAAATTTTGTATTTTAAAAATCTAGGTGTGTCGAAAAAATGTCAGAAGGACCCTCGTATAATATTGTTACACTATCACAGATTCTTTTGGATTAATTAATTTTGAAAAGTTGATTTGTTTAAAAAATAATGCGAAATTTATCATTTGAAAAATATCCTATTGCAAAGTGACATTCCGAATGCTTTAAATTACGAAATGTTTAAATGATATATAGTAATTATTATTTTTAAAAATATATTAATTAAATTAATTTTTATCGGATTTAACTTCTATTTTCAACATTTGTCTTAGACTATATTTGAATTTCTTGAGAATTCTTATTGGAATTATCTGACTATTGTTATTTCAGTACTAAATTTCATATACATCTTTTATTGTTATATATATATATATAGCAGCAAATTGTATAAATGCATTCTAGTAGCACTCAATATGTTTTAAGGATAAAATGATAATATTTTTTTCCATCTATATTATTACAAAATATTGAAAGGAAAATATTTTGTAAATATTATTTCGAATTTTTCTTCACACAGATTGTAATTTTTTTTGTTGTGAGTTATTCTAGATTGAATCGTCGAAGATATGCAATTTAACTAACAGAAGATATTTGAAGAAAAATGTGATATTTTTCCTTTTATTTAACTCTAAGTCTCTCATGTTCATTGGAGATATTTCATTAATTTCTTCCACACACATTGCTCCATCTAAATCAAATGATTATTTATCTAAATGTTCTACAGTGTTTTTCTTTTAATTTCCATTCGCTTCTTAAACATCTGAACTAAACTCAGTGGCGCAACAGCTTATGAGGGCCAAGACCTATTGTGCCCAACTCAGTTTTCGTGACATTGAGCGCTGAAGTGCATAAGAAGATATTCCGGTCAGATGGCCAGTCTGACACGAAATTCCCAGTGTTTAGTTCCCAAGCAAGCTTGGTACACATTTATAGACCCATTATAGCGCTGAAAGGCTGAGTCGACCTTAGCCAACCCAGGATTTGAATCCCGAGCCTGTGGCATGGAAGCGCGGTACGCTACCACTCAGCTACTGGGCTTCAACAAGAGTTAAAATAACAAATATTGGATATACATAACAGTACAAGCAAATATTTTCATACTCTTCAAAGACTAAAACATTAAAAAAAAGAATAAATTTTTTTTCTTTTATAATTGAATCAGTGCAACCGATAAATGAAACTTTTTTTTTCAATGCCATTTACATTATTTTGCTACACTGAAGATGGATTTAAACATGTTAATACATATAAAAATAAAAGTATTTCGTCAAGAAAAATGTATAACGTCAAAATAAATCATTGAAATTTTAGGCTCTAAAAGTGCTACTACTGAAAAGTTATTAAAAAAATTCATATATTTTAAAAAAGAGAGAAATTGTGCAAATTTTAAAAGAAGCAAAAAACATCGAATAAGCAAAAATGTAATTTTTGTTTATTTGTTTCGGAAAACCAATTGGAAAAATATGAGTACCAGGATTTCAAAGAATACGAGTTATTTAGAAATGCCAGGAAAAGAAGCAGAAAAAGTAATGAAAATTGAATGCGGGAAAAATGAAAAAGAAAAAAAATAATAATAGCTTTTAAAAAATTAAGAACTTCAAGCCGAAAAAAAAATGGCTATCAGGATGTAAAAAGATTGATGGTTAATGCTATGAAAGGTTATGATTCAAATTCCTCGAATATATTAGATATAACACGAATAATTTTCAATTTATTTTTCGTGTTATTTTCAATTTATTCATAAATTCCGATATCCATTAATGAATATCATCCAGCAAGGAATATTTAAAAATGCATTAATTAAAAATAAAATTGTAGTAAAATAAAGTGAAAAGTCACAATTTGCTGCTAGGAAAAAGAATTATTTCTGATATATTTACAATTGTGAAATTTGAGCCTTAAGATCCGCAATAAAACATGCGGCCGAGAAATTTCTCATCCAATCTGTAAGCAATTTCAACCTAAATAAGCAAAATCTTCATTGAGAATAAAAGTTTTTATAAAAATTAGAATTTTTAGAAAACGAAGAAGATAGAAAGTGCGTATTCGACAATCCTTTTCGTATACAAAAATTTTAAGCGGTTTACATAATATTATTTAAAACAAATCCTAGTACTCACCAATAATGTTCGAAATATTCATGTTCGAAAAAAACGACAAAAGATGACAGCTGCTATCCAGACAAGGCAAAGTATGGAACTATTCAAGTTTGTAAAAAAGTTAACTAAAATCGTTTGAAATATAAAAATCGTTATCACCAGAAGTATAAACCAAAAAATATTAATTGTAATATACTATGATAATAATCTATATATAAAAAGGAGAAAAGCGACTCACTCACTCACTCACTGACTAATCACGATATCTCCAGAACTATTAAAACCACAGACTTGAAATTTGGTAGGTAGGTTCCCTTCATGGAGTAGACGTCAGCTAAGAACGGATTTTGCAAAGTTCCAATCCCAAGGGGCGTTACGGGGGTTTAAGGGGCGTTATAGATAATTATTTCCATTATTAACTATTAGATGTACAGTCGTGAAACTTGGTACACAGATTTCTTTGATAAAGTAGATTCCCTACATAATGATTTTTACAAAATCGACCTCCAAAGGGCGTTGAGGGCGCTCAAGGGACGTTATACATAATTATTTCCATTTTTAAACTATTAGACGTACAGTCTTGAAATTTGGTAAGCGTATTCCTTTCATAGAGTACAGATCTCCTAAAAATGGGTTTTGTGAAAATCGACTCCCAAGTGGCGTTGTAGAGAATTAAGTGGCGTTATAGGCAATTAACTCCTTTTTAAAAACTATTAGACGTAAAATCTCGAAATTTAGTGAGCTGATTCCATTCATTGAATAGAGATCCGCTATACGATGGGTTTTATGAAAATCGTTTCCTAAGTGGCGTTGCGGGGGCTTAAGGGGCGTTATACATAATTATTTCCATTTTTAAACTATTAGACGTACAGTGTTGAAATTTTGTAAGCGGATTCCTTTCATAGAGTACGCATTCGCTGCAAAATGGGTTTTGTTAAAATCGACCCCATGTGGCGTTGTGGAAAATTAAGTGGCGTTATAGGCAATTAACTTCTTTTTTAAACTATTAGACGTAAAATTTTGAAATTGAGTAAGAATTTTCCATTCACGGAGTAGAGATTCGCTATAAGATGGGTTTTGTACAAATCGTTTCCAAAGTGGCGTTGCGGGGGCTTAAGGGACGTTATACATACTTTTTCAATTTTTAAACTATTAGACGTACAGTCTTAAAATTTGGTAAGCGAATTCCTTTCATGGTGTAGAGATCCCCTACAAAATAGATTTGGTGAAAATTGATCCCCAAGGGTCACTGAGGGGGATTAAGGGGCGTAATAGATAAATATTTCCGCTTTTCAACTAATAGAACCACCTGCTTGAAAATTAGAAGGTATGTTCCGTTCATGGAATAAATTTCCTTTTACAAAGATTTTTGCGAAAACAGACCCCCAAAGGAGTGGGGTTGCGAGGGATTAAGGCGTGTTATAGAAAAATTCCTGTTTTTGAATTTAAATCATTTACTTGAAATTTGTTGAGCACTTTTCTTTAGTTGAATAGAGATCCACTAAGAATGGATTTTACGGAAATCAACTCCAGGGGGGAGCAGGGAGAGTTATTGGGGCGTATTGATAGACAAAATTCCCGTTTTTGAACTGCTAAGACTATAATAATAAAATTTGGTTTGCATGCTTCTTTTGTTGAATTGGAATACGCTAAGAATGCTGTCAACGTGGTATTGATGATAAAAATTCCGTTTTTGCTCTGTTAGACTTAGACTTGAAATTTAGCACGCATGTTTCTTTTATGGAGTAGAGATTTTTCTACTTCTATTTTAGATATAAATAGAAATTAGATATTATAATTTATGTTCTTTTTATATCAAGGGGCGAGAGTGTAACAGCTATAAATATATTTTTCAATACAATCGAAATCTTTATGCTAGATATCAATAATTAATGTATATGTAAACAGTATACATATATACAACATCGTGAAATACCCAGTGAAGCGGGTGGGTAACGGCTAGTTATAAATATAATAAAATAATACACAAGACAGTAAATAATCAATAACAACTGATAGAAAAAATAAAATCAGAAGAAAAAAGAAATTAAAAAAAAATAAAAATCATAATAACTAAATAAAATAATAAAATTTTTAATAAATGCATAAGTATGGCAACGACGAAACTAAAGTTAAAAATCCAGGTAACTGTATCAAAACATTATCGTCCAAGTTGGCGAATGTCAACAGCCACAAAACCTTTAATTTTCAACACACACAACGAACTTTAATTTTCTATAAAAATTCCAATATACAAATAAACGTGAGATTTTCTTAGAAATGGAATTTTACTATAAATATTTCTTGTATATTAGAATACTCAGCATTTAGTTATGAAATCTTAAATCTAATTTTTTAAATCAAACAAAATTTAAAAGTCATTAAAGTTATGATGTATAATATTTCAAATTTCGGATTATTACTAGTGTTTTCATTCTTCAAATGAGTTAACTTATAAACAAAAACCGAATCAATTCATAAAAAAGGACTTTACAATAAAAGATATTCATCTACATCTTAACGATGCCAAAACTGCAATGGAAGCACATTATTTTTGAAGCACATTTGAAGCACATTTAGAATTTCTAAAAATATGATTTTAAGACAGCTAATATAAAAAATAATACTTTTAAACCAAGCAATATTCCAACCTAACCAATGAACAAGAATAATTTAAAAATTACTCGTCTCTCACATTAACGTTAGCATTGCGTTTGAAACTGGCGCGATTCTGAAATACTGTTTTTTTACATTGCAGTCGAATTAACGACATTTAAACAGTGATTACTCCTAATTAGTCAATCAATTGTATCAACAAAACGTAGATTAATGAGGAGGGAAAAAACGTCTGCGCTGTCAGTATATTTTTTCCGAGTTCCCGTATTTTGCTAGACAAAATAACACTTCTGCCGAGAGCAGATTATGTTGTGTCATTCAGTGTTTCTCAAGCTTTCAATATTTGCGAACCAATTTTCAATCATAATTTTCATTGCGACTCCCTCCATACAATAGCAATGTATTGAATTCAATAATTTTATACTTTGATGCTAAAGCTACAATACGACTTTAATCTCTTGCCACTTGCATATAAATATCTCTCTCAACCAGAGCATTAATTGTCTCGGATGTATACATACATACGTCTTTTCGAATTACGATCTCTCTGCTATCCATAAAATTTTTCCGAAGGACCTTGACAGTGTTTGCGAAGGATTTACTTATATCAGAGGATTTCCTTATTCATTCCTTTTCCCTCCCCCAATACATCACATACGCGCCTACGGGGAAAACGGAGTCATTGGGGGAGCGAATCGCGTTACTTTTAATCGACAGTGAAGGGATTATTTATAAACCGTATAAATTATCAAGATAAGAATTAATTTTTGTAAAAGTTTTATATATGACAAGCCCATGAGGTCACTCGCAATTATTAAACTTGTTCTTTACTTAGTATTGTTAAAGCGACTCACTCACTGACTAATCACGGTATCTCCGGAACTATTAAGCCTACAAATTTGAAATTTGGTAGGCAGGTTCCCTTCATGGAGTAGACATTAGCTAAGAACGGATTTTGCAAATATCGAACCCCAAGGGGCATTACGGGGGTTTAAGGGGCGCTCTAGATAACTATTTCCATTATTAAATTATTAGATGCACAGTCTTGAAACTTGGTACACAGATTCCTTTCATAGATTCCCTACAAAATGATTTTTACCAAAATCGACCTCCAAGGGACGTTGTGGAGAATTAAGGGGCGTTATAGGCAATCAATTGCTTTTTTAAACTATTAGACATTAAATCTTGAAATTGAGTAAGTAGATTCCATTCAATGAGTAGAGATCCGCTACAAAATGGGTTTTGTGAAATTCGACCCCCAAGTGGCGTTGTGGAGAATTAAGGAGCGTTATAGGCAATTAACTCCTTTTTTAAACTATTAGACGTAAAATCTCGAAATTTTGTAAACTGAATCCATTCATTGAGTAGAGATCCGCTATAAGATGGGTTTTGTGAAAATCGCTTTCTAAGTGGCGTTGCGGGAGCTTAAGGGGCGTTATAGATAATTATTTCCATTTTTAAACTGTTAGACGTACAGTCTTAAAATTTGGTAAGCGCATTCCTTTCATGGTGTAGAGATCCGCTACAAAACAGGTTTGGGGAAAATTGATCTCAAGTGTTACTGAGGGGAATTAAGGGGCCCACCTGCTTGAAAATTAGAAGGTATGTTCCGTTCATGGAATAGAGTCCCTTTTATAAAGAGTTTTGCGAAAACGGACCCCCAAAGGAGTGGGGATGCGAGGGATTAAGGCGTGTTATAGAAAAATTCCTGTTTTTGAATTTAACCCATTTACTCGAAATTTGTTGAGCACGTTTCTTTAGTTGAATAGAGTTCCACTAAGAATGGATTTTACGGAAATCAACTCCAGGGGGGAGCAGGGAGAGTTATTGGGGCGTATTGATAGACAAAATTCCCGTTTTCGAACTGCTAAGACTATAATAATAAAATTTGGTTTGCATGCTTCTTTTGTTGAATTGGAATCCGCTAAGAGTGCTCTCAACGGGGTATTGATGATAAAAAATCCGCTTTTGCTCTGTTAGATTTATACTTGAAATTTAGCACGCATGTTTATTTTATAAAGTAGAGATCCACTGAAAGTTGCTTTGGTGGAAATCCACTTGATTATTAGGTTAAGTGAGTGCAAAAAATCTTTCTACTTCTATTTTAGATATAAATAGAAATTAGATATTTTAATTTATTTTATTGGTATTTTTATTTATTTTTCAATACAATCGAATTTTTAATGCTAGATATCAATAATTCATATATATGTAAACAGTATACATTTATTCAACATCGTTAAATACCCAGTGAAGCGGGTGGGTAACGGCTAGTTAATTATAAAATACATTGTGCAATAACGATACATTTATAAGTGTATTATATCAAGACAAATGTGTATTTTATAATTTTATTATGTCAGAATGTATTTTGTTTGTTTCTTTTCAGTGAATTAATAATTATTTTAATAATTTTTTGTTTTCGACTTTTCAATATGCTACCTCCCCCCCCCACTGTAGAGAAATCATGCTACTCTAGCTTGAGAAATGCTGCTCTAAGGTCCATTCCTCACAGCTTGCGGTCTAAAATGGCGACGCAATACCAGTTCTCATCGAAAGGGGTCCTTTTCTCTCCCTCGTGATAACATTTGTACAGCAGAAAAGATCTTTTGAGCTAACCGTCACTTATTTTCTATTTATTCAACTTCAAATAATTTTATAGTAAAGGGGATGCACATTCCTAAAATTTTATGATGGCAATAAATCTCAAGGAAATCGGAACCACACATAAAAATGGTTATCCGACTATTAGAAAGCATTTTCTACATGTTTCTAACTTCGATATAAAATAAAAGTAGATGCTTAGTTTTAGGGTTTATTACACCAAGCAGAGTTTGGCAAACAATGTCTAAGACCTGAAAGAATTAATGATTAGGAGGAATTTATATAATTCCTCCTAAGGTGTTTTCTTTTAGAGGTATAGAACTTTAAATTGCAATAAAACAACGATGTATTATTCGATTGACATGAATTTTTTTTTATTCGAAAGATAATCTTGTGGCATTACATTTTAAATATGATTTCTGGCATATGACTGCCACGGCTGGCTCGGATGTAGTCCAATCTGGAAGTCCAATTTTCGATGACTTTTTCCAACATTTGTGGCCGTATATCGGCAATAACACGGCGAATGTTGCCTTCCAAATGGTCAAGCGTTTGTGGCTTATCCGCATAGACCAACGACTTTACATAGCCCCACAGAAAATAGTCTAGCGGTGTTAAATCACAAGATCTTGGAGGCCAATTCACAGGTCCAAAACGTGAAATTAGGAGGTCACCAAACGTGTCTTTCAATAAATCGATTGTGGCACGAGCTGTGTGACATGTTGCGCCGTCTTGTTGGAACCACAGCTCCTGGACATCATGATTGTTCAATTCAGGAATGAAAAAGTTAGTAATCATGGCTCTATACCGATCATCATTGACTGTAACGTTGCGGCCTTCATCGTTTTTGAAGAAGGATTCCACCAGCCCATAAAGCGCTCCAAACAGTCAGTTTTTCTGGATGTAACGGTGTTTCGACATACACTTGTGGATTAGCTTCACTCCAAATGCGGCAGTTTTGTTTGTTGACGTAGCCAGTCAACCAGAAGTGCGCTTCATCGCTAAACAAAATTCGCTTATGAAAATCGGGAACAACGGCAATCTCGTTTTGGGCGTATTTGAAAGCGTTGTTCAGGCGTGAGTCTATTCATGATGAATTGCCAAACCAAACTGAGAATAAATCACTTGACAGCTGTTAAATCGGTCGCCATCTTGGAAAGTAATGCCAACTTAAACTTCTATACCTGAAAAAAAAACACTCTTTACTTCAGAAAACTTTTGCAACGTGTTTCTCGTGTCAATTTATAACTGTTATATGCTTTTGTATCCGTTTCAAATGTTCAATAAAATAGCTTCAGAATGGTAGAACATTATTTATATTATTATTATTATTATTTTGGAAAAAATATGTATTGATTTACATAAAAAGTGAGACTCAATAATAATTATGAAAAAAAAGAAGGAAACGAGTATATTTTCTTTTTCATTTTACTACTTCAATTAGTCCATAAGACAATACCTTTCAAATATGTTCTCTTCTTTTCAGACATAATTTAAAGACTTTTGCAAAATTTCTCGCAGTGTATTTACTTTTCGTAATTACTCTATTATAAAAAAAAGTGTGGCTGCAATTGTAAGAAAAAACTCAGTTTGAAAAAAATGGGGAATGCAACAGCGTATAAGTAAAAATATGTATCAAAAGCAAGGATTTCTTCCTTCTTTCAAAGCATTGTAAAGAGTGTTTTTTTTCCAGGTATAGAAGTTTAAGTTGGCATTACTTTCCAAGATGGCGACCGATTTAACAGCTGTCAAATGATTTATTCTCAGTTTGGTTTGGCAATTCATCAAAACGATCATCAAGCAAGGCGTAGATTCGTCGAATGGGCCCAAAACGAGATTGCCGTTGTTCCCGATTTTCATAAGCGAATTTTGTTTTGCGACGAAGCACACTTCTGGTTGAATGGCTACGTCAGCAAACAAAACTGCAGCATTTGAAGTGAAGCTAATCCACAATCGAAGCACCGTTACATCCGGAAAAACTGACTGTTTGGTGCGCTTTATGGGCTGGTGGAATCATTGGTCCGTACTTCTTCAAAAACGATGAAGGCCACAACGTTACAGTCAATGGTGATCGGTATAGAGCCATGATTACTAACTTTTTCATTCCTGAATTGAACAATCATGATGTCCAGGAGCTGTGGTTCCAACAAGACGGCGCAACATGTGTGACAAATCTATACGGAACTTTATCACTAACTTTCTGAGTCGTCCTTTTTAGGGAAATTTAATTCCCTACCTATTTCCAATAAACTCCAAAAAGCGGACAGGATTCCTTGTTATATATGCAGATTAGATAAAGTATTTAAGTCAAACGGAATAGTAAAGTTAGGACAGTAGGAGAGAGAGATTGAAGCAGAAAGTTATAGTGAAGTTAAATTGAAGATTTCTTGTTGGAGATAATTCAACCTCAAGAAGAGCTGAATTTCCGTTGGTAATTATTGATTTATAATTAAAGTCTCATTAAAGTTTTAAGAGTGAGATTAAAGTTAAATGTTCAATAGGAACATTATTAAATATAATTCTGGGATCTCTTATCGTGGTAATCTCTGCGTGATCGTTATTTAATTGTTAATTAATTGGATCATTAATTAAGTTAATTTAAAGGATATTACCTTTAAAACCTCATAATATTAGTTAGATATATTTGTTAATAAGTCTTTGATTCTATTTGGATAAGATAACCAAATAAAGAAAGTTGTTTATAAAAATGGCTTCTGGTTCTTACATGACTCCTATTTATTCTCGTTCTCAAAGTGAGGTCCAAGGAGACATTCACACATGTCACACAGCTCGTGCCACAATCGATTTATTGAAAGACACGTTTGGTGACCGCCTAATTTCACGTTTTGGACCTGTGAATTGGCCTCCAAGATCTTGTGATTTAACACCGCTAGACTATTTTCTGTGGGGCTATGTAAAGTCGTTGGTCTATGCGGATAAGCCACAAACGCTTGACCATTTGGAAGGCAACATTCGCCGTGTTATTGCCGATATACGGCCACAAATGTTGGAAAAAGTCATCGAAAATTGGACTTCCAGATTGGACTACATCCAAGCCAGCCGTGGCAGTCATATGCCAGAAATCATATTTAAAATGTAATGCCACAAGATTATCTTTCGAATAAAAAAAAATTCATGTCAATCGAACAATACATCGTTGTTTTATTGCAATTTAAAGTTCTATACCTCTAAAAAAACACCCTTTATAAATCGAGACATTTTTTTGTTATGTTTTTGAATTGAAATAAACGTGTATAAAGAAAATGAGTGGTTTACACGTTCATTTCAATTAAATTTTAAAGAAAGAGTTCGGAATTTATAACTTCACTTTTTGGTTTCACTTTCGAAGCTTCAACTTTTATATATCTATTGTTAGAATAAAAAAATAATGTATATCTTGTATTTTATAAATGAATCTGAAACACTCAAACATATAATGTATATCTTTGACAAATCCATGCATTTTTTGACCAATTTTTGGATATTTATACACGATTAAAAGGCCTTTTTTTCTGTTTCAATAAAGAAAATCCTAACTGCAGTTTTAATAATTACTTAATGTTTAAGAGAAAGGATGTAAAGAATTTGCCAATCGAGAATGAGTTGGATGACATTTCGAAACATATTTTTAATAGTTTAAACCTTTTTTGGGGGGGGGGTGGGGGTAAGATTTTAAAAAAATTAATACTTTCTGTTTAATCTTGTAATAAAATATGCCACTTTTCATGACGCACAATTCAATAGGTCTTTTTATCATATTATTTTCAGTAAAAACGAAAAGTTTTCGCCTTATGGGTGTTCCAGATAACTTCATTTTCCTCTTGTGGGACAACCTCATCTTCAACAACTATGCTATGAAATTCAAAGATAGATCTTTAAATCCTGTTCTTTATTTTCTAACTTACAGTTAAAATCGCCAAAAATTTCAACTTCAAAATCAATTAACTGTTTTCCTAGTTTCTTTTGTGGGGAGTCCCCTTTTCGTCTAGTCATTAAAAAAATAATCAAGTAAATTAAAAATGAAAAAAAATGAGACAACTGAGTAAAGAAGAGGGTACAATCCACTGACAAAAATAGCTGTGTAAAGAATAAATTTAATTGTAAAGAATCGCTCAAACGAGGGGAAAAACCAGGGACTTCTAGAAAAGTGGAAAAGAGGGAATCTCCTCTTTCCCCTCCTTCCCTCTGAATGCAAAAGTGACCGGTCAGATAATTGATGTTTCGGAACTGTAATAGGCCCTATACTAATTCGAAAGTGGTTTAGAGGGGAAAGAAGTCTCTGGTCGCTACACCGACCAGCGCCGTCTTTTAAGAGACTATCCCTTTTGGTGTCCAGATCGACCAGCCGCCTTCTGAAGTTTAATAATCCCGCACTTTAATAATCCACTTTCAATAAATTTTTATTTAATTTTTCATCACATTAATGTTCAAAGAAGTAAAAAAATAAATAAATAAATAAACTAAAGCACTTAAACACTTTTTGTCTTGCTAATTTGTACAATGTTGTATGTGCTCAAACTACTATTAGTGGTGAAGTAAATTTTTAACCTAGAAAAAAAAATTAAGAAATTAATTTTTGTCACTGATTTTATGCACAAATATTCTGTAAATATTTAACCTAATTTATATTTTTCATTTTGATACATTACAATTCTGGGAGAGTACATGTAGGCCCAAAGTGATTTTCTCAAAAGTGCAACAGCATGTGTATATGAAATGTAAATATTGTTTAGATATTCTAAAGCTAAATATATAATGTAAGAAGTTTAATAATTATCAAAGAGTTGTGGCGAATTTAATTTTTGTAATGAAATGGTATTTTAAAGTTATGTTATGTAATGAATAGTTTTGAGGTCTTTCTTACAGAAGAATAATTTCGAAATTATTCTAAAGCGTATATTATTTTTAAATAACTACAAGTTAAAATACAAATACCAAATACATGTTGCTTTTTGAAACGTTTTCATAATTGTACACACGTAATGTGTTCTCAAGCATAAACTGTAATGATACAGTATACGTACAATTCGATGAGTTTAGTAAATACTGCTGTTTCATAAAATTGATTCTATTTGTATGAGTAGAATGCCTAGCATATACGTATATATGCTAAGTAGATTGATTTTTCAGATATTTTTTCTTGATATTTAACATCGGAAACTTAGTTTAAGTTATTTATTATTATTTTTATTCTAATGTTCTGAATATTACCCTTAGTATTAATTGAAGCTTTTTCTTACAATAATTTCTTTTCTCTGCAGCTCAGTAATACAGGCAAATTACAGGGGAATGCCGACTGGTCTTAATATAATATTTAGCCATACAATTTTTGTTCCTAAGGCTAAGGGTTTGCTATCGTACTACAGAGGCTATCTTATTTTTGACCTGTACTGTCTTGTTGTGCTTCTGTTTTTATTTGTTTTTCAATTCCTACTATTAGGTCACTCTCTTCCTATATATATATATATATATATATATATATATATATATATATATATATATATCTTGTTTAAATATTCAATCGTTAATAAAATGCTTTTTATTCATCCACTCAAGTTCAAATGCATTTTTTAAAACTTGTAGTGACTGACACTTGATGTTGAGACAGTTTTTTCAAATATTAATTTTTTAATGTAATTTAATTAATTAATTTTAGTTTTATATGGGAGAAAAAAATTAAATTTGTTCCGAATGAAGGTAATAGATGGCGACAGTATACATTGATTATCTAACTGCCAGGTATGAAAATCTCAATTTGAATTTTAAGTAGGAATTGACTTTAAAATGTTTTTTTATATTACTTGTTTTTAGATTTAATGCTATTTCTTATTTGATTATTGGTTGCATGTATATGTGCGTGTTTTTTCTAAGCTTCTTATTAAATTATTTTGTAAATCAAAATATCAAGAGATTTAATATTTGTTTAAAGGTACTTTTTAATGTTTATGCATTTACGAAGTAATTAAAACACAGCGATATATGATTTTATCCCAAATTTTTAATAATTGAGAAATACAAAAATATTTTTTGTCATTATTTAACGAGGTTATAAAATTTATTGATTAAAACTAATAAGAATATATTTAGATGAATATTTTTTCTGTAATGCAGTTAGTGTTTTCTGTGAATACTAACAATAAAAGAGGCTTAATTGCTGCAGCAACTTTATTAAGTAATATATTTCTCTCTGTACAAGAACATTTTAAGAACAGCACACATAAAATGATCAAAAAGCTTAGAAAAAAAGAGAGAAATTCTTAAATTACATGAAATATTTAAAATAGGAAGAACCACTCGCCGTGCTTTAACGTTAATCAACTTGCTTAGCTGTGGATTGGAAGAGCTGTCAAAAACGCAAAGAACCACGCCATGAATAATCACAATGAAGATAAGACTTATAAAACTGTAGACAGTTCAATACAAAGATGCCAGATCTGTCTGTCTAGATTTCTTGCTCCACAGGTTTCTCATTGATTGACAATCGATACTTTTACAATAATCATCTCCATCGTTTATTTGACATTCAACGACAAATCTAGACATTCAGTTTCTTGAGTCATCTTTTGGATGAACTTCCCATGCTTTGTACAAGCACACCCGTTTGATACTGAATTCATCATCAACAAAATACAAATAAATATGAAAAATGCTCAATATAAAGAAATTTAAAGAATTAAAATGCATACATATATATATTTAACTTTAATGGCAATGACGATTAGTTACATACTTTTTACAGTTTTTTTTGGAAAAGAACTATAAAAGCACCTTTAAATACATTTGGAGCTACAATACCATAGATGAGATGTTACAAGAAAATGATGCGAGATGAGTTTAAAATAAATTTGTTTTGATAATACGAGAAATTTATTCATTGAATGTGTTCAATACTTTAACACATAAGTGCAATTATAAATGATGATTAGAAAAAAAGTAAAAAAAGAGTTTATTGTCCATTCTTTCGTTCTTTGTGTTTTCGAACTCTTCTTGTTGAGGTTTCACTTTTTGAAATCTGATTTCGGATTCCTGAAGTGTCAGCCTAAAAAAAAGATTAAAAAGTAAATTTATAAGGATTCAATGGAACTATTTATCTATGGAGCTAAAATTAGTTTTACGGATAAATTAATATGTGATATCACAACATCATTGCCAAATACTACATAACAAAAAAGTACTCACAGAAATCATGCTAGCCATTTCTTCGGAAACGCAGCGTTGACAAGTGCTTTTGCCCACTCCATCTTCAGTGGCCAAGCACTCGCAGCACATTCCCCAATCGGTTGTACCCATGGAAGATGACCGAACGACCAGCCTTGCTAAGACGTCCATGAATTTCTTGTTGGTGTTCTTCTTGGTTTCAGACAGGAATTGAGAATCAAAGCTGGAACCATTCACTTCGAATGCAAGGGGAATGCAAACGTCCTTGGGAAGCCTGAGCTGAGCCAAAAGATCGCCATCTCCAGACAGACTGTTGTCCTTGACATCTTTCAGAGTGTAAGCAAATTTCTTATCAACACCTAAAGAAAAAAGTAAAATACCACGTATTGTAACTAGTTTACCTGCAATCTTACAAATATTCCTGATTTTTTTCCTTTTATATTGCATTCCATTTTGAAAATCAAATAATTTCCGTATATTTCCGAATAACGGTCGATCAGCTTATAGGCCAAGAATGCCTTCTTTTTCTTCAATAATTTATCCAAAATTTGATACTCGTATGCAAGTCAAATTGAAAAAAATATATTTTAGTTCACAGAGAGAGAGTATTTTTTAAGCATGTCACCATAAGTGGGAAAATATTCGCAAATGATGCAATATTTTTCAATCAAATTGGTATAAAGTAAAGCACAAAACGCCAGTTACGACAGTTTATATCTGTTAGCCTACCTAAAGCTAACTCATATTTTCAGTTCATTTGTTGTGTTGTACACAGTCTATGCTCGTGCGCAAATCAGACTTTTTGGGTAATTTTTTTTTTGCTTTGAATATGAGCAAGTAGAGAAATTTGTATACGGCACGTGACCGTCGACTAATGTTTTATGCCTTGTATGAAACACTCGGCGCTTGATCATCATATGCGCATTCAGATATCCCAATAAGGGATTTTTAAGAATTATTCAAAAAGTTTTATTTTTTTGAAAAATAATAGTTTGATTTAAACTATTATTTTTTCTTTTAGAGCCATAGTTTCCTTCAAAACATCCAAATAGTTATAAGGTTAAAATCACTTCTGCATGGCTAGTAAAAAATGCTATAAAAATCATATTTTTCTTAAACTGCGGTTTCCCCAAAATTAAAGAATCCGTGTACACACCGATAATTTTAAATAACCAATACACCGAGCATAGAAAATTACAAAAATCAAGGCTAATGTATGAAAATATGCGGTAATTAATAATTTTTTTTCGCTCTTGTAGCAAGGTCCCCATCGACTGTTAAATAAATCCTATAAGTTTCATTATCGAAATTTTTATAATTGAACCAGAGCTCACCAATTACTCTTCTGGCCTTGGAGCTTTTAATAGGAACCTTCATTTCGTATTTCTGTTCCATTAAGATGTGAAGAGTGATATCTCCATCCAAAAGAGTTCTCAACATTTCCCCATATTCAGCCTAAAATTTTAAAGAGAATTATTTATCAGTAACTTATACAAAACACTCACTCGCAATTATCGTATGCTTTTACAAAAAACTTGAAATGACGCGTGAAATAAAATATCATCACTTACTCTAACTTCTTCAGACTTGCAAGTAGAACACTTAACAAGGATGAAGCTCTTGGTGGTTCCTGGTCTGTAGGTAAGTCCAGCAGCAAATCTCATAGCCTCGAGGATGTTAACTGGTCCATTGCCGTATTCCAAACTCTGGAAAGCAGACTCCAGTGACCTAAGAGGTCCGGATTCACGACCATCCATAGTATGTACATGGGGCTCAGCATGAATTTCATCACCACCGAATCCAACTACACTGTACCTAACATCTCTGTAACCCTGTTGTCTGAAGTTGTTCTCAATAACATCAGCCAATTTAGAAAGGTATCTAACTCTGTCCTTATTGCATTGTTTTTCCTCTACCAAGAAAACGACATCAGCAGCTGTAATTTTACCATCACGAGGGAATTGCATGGCGTCTCCTTCTGTCATGTAAGATCCATCTTGTTTCTCACATCGCACTAAAAGAAATAAAAGTACAAGGATTCTATAGATTTTAGAATATCGTTTTGGAATTAAAGAGTCAATTATCCAGCTTCAAGTTCTTGCAACATAAATTGCTATATTTATATTTGTATGCGGCAGAAATATATGAGGATTATCTTAAGAGAGTTATTCTGAATCTTTTCACTTTGAAATCGTGTGACTTACCACATTGTTTGGGCATCTTCAGCGGTACTCCTTCCATCTTACATTCAATGAAATAAGCAGCGGAAGACTGGCAGATAGCGTCATTGTGATCATTTTCATGAACGGCGGACAAATCATTGATACACATCTTCAAGTATGTTTCTGGATTTACCTAATAATACAAGAGAAAAGAGAGTATTGCTTAGTTTATTGTTCATAAATACCACTTATTTATTAAAAATACATAAAACTAGCTTTGATAATTAATCATTTCTACATAAAATTAAAAATTTTAACATCAAACTAATTTATTCTAATAATAACATTGATGTGTAGTAAAATGTTAAACTAATATGTTTAGCACCAATTTTAAATAAAAAGAATCAAAATCAAATTGTCAGATTCAAGCCGAATCTATTAATTATGGAGGTTTATTCCATGATATGTATATTTACCTGTTTAAAGCAAGCTCTGAATTCAGAAGTAGACTTCTGGAAAAGATCCCTACATTTCTTCTGGACTCTGTAGTCATTGCTGGGAAGAGTAGCGAAGTTTTCGGATGAAGTGCAGACTGTCTGACCGACTTCCCAAGATTTAGTAAAGCTTTCGATATCACCCATGATGTATCTCTGAGGACTCATCATGTCCAAGCTAGGCTCGTAATTGAAAGTTCCGAAAAGACCACCAGTTCTGCCGAAGTAGAATCCAGACAAGGACACGCTGCAGTAGTTATGAACGAAGTTGCATACAACTGAATACCCTGTTAGTTAAAAGAAAATCAATGGAGTTTACATAGAATTCAGTATAAATTCAAAGAAAATAATTAGCCGAGTTATTTTAAGTATTCATATTTCCTACAGTCAAAAATCTGAAAATATATTACTCATAACACATATTACACATGCATTAATCTCACTGACCTTTCTTCTCGTTCTCAACTCTGATGTTTGCACCTTCTCTGATCATTTTAGTTTTTCCGATCTGGATGGGAAGTTCGGCTTTGTTATTGTCCATGGTAATTTTGTAGTCATTTCCAATATCCACTTTCCTTCCGTCAATAAGGAGGGTCAGAGATCTTCTCATGTGGTCCTCGGTTCCATAGTTCACGATGGCTGTGAAGTTTCCATCAACAAAGTCGCGGGCCAAAAGGTAACTGCATCTTCCAGCGAAGTCGTAAGACAGCTTGTCGAACGTGATGAAGTGTTGGTTACCAGATATTAAAGCATGACCTACGTGAACAAAGATAAATATGAGCTTATATGTTTAATGATGGAATATAGGGAAATTAATTACAGGTTGAATGGTTTGTAATTTTAGAGATACATTTAATCAAAACAATGTTTTAAAAGGTTTGGAATTTTATATACCTTATTCCGGTTAGAAATCAAAATTTTATTTAAATGTGGGAATTACAACTGCTCAGTTGAATGACTTCAACTTCCCAATCAAATAGACAATTGTTAGTATGTGATTATGGGTACTCTTTTTATAAAGCGGAAATAATATTCATTTCCTAAAAATGTAAAATTACTCTACATTATCAAAAAGCATGGGTCAAAAAATGTATTTGGCAAGGAATTTGCAGCATCTGAAAAGATTTTTTCTTCCATTTCTTTCAAGAATTACGAGTTATATTCAGAATATGTTAATTAATTTTAATATTACAACAAGTATTTAGCATAAATTGTTATAAATCAAATTGAAATTATCGAAAATTTAAAAAATAGATGAAGCTACAACACTACATTTTGTTTCAAGAAGGAAAAAAAAACACAAGCTCCAATTTACAAAAAAGACTTATCAAAATTCTGGCAATTCAAAGACTGAAAAATTGTTGCACAATCATTATGAATAAATTGGTATATCACTATATAGCAATTATTAAAGGTATCGCATTGTACAAGATAAATCAAAAGAAGCATAATATTATTATATATTCATTATTACTATTTAATATCATGTACATACCACTAAAAGATGGCATCCAGTAACTTGGAGTGAAGTATTTCACGAATTTGTAGTAGAAGTCCCAGATGCAGAAATCGTCGTAGTATTCGATGGCCAATGAATTGACATTCATGAGCTTCTTGTATTCAGGGTAGCTTTCATAGTCGAAAACTTCAAGCAAACTATTTCTCTCTGCGGGGAGAGTTAATTCTAAAGCAATGTGTCCTCTTTTAGGTTCAAAATCGTACTTAGCTCCAGCCTTAGTCTGGTAAAATTCTGAGAGGTATTCTTGGGCAGAGTTGTAAGCCAAAGTCTTCAGGTAGTTGGAAGCGCTATCTGCAGCATGAGACACGACAACATCCATTCCCAGGTTGTAATAAACTTCAACGCTCTGGAAAATAACGACAAAGCTAAATCAGAATTTCATTATATATCAAATAACGCATACTAAATTTTAAGCGCACATGTTCTCTTATTTTGGTTTAGCATCGCTAATCAATATGATATATTAAACTTACTTTGCTTAAGGTAACTGTCTACCTTGAAAATGTTTTTCGTCTACATAAGGCATTTTTTTTAATTTTAAAATCTTATAGTTTGAGCACTTTTCTTTTCAAAACAGCTTTTATTTTTTCTTTACGCGAAATAAAAATAAAGTTATAGTGATTTTAAAAAACATCATTCTATGCAAAAGGGCAGTAAGATAAAACTTTAAATGAGTTTTTCGCAAAACTATGTTTTCGAAAGGAACACTTTACCAGATACATGATATATTAAGAACCAAACCAGATAATGTTTTGAAATTTTGTGTGGGAATGTTTATTATACTATTTTTCATAAAGTGGACCATATGTTTCGTTGTAAATTAGATATTATTTCGTTTAGGGTTGTTTTTATAAAGAAAAAACTTAAAAAATATCAACATTTTCATATTATTATGTATAATTGTCTGTAATTTTTTTGTATTTTAATATTTCTCTTAGATTTTAGTTCATTTTGAAAAGCACAATAATATGTATGTTGCATATAAAGAAAATTATGATAATTGTCTTGAAAATTTTTATACAGTGTTACCCATTTTAGTAAAAATTTGGTAAAATTTCCTTAAAAGCAACCAATTTTTCTAAAAGTACAATATTTATTTAAAAAATTTTAAGTATTTACATTTTTTTTTTATTTTTCTTCCTAAAAACACTCAATTTGTTTTTATAAAAAAATTGGGTCCGAGGGTAGGCAGTCATCTTAACCCAAATGTAAAACATTTAACTACAATAAGTTATACTCATGAAATTAAAATTAAGGAGCTTTGTACACAAAACGCTAGTCGAAAAATGTTACATTTTTTTTTTTTTTTTTTTGTAAATGTATGAAAAAGGGTGCATTGAAATTTCTTTCAGAATTTCCAAACCTAGCTTTGTGGAAAAGATATTTTTTTAGTACATAAATGAAAGGGGAAATAAAATAAAAAAACATTTTTTTTTTATGTTGAGTACCACCACAAGGGGAACGAAGTTTAGGTATTTGAACATTTTAAGTTAAAAAATAAAAATAATTTTTGTAAATTGAAGTAGCCATTTTTAGTACTTTTTAACAATTATTATGATGAGAGGACATATATTAAATAGTTATTAGAACAAAACACAGGGGCATTTAACAGCTTCTTTTGTATTAAACATTAAAAAAAATTAATTGTCGAAATTGCTGTAACTGATAAAGCTGAGATGGAAAGTATAGGACTGATTCGATGGTGCAGGGAGAGAGAGAGAGCTGAATTATGAAATGTTGCAATTCACATTGTACTACTCTTTATTCACTTACCAGTAATCATCACTTTTATTTATATTGTAGAAAAATGATTATTCTGGATTTCAAATAATTTAATAAAAATTGAATTTTTCTCCATTTTTTTCGAAAAAAACCTTTTTTTTGGTAATATTTGATTTTGAAACTGTTTTCTTTAAATTATTTTTCTTCTAATATCTCCATACCATAGAACATTTCAACATATAGGCAAGTTCCGATTAGTAGTACTTTTGTTTTCTTCTTATAAACGGGATCCACCCTAGTGTATAATTATGAAATATAACAATAAATAAAAATAATAAAAAGTTTGAAACATAGTTAAGGGAATAAAGATTCATGAGATAAATAATAAGCGATATTTTTTTTATTAAAGATACAAAACATTATTCAACTTAGATTTAATATAGAATATTTTCTCTTGGAAGATGTCGTTTTGTTCAATAATAATTAACAAGTGAATGATATTGTTAAAATTGAGTAATTGTTTTGCTCTTTGTTAATGTAATTAATTAAAGAAAGTTCGAAAATTAAAGAAAAAATTTCAAGCTTTTATTTCATTTCTGTTTACTAATCACATGAATAACTTTATTAGATATTTTTGCTCACGTTAATGAAAATACCTATTTACGGAAATTAAGAAGAGAAAAAAAAAGAAATTTAGGTTAAATGTTAAAAATGAATAAAGATCCATCCTTTTTCAATTCCTACACAGTTCACTTTCTCTCTCTCTCTCTATCTATCTCTCCATATTGACCAAGTTTTCAATCATTAATAAAAAACTTTTTATTCATCCACTCAGGTTCAAATACATATTTTTAAATTTGTAGTGGATAACCCTTGGTGTTAAAATAGATTTTTCAAACATTGATTCATCAATTTAATTTAATTATTTGATTTTAGTTTAATATGAATGAAAAAAATTAAATTTCTTCCATATGAAGGCAATAGATGGCGACAGTATACATTGATCACTGCAAGAAAATTCGCTTTCTATTTTGCCACTTAATATTGTGGTTCCGTCACATGTAGATATATTTTTGTATTAATTGTAGTTATTTAGTAAAAAGGAACTAAAAGAAAAAATTTTCTTTATTGACCTAAGTACAAATTGACTTAAAATTTATTTTTTTATATTATTTGTTTAAAAATTTGTTTTGCCTCTTCTTTAGTATTAGAGTGATACTTTTGGAAGCAACGTACCTTTCTCAAAGCAGAGTTTGCCGCTTCGGATACTCGGTCAATGGAAGGATGGTTTACAATAGATTCGATGAAATTATTATCGTACACTCGGTTCAAGAAGGCTTGAACAGATTCTGCGTATTCGTAATCATAAAGAGCTTTGAAAGTATTGGCAACACTGCAGCCATAATTCTTTAGAGCAATGTAATATTGGTTTGATACGAGGCAATCAGTCATTTCTAAGGGGAAAAATGAATTATGCATAATTATAAAATTTATTTTATTACCATTTATAAAACAAAAAATAGAGGAAACAAGACTAAAATTTAATTTACTTACCGAAATTTTAATTAAGTAGATCGAATTGAAGTCATGATAGATATAAGATAAAAATTAATCAATTTTATTAATTTAAATTTATAAATTTGTAAACATTTAACAGTTGACATTAAAAATATCTATTTAATTTTAATATGACATATTCTGGAGAATCTTTTTGAGTAAATCTTTGTTCTTTATGCACATACGATATGCTCAATGCATATCGTACATTCCGTACATTGACGGAATGTAATGTAATTTGGTAATGATGATGAGAATATTTCATTTTTTTAAGTATTTCATAAATTATTTGAAGGAATTCTAGCTAACTTTATTATAAATCAATTAAAATATCAAATGTAAAAAATGTTTTAAACGGAACTATAAAACCTATTGCGGAGGACATTAACCAAACTGGAGGAGAATCAAAATATATTGTACCGATTGATGAATAATCACGAATTTTTTCCCTTTTACTCAGAAATATTTTATTCTAGAAATGTAACTATATAGTTTTCTCAAATATAATACATAGTATTGACTATTTACAGTGACGTAAGGCTTCTTGAGGTACTGGGCTCCTATGCAGAAGTAGACTCCACCTGCGGTGCTTTTAAACGTTCTCAAGTATTCATACAAACAGTAACACATAACAAATAAATGTGCATGACTCACAATCTCACAAACCTAGGCACAAACCGACTCAATCGACTGTCACCTTTCGACAAAATCAGTAATTATGGTGTATGATGGTAGGCCTGAGACTAAACACGGACGGCGGACATAACGTAATAATGCAGCCTTATCGCTATTGCCAGCTAGCATACTGTTCGAAATTGGCAGTTTTTTGAAGAATATATCATGGAATAGCATTGGATGATTAAAAATATTCGGCTTATTATCTTACTGAGGCCGAGTCGAGCACGAGTCAAGACCGTGGCCTGGGCACAGTTGGCTTATGCATTAAAATGTTCCTTATTATTATTTACGGTATTAGTCTTTAAGACTTGGAGGATTAGATGTTTGCGAATCCCTTATATGAAATTTAAATTAAAATATAACATTATCTTCCTCTTCTCTCCAAATAAAAATCTAACTTTTCCAATGAGTCTTAAGAAATTATAAGTTCGATTTACATATGTTATATTGAATATTTACTTACCATTGATTGAATATCTGACTTTATCAGCCACATTCTTTGTGTAGTAGTAACCATCAATGATACATGGTGCGTAGGATCTAAGCCATTTGTCAAATTTCAGAATCATCCTATCTGCCCATTGTTGTAACTTCCTGTATGATTCACTAGCGGCGTCATTGATTTTGTTCATGGTTTTGTACAATACCCACATCGAGTGTCGTGTAGCAGAAAACAGAGCTCCTTCAAGTCTCCACATCAAATGAGAGTATAGTTTTAGCATGTGGTCGTAAAGATCCCAGCAGGCGTAGAAGACAGAATAGTAAGCATTTTCTACCTTTTCTACAGTTATGTTGTATAATACTTCACAGCCAAGAGCCAAACCGTTTGAAATATCCCTAAAATGTATGTGACTCAAGATTACTTTTACGTTAAGGTAATGAAAATAAGGGTATAATAGCACATATTTTATCGTCGACCAATTTCGCCAAATCTAAAAGTACCGTCAAATCAAAAGAAAATGCCAGATGCTGTCTCCGTATGTGTATTGTGTTAGTACAAACGAGGGAACAATTTCTCACTATTGGCTGGATATCATGGCATTTAGCAATGTCTTTTCACATTTGACGAATCGGTCGATGGTACAATATATAAGTACCAAAATAAGTTACATAAAACTTTATAATGTTGACTGTAAGAAAATAAGAAAGATTTTTAAGTTCAGTTGTAATATATTTTAAAGATTATCGTTTATTTTCATTAAATACATTTGAAAAATCCCCTTTTCATAGAATTCAATTTTTTAAAAAAAGCTTTATAACAAGAAATACGCATATTTTTTTCTTTCCACTTTAAATTAGTAGACTCTTTTTTTTAAAACGTTTGAACTAAAATTTTAAATATTAAACTGAAAATTTAAGTCTAGAAATAAGTAATTTAAAAAATAATACACAAATATCATTATCGAGAAGCACATTAAGTACTACAATTAAGAAAGCATATGGATAATATGTATAATAATAAAATCAATTAACTTACCGAGCGATTCGCTTAACTGTATCAACTTCAGCAACTATATCTCGCATATAAAATTCGTTTCTGTAATACATTCTCCACATAGAATCCTTTGTGGTCTCCAAATCGTGCCCAATTTCATTCACTCCATTCTTCAGGTCATCCACGAAGGGTGATAGGAGGTCAGAAATGGATCTGGACATTAATGAAACTCGAGTGGACACTTCTTGAGCAAAGGACAGAGCCCAGCTGTCATATCGTGCTCGGTTGTTGGCAATCAGACTTCGAAGATTCTCACCAGTAGTGATCTGTTAACAAAATAGTTTCAATGTTAAAAAAAATGAGGGACAGTGTTTAATTTTAAGTAATTGGTCCAAGGAAGATAAAATCATTCTGATTTGATAATAAACTTGACAACACACATACCCTAATATCTTCCCACAATTTTGGTCTCCAGTTTATTTTTGAAATAAGAATCTTTGAACCTTCCAGTCCCAAAAGCATAGAGGCGTCAGTAACTTGGTTTCCTTTTTTGCTGTGAGATACTTTAAGATTAGCAGATTCCTTGGGGAAAGAAGCTACAATCTGCACACCCGTATTTTCTGGGGGAAAAATGCATTTATATATATATATATATTTTGTTTAATTTTTCAACGTTATTTTTAGAGAAGTATTTTCTTAAATTTTATAAAAAAAGCTTTCAGCTAAACAGTAGTTTGGATTTTATAAACAAATTTAAAATTCATCATTTTTATTGTAATTAAAACGTCAACTTTGCTTGTAAATCTTATAAGTAACCTACTATTTGTATGAATTGTGAACAAAAATTGTATTAAAAAGAGATAAATTAACGTATTGAATCGCAGTTAAGCATAGACATACCTGCATTCATAATTTTAACATCCAAAGCCCTGTTACGTTTGCTGAACTTGACACGGTAGGTCATATCTGTTTGTTCATTGGTTTTTCTTTCCAAATGTATATCGTATTCATCGTTTCGCTTCTGTACGTTTCCAGTCACTTTCATTTGATCTTCATTTGAACGCATCTACGGGTATAATTAAAAATAAATATGTAATATGTGTTACCGAAACTGTAGGATAGATAACTTATATGCGAAACCATATTTTAACGAATAAAAGTAAATGAATACGCATACTAGTTTACTTTTGGGCAAAAGATTGAAATCTGTGTGTGAGTATTGTTAAAATTCTTTATATTTTCATTTTAAAGAACGAGATTTCAATAAAGTACATTGAATTTTTCTGTGATTATATTTTTGTGGTTATAGTATAAACAAGAAAAATAATTTTATTCCAATATTTTTTTCTACCTAATATTAAAGTGATAGGTGCATCTTTTTTCTTTTATAGTAATAAATAAAACATAATTATGAACATTTGTGTTTGATATGGTAAGAAAATGTAAGTAATATTCTAAAAATTATTTTTACATTTGAGGATTTTTTTAAATTTTTTTTAAATCAGATTGATATTTAAAGATATGATACCAATTATCAAAGTTCAGGCAACATTTTTATATATTCTACAAAACCCTTAACTTTTCTCTCAATATAAATGGTTTCATTTAAATGAAAATGTGTTATTTACATAAACCAAATAGATTTCCTTATTTTTTTTTTACCATTATTTCAATTTCTTGTTGAAGCTTCTTGATCTTGGCCTTTATTTCCCTAACATTCTGTGCTTGGTGTCTGTCCAAGCTATTGAGACGTAAATAAGCAGATGATTCTAATTTGCTGTTCATTGCTTCGACATTAGCTCGGATGTCCACCCTGGTTGCTGGGTGTTTGAGAACGAATTCTCCCTTGTAATGCCTGTCTCGGCTGCTCCTTGACATGTCATTACCTTTAATTTCCATCACCAAATTGTGTTGTCTTTCTCGAGAGTATTGAAGCTCACTTTTGACGTGGAATGCTTTAGACAAATATGTAATAGCATTGGACAGTACAATATCCTATCAATGAAGAAACTATGAATTAGTTTTTCAAGTTCTTAACAAATAATACATTTGAAGTAGTTACACAAGAATAGAGGCAGACAATTATTTTAATGCTTTTGGAAATCTTAATTTTAAATGGATGTTTTATTTCATTATTTGATGAATAATATGAGGTTTATTTTATTAACTTTTAAACCACATTACTTTTGCAGTATGGTCGGAAATTTCAAATTTGTATAGGGCGTAAAGTAGTAAGCTGGTAAATGCTAACCATTTTTTCTTCTATTGCTTTTATTTTTTAACTCATAATTTAATAAAGTCTTAATAACTTTTTTGGTAAAAATAAAGATGGATTAATATTTGAAAACAAAAAAAATGGGATTTGTACCTTTGATAATTTAGGATGTTCTACGACAATATCCAATTTATGAGAAGTTTGGGAGTCAGTCATGATGTTTGTTTGAATAACTCCTACAGCCATATGTTTCTCCATGGAACGAGCGGCATCCCAATAGAAATCAATTCCACCTGAGCTTACTCTGGTGCTCTCCGTAAAGTTACCTTTGAGCATTATGGATCTTAATGGTGTGTCTAATCTGCTCCATAGTTCTCTTCCTGTTTCAGTTTTTGCCAATTTGAAATCGTAAGAAATTCTTTTCTCAGCTCGTTCATCCCAGGTGAAGGCAGCATCGTGAAGGATTTGCCTAGAATCCCATTGGTGTGATGTTCTGAAAGATACAATTCTGCTGAAATACATGGACTTGAAGTTTATTTCCCGTCCATTAGATATCTTTTTGCTGTCAGCTGTCACAGTCAGAGATAGAACAGGGGCATCAAGTACAAAGTGAGAGGATTTTTCTCCAAACAGAATGACTTCCGTCTTGAATTGCTTTTCTCTGTTGTAATCTAGCTCAATACTATCTTCGATGTTGGTGTATTTCTTAACACGACTGTAAGACAATTTGATGTCTCTAACTTTGGTGTAGGGGCAGCCCATTTGAATTGACCCTTTAAGTCCCTCTCGCTGATTGCGATGGAATACCTTCAAGAATCCTCTTCGTCCATTCTTCGTGTATTCAGCATTGTATGAGAAAGAGTTCGAGTTGGATTGTAGTTGAACACTTCCTTGCATCGTTCTGTAACTATAGAAGGGAGTTTCAGCTTGGAAATCGAATGAAAAACTTTGTGGGTTTTCGATGTTCAAAGTTGAGTTCCATGTGTATCTCTCGTTTGAAGGATTGCTGTAGGTCACTGCAAGATGTTGGCGGTTTCCAGAGTTTCCATAAGCTCCACCGACTGTGTATGTGCGAGAACTTGGCGTAGAGAGGCTGACAGCGATATCCTTCTTTGCAGGATTGCGCTCTAATCTACCAGTTGCACTCCATTTTTCATTGTTGAGTTCTACTTCTCCCCTACCAGAAATCCTAGATTGACTAACGCCATACTGTCCATAAATTACATATTTGCTTCGAGGAAGAGTAAAAGTGATTCTAGAATCAGCGCTCGAGTAATCTGTGTTGTAGTGAACATTTCCTAATAACTGTACCGATCTGTACTTCTGTACTGGTAGTTTCAGCATAAGAGACATTTCTTCTGAACCTTCAGTCCTACTCAACTTAGAAGTAACACCCAAGGATGGGAAATTGCTGTTAGATGTTTCTATTTGGAAATTGCAATCGATGTTTTGGAATTTATCATTGCGGAAACGTCCATCTAAACGAACCATTTTCAAACTTTCAAATGGAGTATTAATGGTGAGGAAGCCTTCAGTATTTTGCCACCTGTTGAAATAAATAACGACTCTTAGTTTTAAACACACAAAATACTCAAACAATCTAAAGGAATAAGTTCAATACTTTGAATTAAAAGTTTAACCAAGAATATGCTATAATACAAAGTTCTCTAAAATATAAAAATCTCACATTCAATACTTAAAAAAGCAGCAAGAATAATTAAAAAAGGAACTGCTCTTAGTCATAGCCAATTGCAAAGTTTGGAAAAAAGTGATTTAACTTCCAATAAAGTGATTTAGATTACAAATAGAAGACTTTCTATAAAACTAAACCAATTATTTACCATATAATTTAAGGAAAATGTTTCTTGAAACCATACAAAATTTTAATTAGTAAAAAAAATGTAACTACTTTTGAGTTTTGTGAAAAGAAAAAATAATAATTCTCTTAATGTTTATAATTTTATTTTCTTCCAAAATCAAAATAAATAAATAATCTCAAACCGATGTATTAAAAGGTAATTAACAGTATTTAATGTTTCTATCAAAGATATAACAAACTTACCCTTCATTTTTCATATTTCCAGCTACTCGGATTTCTTTTACTGGAGTTGAGACTGAAAGACTTATATCCATAGTACTGTAACCTTCATGTCTCAAAGTGCTTGTGATGGTGAAAGGGTTCAGGAAAGAAACCATGGGGCAGTCAATTTTTAACTGAACAATTTTTTCTCCTTCGTAATTCTTAAGGCTGCTAGTTATTGCATGAGAAGAATAAGGAGTTGAAACAGAGAAAGAAACTTCCATGTCTCGTCCATTGCTGTTGATGTACTTTGCTTCAGACTCTAGAGTTGAAAATGAAAGAAGATCGCTGTCGACTTTAACATTCGCTGATACTTGGTTACCCTTGTTTTCATACTTGGCTGTTGCTTGATGGATGGAACTAGCGTAACTGAAGTTTACTTCGCCATCCAAAACTCTGTCATTTCTACGTCTGTTTAGCTTAGCACTTATTTTTGCTTCCCCTTCAGGTAAAATTGAACTCTCCATTTTGACTTCTGTCTCCAAATTCTTTCCATTGTATTTATATTGTCCATTCATGTAATGTACTTTTCCAAACATTTCTAACGAAGCTTCTGTGGAAATTCTGCTTGAATCTTTGTAATCTGCACTTATGGTGATGGAGGCTACTTTAGAAGGAATAGATGTTGAATCTGCAGTCATTTTAAGATTCAAGCTGCTACTATCTTGCAAGAATTCAACTTCTAATTGATGTTTAAACCTAAATGAATTCATATTAAATTTGGCCTTAGCATTATTCCATTTCAGTATATTTAATTCCAGATTTGTTGAAACTGATTTAAAAGAAGTGAATGGAGCGTCTACGTTTAAAGTAGCGATGAATGGTTTGAACTGACTGTTTGACATTTTACCTAAGATATTCAAATTTTTGTTTGGTGTACTGAATTTTAAGTCAATTGAGTCTCCATTTTCTTCGCTTTTGTATTTGGCATAAGAATCGAAGTTACGAAGGTAGTCGAAAGGCGTTACTATGGTCAGACGGCCGTCAATAAACTTGTTTCCATCGTTTCTGAGAGAACTGTCAAAGCTAAGAACTTTAAGACCTTCAAAAGGTGTATTAAGTTTCAATCTAGCTTCGTAAAATTGTCCGGACCTTTTGTTCAGTTGCATTTCTATTTCCGCTTGTTCCTTTTCCCACTTCAATGTTGACATCACTTTAAATAGATCGGAATCAAGATCAGTAGTTAAATCGAATTGCACACCTTTTAATGGTGAAACAGGAGTATTGATGTTTACTTGAATCTCTGCTAAGTGCGACCCTCCATATTTTACTTTAACAGATCCTTCATACAAATCATTTCGATTAATTGTAACTTTCAAATCTGCTTCACATTGTCCAGATCTGTGTTTGTATGTGGTTTTTATGCTTAAGTCTCTATAGGCAACAAATGGACTAAGTAATCTGGCATCAAATTCACCTTCACTTTTGCCATTGTAGACATTGGCATTCAATACGATCCTTTGATCATTACCCCAGCCAAAGCTGACTTCGGAATTCATTCTTGAATTTAAAGAGCTACCACTGATATCAAAAGTAACTTTTTCATAATTTTTGATAGGGGTGTTCACCTCAATGCTTCCCTTGGCAGATGTTTCTTTAATTTCATACTGAGCTGCTGCTTTGTAGTTATTCTGTTTGTTCCATTGAGCATTTACTTCACCCTTCATGCCGTTTCTAATTTTGTTGTATTTTGCTGACGCACTCAATTCCGTCAAACTTCTGTAGGGACTGTTGAAATTCACAGTTATTTCAGCCTCGTTGCTTCGAAGTACAGTTTTTCCAATAAAGTCAATTCTTCTCCAACCACGTTCATACATTACATTAACGTTCCTAGTTGGAGTGTTGATTTCATACTTAGCTAAAAACATTACGCGCTCAAAATCATCGAAAGGTGTTGTTAGTGACATATCAAGGTTTACTAAACGGTTTGAATATAATAACTTGCCTTTTGCTACAACAGCTTTTCTGTTAGCCACATCCCACAAGAAAGAAGCCTCTGCTTCTTTTTGAGGAGCGGTAAGATCATACTTTAGAACTGTTGAATAAAATTCGTATCCTTTAAAAGGACTAGTGAATTCTATTTGAGCATCCAGTATTTCATATCTGTAGTATTTGATATCAGCTGAAAGTGTCATCTTGTTTCGACGATCCCAGACAAAAGAAAGAGCTCCTTTGTGTTCTCTGTCTTGACGTTCTGTACTAGCTTTGAATTCTAAATCTCTGTATCCCCGGAAAGGTGTAGTTATTTTCACGAGAGCTTCTTTTAGGAAAGTTTTGTCTAAGTATTGAGCATTCAGATGGATTTTATTGTTCTTATCCCACTGCACAAAGCTGGTGTGCTCTAACTGTCTTCCGTTGTTTGCTTGAACGATTGAAATTTTTCCATTTGGAAGAGATGAAGTCGCAGTCAATTCTAGTGTTGTATCAAAGTTAAGGGCATCTCTAATGCTAAGTTTGTGCGTCAGAGATCCACTGAGTTTATTTTTACTCATTTGTAATTTTGAGAAGTATTCATATCCTCTCTGATTATGTGCAAAATCTGCTTTAAGTTCTTCGAAATTCTTAAATGGAGTATTAATAGTGGCTGAAAATTCAGAGTTTCTTGAGTTGTAAGCGGATTCGGTTAAGCCAATCAATACTACAGTCATGCGATCATTACCATATGATGCATCCAAAGTACTTCTTAATTTAGCATTTTGTAATTTGTGAACAAAGTCAATTGAAGCTCTTTGTACATCCATGTATCTGGGGAAATGTCCAATTACAACTGCATTTACTTCCATGTCATTCCAATCAACCAGTTTGCCTTGAGAGTTAATAGAAGCAGTTGATCTATGTGGTAGCTGTGTGTCAACATTAATTTTGTAGGAATTCTCATTCATTTCAAGAGATGTGGATATTTGCACATTTTCGTAATTTCGGAATGGACTTGTGAAACTGAATTTACCTTCTAAGTTCTTGTTGTACATTTGTATTCTCTTGGTTGTGCTTAGAGAAGTAGTGATTTTATTCCTATTCCACATAGCTTCAACGTCTGTATTAATGGCAATGCCATCATTGTTATATAAGATTTTAGCAGACGTGGTTTCATAACCTCTGAAAGGAGAAGAGCCTTCAAAATTTACTGTGCAAATTCTTCTACGTCCGGTCAATTCGTGAGTACCTTCAGTAGTAAATGCTATTCGTTTTGATGGTGCCCATTGGAGTTCACCTTTTGTTTTGTAATTATCACTACTGTGTACATGATTTATTTCTCCTGAAATGTCATTAAGATAAGAGAAAGGAGTATTTAATTTCATGGAGCCTCTCAAGGATGACAATTGCTTGACTCCATTGACTTGGTAAAATATTCTTTTTCCGAGTCCCCATTTCACCTCAGCTTTGTTGGATAATTCTCTCACATCATGGACATGCGTGATTGTTGCGGACATTTCCTCAAACCCTTTAAATGAAGTTAATATTCTGCCTGAAGTTTCGATGTTAGAGCTTCCTCGAGCAAAAGAATATTTACCATTGGTAGACAGTGTAACATCATTACCCCATGGTAATAAAGAAGATAGTTCACTGCTCCATTGTTGGTTTGTGTACAAATGATTGACACTGAGGGTGATATTTTCAAATCCATAGTAAGGAGTGGTGACTTCAACATGGCTTCCCAACTGCTGTCTAGATCTGCCCAGAATAACATTTGTTGACAGAATACCGGTGTATTTTTCTGTCGGAGAAAGTTCAAATTCAATTTTGTTGTTGGTTTTGAATAGAGAACTTAAGATACTTCCTTGGAGGCTAGTGCTAAGTGCTCCCTTAACTGTTCGGCGGCGAATTTGCATAACAACTTTGCCATCGTAACCTTCAGCCTGTTTGTGTAATTCTCCATTTACAACAAATCTCTTGCTGGTGTCTCTTTCGGCATCCCAGTAAGTCTCAAATGAACCGAATTTCAAAACATCTCCCATCCTGCTTTCCAGTTTAGCTGTAACTTTGTGATTATTTGGCATTCTCAATTCGACATTACCATTTAATCTATCTTTGACATTGCTAATAGCCGCATCAATTCCATAAACTCCATTCTTTAGTACCAATTGTCCGGCCATTCTGTGATTCAGTCCATTACCAGCTGATATGTCTGCTTTGGCGTGATATTTGTCAACACCTCTGCTGAGTTCAGCTGATCCAGTAAATTCACCGCGGTGGTAAGCAACGATAGTACCAAAAGCAACTGGACTCGATCCTGAAAGATTCACATTTCCATCAATTTCATATTTCATACGAGATCCTTCGCATTTGTCTTTGTAGTGGAGTACAGCAGAAGCTTGTCTTCCTCTTTGCCATTGGCATGAGGCAGTACCTCTGTATTCCTTGTTGCTGGACTGGACTAATTCAGCTTGAAGTCCTGTTTCGCGTCCAGGGTATGTGAGCTTAACATCACCGGCAACTGATAAGAAATCACCAGTACTTCTCTTCAGCTGTACATCAGTGCTGATTTTTTTATTAGTATCGTATTGAATCTCCAAATTGTTCTTTAGAGAGTGATCTGTATTTTCGTGTTTTACACTGATACCATAATCAATGTTCTTTTCTGCGTATTGCAATTTCAGAGATCCATCTACTTTGTTGTTCATTAAATTTCCTTCATATCTTAAAATTTCCTGCACTTTGATGGTATGTACACGGCTTCTAGCTCCATCCCCGAGAGAAACATGGACTGTGTTCTCAATGTGTCCAGTGGTCTTCATGGTCTCGAAAATTACTTCTGTGTTCCATTCTGGGAGTACAGAGGCTTGGATATTCAGAGCTCCACTGTACTTAGTGAGAGCACTTGCTGATAAGTTTCTCATCTTTCCTACAACGCTCAGTCTGTTCATTTTACCTTCCAATATTCTGTAATCAGCTGTGAATCGGGAGGATAAGTTGTCTCCGAATTGAGTATACCCTTTAACAGTACCATCTAATGGGAAGCTAGTAAGACTGGCTTCAATATCATAGCGGTTTCGCTTTCCGACTTCAAAGTTTCCTGTTAAAAATATTTTCAATTAATTATACATTATGAAAGCGTTTATTTTTATTTTCCCGCATTTAGATAAAAAGGGGGAAAGCAGAAATAAATCAAAATTTACTGGTAAATTTAGAATATCTCGCTTAAAAGCATTACCATTATAATAAAGTGAATATAATTTAATAATAAAACAAATAAAGTAACCGAAAGAATATATTATTCTTAAATTGAAGACTAGCTATTTAATTCTTTACAGGTCGAATAAAAGAATGGTAATTTAATTTAATGTTTGATGATAAACTGCTATTGAATATATTTTTGATAAAAGCTAAATACCGATAATCCTATTAATTTTAATATTAATATTATTTTGAAGTAATTAAATGAATAATGTCGCATGAGAACATGATTTAGAGGATTTGAAGTATGTTTATATATACTTTTCGTATAATAAAAATTCTAGTATAATAACCATTATAAGTAACTAATAAACATAAATTTATATGATCATTTCAAATTGGAATTTAGACGCAAAAGATAATTATTAACTCAATTTTTTCTCCCAAGGGATTTAAATTCATAATGTTATTGAGCCCTGCGAGACTTCACGATGTAATTAATTTTAATTTAATCATAAATTTATCTCCCCCAAACTGAAATTTCAGTGTTTTTGATTCTAAAAGCTTCTATTTAACCAAGACTATAAATAGTTGTAATCTCTTGAGTGAACAACGAATATTTTTGTGACTGTTTTAAATGAGCGCGTGTTTGTCTATAGCCCTGTTTACATGGACAAAAATTGCCGTCAAAATACCGGCATTGATCCTCTCTAGACCCGTTTACACGATAAGCCAGTATTATACCGGTTTGAAAAGCGAAATTGATTTTTGTACCCGGTTTGAAGCAGGTTAAATGCGGAGAAAACTGAGTTCGTTTTCAAATTTTTCCATCATGCATTGCGACCAAGATTCATTTATTCAAAGATGGCTATTGTTATTTATTATGCACGTTAGTCCAATGAAGAAATATGAGGATTACTTAACATCTAGGGAAATCAAGAAGTACAACAAAAATTGGATGGGACTGTTCGGAATTATGAAGTATATAAAGAAATTTGTGACGAATTAAAAAGAAATTCGGTATGTTCGGGGAGTTCTACAAATTCGTAGCAAAATAAAAGCTTTGAAACGAGACATTTTTGGTTTTCATTTGATACAGGAGTGCTACGCGCCAAGTTCTTGCTTATATTCGCCAAGATGGGCAGTAACATTACAATATGGTTACCTTGATAATTCTATCGTTTGGTGATGTGGTTGCCATGTGGATGATGTTTGTTATAGTTAACTTTTATTGGTTTCTTTTCTTTTTTTGTGGTAACCACTGTATGATCACGTGAATTTATCAACCAATTACCAGATTCTTATGAAACAGGCTGAAAAATATCAGTGAAACGCTGGCTTTTCTCCCAACCCCAATGCCCTGGCAATTTATGGGTTTGCATATAGAAGGGGCCTATTTGTATTTGTGTTGTACTTTTCGCGTTGATGATTTACCCGCTTGCTCAGCCATAAAATATGGATGTTTAAGGTATAAAAACCTGTTCACCCTTTCCACGATTTCAACCATCACTATTAAAAGGTTCACCTCAATACCAAAATGCCGTAATTAAAGTCCGTCCGTAACTCTACATATATATGAAAACATTTCGAATTAGACTGAAAAATTTCTTTATAATGCAGGGAGAAAATTATTTCTGAAGACTTACCTTTAGCCAGAATGGGTTTTTCTGTCAAATCTTCAATTTGTAACTGGCCGGTGTATTTTTGTCCGTATCTCAAATCTGCAGATCCAGAAATAGCTACCAAACGTTTTGATGGTATTCTGATCTCCAAAGAAGGTGTGTAGGAGACCGAGTTCTTTGCATTATTTATTCCTAATTCTGACTGAAGAGAGAAATAATCCTTGTCATCAACATTTACACTGAAGTCGAGCTTCTTCTGAGAATTAGTGTCAACGAATTTGGCTAAATTGAGGAGAAAAAAAATCAAAAGTTATGATGTGCATTTGATATTATAATAAAAGAAGGGGTGCTAAATATATTTAAAATAATTATTTGTATAAAATACTGTAAAAAATTAAGGACTTTATCTCACCATTCACTCCGAGTTTCTTCACTGGCGTCTTTATTTTCAAAGTAGCGGTTTGGTCAGCTTGACTGACATACAGTTCCATATTAACATCTCTGTCCACTTTAGATTGTGGAGTGTTTATTGCAAGCATTCCATGTTTGACAAATGCTCCATTTTTCTGAAAATTAAATCATCTAATTAAATTAAACTTTATTTGATTAAAATATATTATTCATCATTTTAGAAATATTATAGTTAGGTCAATAAAAGTTTTAAAAAAAAGTAATTCAAAATGCTTTTTGGTCAATAATAAAAGCATCTAACGTTATATGTTATATTTACCATAATTGTATGCAATTATTTAACAAAATGTATTGTTAGACGAAGTAGGCCAGAAAAAAAAAAAGAGAAATTCACCATTTCAGTTCTCCACTGAGCGTCAAAATTGTAGCTTTTCAAAGTCGGATCTGTCTTTTCAATGAAAAAATTGAAGGAGGCAGGTCCACTCAAAGGTTGGAGAGGAGCATTGGGCCTGTAGGGCGGCAATTCAAGTTCGGAGCAGAATTTTACGCCAAGGATTTTGGATATAGTTCTTCCAGTGCAGCTTTGCAGATGTGTTCCCTCTTTCTTGTCGGAAACCTTTTCTCTTTCTTCATTACCATGAACGATGAACATTTTGCTCCTAAGAACACAGATATTTATTTTCAATGATGACGTACTTCAAATTCTTTAACAATCAATTATTGAAAATGGGCATTTCTACAGTTATAAGGATCTATTGAATAGTAATTACTAAATGTGTGTGTGTGAAATCAATGAAAAAGGCCTAATTCTGTCATTATTAAACTTTTTTGCTTACAAATATTAGTCTAAACACGATGTAAATGTTATAAAAGTATTAATATATAAATATTGCTAAACATAATGAAAAATGAGTTTTTTCTTAGATAACGCTTTCATTTCCCATAAATATAAATCCTTATACGATTTCATTGGACAATGGAAATTATAGACCTCGTTTTCAACACTTATGTGTGATATCATAAATATAAATAAATGACTGAATGTTTTTAAAAAAATGAAATACCAAACTATAAATAATTTGAATTTTTTAAAGAAAATTATAACACGAGAAAAATAAATGTTTTGGAGAAATAATTATAGTAAAAGTCTACAATTCAGAGAGAAACTTACTGAATGTTGAAGACATCAATCCTATCTCTGGGCATATTGAGTTGAGCTTTGACTACTTCTCCGTTTCTCACTAACACTTTTCCATCCAGAACGGAAGATGAGTGCATGGTGCTGATGATACGCATACCAGAACGGGCAACATGACCTGCATCTACAGTCAAAAGTCCAGCAATTTCAATAGCACCACTGAAAATAAATGCAAAAATTGTTCGATATAGAGCCTTATAATATAATTTTAAATATTTGCAAGAGTAGAATAAGCGAACTGAACTTTTAACATAAATAAGAACTCACCTTGGTTCGATATGACCTTGGACATCGACGTGTTCAAAGTTCTTCACATTAAATTTGCCTCCAATCTTAAGTCCAACGCTCGCAGTTCCATTAAGTGCGATCTTCAGAGGCAGACCACTGGTCATTGGGATGGTAAATGTAGTATCCAAGAACATGAAACTTCTGGAATATTCTTTTTCATTTTCTTCAGCCAATTTAGTGACAATGTCCAATAAATTAATATCAGGACCATCATCAGTGTTCTTGAATTGCTGATACCACATTGATGTTCCAAATACTTTAACGTCCACGGATCCGTAAGGCTCTTGTGGGGTTTTCAGGTGTTTTCCGAACTGTAATAAAATTCCATCAGTACATATATGAAGGAAAACTATTCAATGTTTTAAAATGATCATGATTTTTAAATTCTTTTTTATGAAAGCTGTCTTCAGCTTACCTGACTGTCAATGAGATTGAGTTTATTGTTGTCAACTGATCTCTTTTCTCTCAAGATCTTGGCGATGTTTTTCTGTGGGAAATAACCTCCAGGACCGAAGAAACTTTCAACGACATGTTCTAAGCCTTCCAAACGTCCATCAATCTATAAAACATTTAATGAACTCTTTTTTAATAAATCATCATATGAAAAGCTTACTAGAAATTATATAGATCTTGAGAATAATCACTTGAAGTTAGTAAAAATGTTTTATTACAAAATGTGCAGGTATATATAAAACAGATTTAAAATTTTTAGCTTCACGTAAATATTTAGTAAATAAGTGTAAACGTGTATTTGGGATAAATAATGTCGTTGGATTGGTGTTTATATATATTCTGTACTTAAAAAAGTTTATTAAATTTTTTAAAATTATTTATCTTAATAAGAACAAACAAAAAGTATGATGAGCTCTAACAACAGAGTCTACATTAGATGGATTTAATTATTTATCATTTACGCAAATACTAAGTAGTGTATTAATAATTTTAAAACTTTCAATGAGCTTATTTTACTCAAATTTATTGCACTAGTCTACAAATTGGAAAAAACTTGAGAGTCTTCAAATATTTGGGCTTGTTGAAATATTTAGAGTCAAAGATAAAAATATTTCGTATAGTACAATTTCAGAAGAATTGTTTGGGGAAAAATCAAAAATAAATAAACTACTTAAATTTTATTTCACAATTTATTAGGAAATAAAGTTATAAATAATTATAAGGAGATCAGGTCTTTTAAAATACGAGAAGTAAAATCACCGATAAACAAAAATTAAAGTTCCAGGATTAGTATAAGTAAATCAAGAACATGTGAAAAATTACTCAGACAATCTATTCTACAGCGTCTTTTTATTTGTAAAATGAATTAGAAATTGGATATGAGGCAAGAATTTGAAACTTGCATTGTATTGCTATTTTGATATGTAGGGGATCATATCATTCATATAAATTAAACTTCAAGAAATCACAGAAGAATTTTACCTGGAACAGATTGCAGCTCTTTCCGAAGATATCGACGGTGAGATTAAACATCGCTGTTCGTGGCAAATAAGAATCGGTAGTGAAAATCATGTGACTGTCAGTGTGAATTCCAGAATCAATGGATTCTAAGAAGTAATGGGCTTCGTGGGCAGTTGAAAACTTTCTTGCGTCCGAAGCGAATTTATTCATCAGGTACAAAGTAGAAACGATGTTCCTGATTGTTTGTCTTTCTGGATGCTTGGTCTTCGACAAGGCCGTCAAATGAGTCCAAACGAAAGAACCGACTGAAAAAGGAATAAAAAATAGAAAAATAATTGATGAGTTGATTCATTTTATATAAAGCATTGAATACCATATTAACATTTAACTACTTCGCAAGTATTTACTTATATTAATATTAGCTTCCTACTCCTTTTTTTCTCTCTCAGATTAGCTATCGATAGAAATAATGTACAATCATTCGTTAATACTGACGATTCCAATATTAGAAAAAATAAATGCATATATATTAAGCTTCATAAAACATTTAAAATTTTGGACTAATTGATTCATTTCAGTTTATTTTATCACCAGGGAATAGATGCTATAAATGTTATCTAGTAATTATTGTCATACACTGTTCTCTGTGAAATTCATCCAACTTGTTCATAGTTGCAATTATTAAAAAAAGTTCTTATATTTTTTCCATAAATTTATATGAAAATATGGACAGGCACATACAACTTTACTCATTCGGCTTATAAATAATTTCGAAAATAAAAATACAAGTATTTTGAACCTTCAAGTCCCCATTATTCATCAGAAAGAACAGCTTATTTTTCAGATTTCATTATTGAGAATTTGTTTCTTATTTTACGTTAAAATAAAAAAAAAGGTGTCATTTCTTTCTTTTACTGAATATGATTGAAATAAAACGCACCATGATTGATCTTTTCGCCCATCATGACCTCTTTTACTTGTTCGATTACTGGTACACTTGGACACCTCATTACGGCCAAGTAGGCAGCAATCCTGATTTCGGTATCTTCATTGTAGTTGCTGTATGTCTTCATAAGCTCTTCCCTCTACAAAGTAAAAGTGTATATATGTGAGAGGATGGAATATAATAATTTTACAAATTCTGGGAGACAATGTTAATCGTTATTATTTTTTTATCAACGTGGAATTTTTAAAAAATAAATTTCCAAAGAAATAAAAATTGATTTGATTATACAATTGTTAATCGGGATTGTTTGCTATATCTCAGTGTGAAATGTTACTTATCCAAGCAATTGTAAGTAAAATTTTTAAGTTGACACACTTTTCATTTGATGCAAAAAAAATCAAGCAAATGCATATTTTAAATATTTATTTTAATTCTTTTTCATTTAATATTCCCAAACTACTCCCAATTTAATTATCTTTAAAAAGGTTTTAAATATGAACATTTTTCAATTTCACGTTGTTTGTATGTACTTGTAATAAATCAGAAACTTTTTTGCCAAAGAAGTTGTAAGATTTCCTTCTTTTTTTCCCCTAACATTTTGAAACAATGATTCATTTAGTTTTTGAATTTATTATTCAGAACTATATTTCCTAAAAGAAGGATATATTTGTAATAAATTTATTTTATTTTTTAAGTTTATTTTATCTGACTTAAATTGTTATAACAAATGAAAATTATTTACTATAAAAGCCTAATAGTAATATGAGTTAATTTTCATAATATTATAACAAATATATGCTTTACATATAAAGTTGAGATTTCTCTTGGGCGTGTAGTTGTCTTAATTATAGCTGTATTTTATACTTACGCTGATATCACAGCTGACTCTCCTGTAAGCTTCAATGGCCGCCAGTCGAACTTCAATACTCCTTTGTGGGAATTTGTAAATAGTCTCAATCATTTCTGAGTGTTTAAACATGTATCCAATATTTCCAATGGCTTTCAATGACATAATTTCCTGAAATCGATATAAAAAAAAATTAAAATAAAGTTTATTATATTCGTTGATTAAAGAAATATATGTGTCAATTTAGATATTTTATGAAATTACTCTCCAAAAATAAAATTATTGTTAAACAACACTAACAGGTGAAAACGCCATTATTTTTCAAATTTTGTAGCTCACTTGATAGAATATCTTAACACAATATATATATATATATATATATATATATATATATATATATATATATATATATATATATATATAAATATATATATATATATAAATATATATATATGTATATATAATCTACTTTGCCATTTTATAAAGAACCGTTAAATTTCTGTGTTGTATATATAAATTTTATTCATAGGAAGTATATAATTATACTAAATTTCCTATATAATTTTGCAGTTTTTAAATAATCGCATGCCATCGTTGATACCTATCGTACAGCAATTTTCTCTTTCATAGCAGATGCATAATTTATATTGTTAATTGGAAACCTAGCTTATGGAAGATTAATAAGTAACCCGTGAAAGATAATTATATTTATTCATTTAAAATTACATAACTTTTACTATAAAATCTACCCATTTGTTTTTTTAACAGTTTGTTACATTTTTACGTTCATGGATTAAGAATTACAGTTTTAAAAAAACCTAAAAACATCCTTTTATAGTTAATCGAACTAAATTGTAACTTAATCTTTTAGTCGCCAAATCTGGAAATGAGATCTGGAATTAGTCACCAGATGCGGGATGGGATCTGAAAATGGAAAATCGTTAGTCCTGATGATCCTGATCAGGATAATAGAACAAAATTTTTAAATTATTGTATTGTTATAGGTCCTGGACAAGGGAGCAAAACTTCGAATTAATCTGGCCTTTTAAAGTGGGTAAAAATTGTATTCAAGGTTCCGTTACCTACAAGTGAAGCTTATAAAAGGGTGCTAATAATAATAAGATTCTTTCACTCTCTCTTTTCATATAATTTTTATCTTAAAGATGGCATTAAAATATCAAGTGTCACATTTTAAATTATGAATGTTCTTAATTTTACGGATACATTTTGAAAATAGATGAAAGAAAGATAACTAAAAAAGGGGGTTTTAAACTAATTTCTTACATGTTTGTGCATTCCAACATTTTGGGCCAATTTTCCGACTGCAGTTTCAACTTCTCGGATAGTAGAACAATCCTTGTTTTGGCAATAATTACGGATAAGAGCAGAAATACCCAGAATGGCTTGATTGAATCGACCGTCAAGAAGAGGCTAAAAAATAAAATATTCGCATGAGATCAGAATGACAGTAAATTGAATGGCCCATATATAATTGTAGAGAAGCATTGTTTCTTTAGTATAGTTTATTAAATTGCGCGTTTCTTTTAAAGTATTGATTGTTTTAAAAACTAAAAAATTTGTATCATTTGAGATATTTTGATATCCAAATGATGATTTTGAATTCAGAAAATGATTCAGATTTTATTTAGTGTTTTATTATGGACATTCGAATAAATTCTGACTTAAACACAAAACAATACTGGAAGCACATTTGAATTTAATTTGTAGAATTTTCTTAAACGAACAGGTAAATAACAATTAGTTATTTCCTGTTTTGCTAAGTACCTGAAACGCAATGGTTCTTTAGCTTAATGAAGTAATTGGGATTACATTAAATATATTATTATACATATGATTATTCGTTAAGAACGTGCATGTAATGTTTTATTCTGTAGTAAATAATAGGAAAGTCGCATTAGTTTCTATATTGTTTTATTTCAATATGTGTGTATATGAACCAATTCATATTAACTGACTAACTATTTTTAAGCTAATAGCGCATTTAAAATAGTTTTTAAACGTATTTACATCAGTCTCAAAATTTCTCAATCTATTCAAAGAGACATAGCATGATTCAATTGACAAAATTCGATAAAAAATACAGTCATTTTTTAGCCTGAATAATTCTTTATGTATTTTCCACACACACACACACACACACACACACACACACACACACACACACACACACACACACACACACACACACACACACACACACACACACACATATATATATATATATATATATAATCCCTCAAACTTTGGAAGCTTTAAGTTAAAACCAGAGTTATGATAACTTTTATGTTCGTTTTTATTCACGTCCCAATAGAAAAAAGAATTTTTAAACTGATTTAAAACAGTAAGAAAAAAAGTAATTTATCTTCATTTAAAATGCTACGGCTTTTTTCTAATTGTGCCGAATGCTTTGTTATTTTTCTAGTTATTGGTAGGACGAAGTTAGTATACATTTTTTTAATCAAAATAATAATAATTTTTTAAAAAATAATAGAAATTTGAATTTATACACTTTTAATACATTTTCAATAAGCCTTTATAAAAATTCATGTTACGAATATAAAACATGTTATCATAAAACGCATACCAGCTTTTGTTTTGCATAATTTGATGCCTTTGTTAATCAAATTTCATATGTCCTACGTTAATAATTTTAAAAGTAGCATTTAACAACCACTAAATGAATTTATAAATATTTCTTTAAAAAATTAGCTGGTTAGATAATTGTCCTAGTTTCAGGACAAAAACTGCGTTTTACATAATGTTTATACGTCAGGAGTAATCAAAAAATGTTGAAAACCATTAAATAAAAGGGTTTTTTTTATAAATCGCACCATGTCTCCTTAAGACTTTTATTTTCCTGGTCTAGGGACTTAGCTGTAAGAAATTTCCAGAAATGTGTCGGTCAGTATTCTTTAATTACATTTCAAAAATTAAAGTAGAATTTTTTTAGGGAAAAAAAGCAAATTATACCGTGAATGTAGAGATGATTTCTGGAGTAGTGTCCGTAATGAATGCGAGAGAAGTTAACCAGAAACTAATTTCGGAATCAGAGATGCTTTTTGTGGAAATCATTTCATACATGAAACGAGCTGAGTCCGATGTGCTGACCAATGGAATAGCATCCATGAAAAATTTCCTGAAAAAGAACATTTTTATTGTAATAAAACAACACTTGTGTCTAAGAAAATATGCTTTCTTTAAAAATGGGAAATGCAATGCTTATACAGAAATTGGTGTTGTTGCAAATTTCAATAATTAAAAATTTTGATGTATAAATTTGATACATAGCAAAATATGAAGGTAATTCCTTAATATTTTTCAAGAATAAGACATATTTCTATTAAGAAATTTATCCTGAATACACGCGGAAATAATTTTTAAATTTACTGTATAATTATGGAAATGGCATGCAACGTTTCAATTGCTGTATATTCCGGCGCATTACGCGCACTAAGGTAAAATGCACACTTATACTTTTAAACCGAATTTTTTTAATTCTAAGGTATATTCATCTTATAACGCGCGTCCTTCGTTTGCAAAGAAACGTGAAATGTATATGGGAAATCTCTTTTGAGGTCATTTATTCGAAGTACTATACCAGGGTTTTGAACAACGGTATTTTAGAGTTAAAACCCTGAAACGTAAAGAAAGGGATGTTAGATGGTGAAAAGGCATTTGCAAAAAGAGGCCCAATGTTTCATGCTTGTCTAAAAATAGTATGTGAGTGGATAATAAAAGTATGGAATGTGTGTGTGTGCGTGTGTGTGAGAGAGAGAAATTAAACCTGACATAATTCAAAAGTTGCTGAAAAAGTGTAATATATCTAGCAGTCTTGATGAAACAAAAAAAGTGTATATTTGCTTATGGATCAGAATAGATTCAGAGGTGGTGAAGATGAATCAGAATTCGATTATGTATCTGAAGATTTAACGGAAGACAGATATGACGAAACGTTCATGTTATCCAATAACGAAAGTTCATGAGGTATGTCGTTCACTTTAGATAAACAATGCTTAGATATATGCAGAAATATTATTTTTTTATGTATTTATTTTTAAAATTATTTTTATATTCGGGGTATAACACCCCCTGTAAATGTTTATCTTATTTTTGGTGTTGAAAGGGCGCCTTATACGCCTGAATATACGGTATGAATTTTAAATAATGCGAAATTATAAAAAGATTTGCCTTTCATCATTTAAGTATAAGCATAGGAACACTTTAGAAACAAGCATCGCCTAAAGAAACTAATTGTAGTCTATTAATAAAAATGTATTTAAAAGTTTTAAGTACCTAACAAAAATTCGCATTCAAGAAATGTTTCCTAAATTTTTATGAGAATATTTTTTAACAATATTTTTTAGAAAATCATAAATTTGAATCATAAAATTTGAGAAAGAATAAAATGCTTTAAAGCAGAAAGCTATTTAAATAGCTAAACTTTTTATGCATTGAAATAATGAGAAATAAATGCCTCTAGAATACGACAACCAAATAAGATATTGTGTTCCACGTTGTTTGAAAATTAAATTCTAAATGTTTTTCAGTTCTGGCTTAAGCATTGAATGATGTCGTAACTTTTTTAAAACATTTATTGCAGAATTGTTATTTTAGCTGCGGTATTTACCTGGCTTTAGTATTTTCTGGGCAAATGTTTTCAGACTTTTGGTAGAATGCTTTCAAAGATTTCAAAGATAATTTCTTCAATTTGTAGACGAAAGCAGAAAATTTCCTTGGAACGGAGATTGAAATGTCAGTTTTGGAAGCATCACAAAGCTCTTTCAGAGCCTTTTCGGTTTCTTCTTCTATCTTAGCAGAGCTAGCTTCTTCCGAAAAGTGTTTGTAAAGTAGAGGCTCAGTTGATGTTTGGTAGACTGAAAATATTAAAAAGAGAACAATTATACAATAAAAGATAGTAAATAGCATTTTCATTTCTGTTTACTGAATCTGATGATTAATTCAATTTAAATACAATATAACCTCCACATTACGAACCACTATATTGTGAATCTTTCTATATAGCGAACTTTTTCCTGGAACCAAGAACATCTCACGGTTTTCTTCGTAAAATAGTCCCCTAATAGCGAAGTGTATTTTCTACATAACGAACTTTTTCTCTTGTGGTTCAATTTTTTCTCTCCCTATTTTTAAAGTATTTCTCGACTTTTCAAATTATTCTCTCTTTTAACACATTTTATGGAGGTCATAAATCTTGAATTGGTTTTATTATGTGCCAAACTCGCCGAGAGCAGTAGAATTCTGGGCGTTTCATCCAAGAAGTGCAACCTTTAGCCCCCATTATCCAGTTCACTGGAAATATTTTCGATGTCCACTTTCACCCTCAGTGGAGTTGTCTCGTGCCCCCGTGTCCTTTAACTAGTCTCCGTTCATTTGTAGTGTTGATCAGCCGTACAAGTAACTCCGTTTCTAGTAGCTCGAGAATGTCAAAACGTAAAAGCTTGAGCATCAAAGAAAAATATTAAATTCTTCAGGAAGTAGATGAAGGCACCAAGAAACTTTCCTTGCGGGTTTTTGTACTTTTCATATTTTTGATAAGTAAGATACATAAAATAAATATACATTAATTTACAAAAAGGTGTGAATAATTACTTTTTTAATATATAACGTTAATTTAATATATTTTTTATGTGGTTTAAGAAGAAAATTGAAACATGAACCCCTGTATAGCGAATCTTCCATATAACGAACTTTTTTTCCGGGATATAGAGGTCCAACTGTATTTCAATGATTATATTTTTAACTAAATTCTTGATTTCTTAGTTGAGGTTGAGATGCTGTATATTTTAGGATATTTATATATTTAAAAAATATATTTAAATTATTTAAATGTATTTTTTTAATATTTAACAAACATATTTAATGTTTGATCTTAATTTTTCTTTCTTTGCATGGGAAAAAGAATTAAATGTTAATAATTAGAATAAGTTATTTTTTAAAGGCTATTTCTTAGGTTCAATTCTCTGAGATAAAACAATTCTGCTGAATGCTCTTCCGTGTATGCTGATAGCACCGGTTCCCATCCGGTCACCAAATTTGAGTACCACTGAGGGTGGTCAGTATTTGGGAAGGTGACCTTTTGCGAATGCTGAAATTTGATTGCATGGCTATAAGCATCTAAACGTAAAGATATTAAGAGCAATTTCAGTGTCTTGTGGTCAGGGAGTAATATAATTCTTTTATTTCCTACTTTTAGTACGAATCAAACAAAAAGAAATAGCCTTCCGATTAAAAAAAAATTGTTTATATTTTTTAGATTTTGGACATACCTTTTCCAGTAAATTTCCTTTCACTGGTGGCAGCGAAAATAAGCTTTTGTGATACTGTAGTGACCACTCCATTACCACTGTTGGAGAAAGGCCTGAAGACGAGTTTTTCATTGCAAGTGGATGTCTGGAGGAAGCTATCACTAATGACTTGTTCACATTCTTGATTTCCCCTCACTAGCGGCATAGACTGGATATTCTACGAAAGAGATACGCATTATTATTATTTTTTAAAAATGTTTTCTGTAAAGATACTATATAATTAAAATATGTAGTTATACATATATGGATTCAGAGAAATTTATTTACTTCGCACCTTAAAGCAGCTAGAGAGCTATTGGTGACGGATCTCGTTTGAGAGACGAGGGCGATATCTCAACTGGAACCACCCTCTCCTAACAAAGACACCAACAGGAGGACATTCAGCCTCGATATAATTTACGTGAATCGTACCCTCTACACGATGAATCTTCAGTAGCACAAGGATTCGAACCCGTGACACTCCGTACACGAACATAACCACTAGGCTACCTTGGCCATATATAACTACTTTTTAAAATATTTGCAGACGTTCTAAGACACATCAACTATAAAAATGTTCACAAGAGTCAATTGAAAGATATATCACCATAATAAATAGATATCCCCCCTTTCTTTTCTTTTATTGTAGAGAAATAAGACAAGTTATCGGTATTTTCTTTAATATATTGTTAAATACGATTTGATAATTACTGTTGTTGCTTATGCCACCTGATCGACAGTAACATCAAGGTCCACGAAATTCATCGTGGCTAAAGGCTAGAATTTTACGCTTGCCGTTAGCCTTAGCCTTGAGCCCAACCCAATTTTGAGGGACCACACCCTGGGAGTGGTCCGGAGCCTCCCACCTCTCTTCCCTTTCCAACAACCCCACAAGAGGCAGCTCGACGGCTATTTAGAGTAACCCCCTGCAGCGAAGGCACTATACATTTACAAACACCCGTGTCTTTTCCAGGAGTCGAACCCAGGCTCTACTGCACCGCAGACAGCTGCACTAACCTCCATACCAGATGGGCGGATGATAATTACTAAATGATAAAAAGAAGAATTAATGTTGCGTAAAAAAATTCTTTTAGATGTAACTATAAACGGTTAACATTTTTCAATATAACTTTAATAATTAATTCGCTACAAACTTTCGAAACAGATGCATCAAACCATAATATTCAAGAAAATAGACGTAGAACTTAGAATGGGTTTATTAAGCATAAATGGAGTTGTTTCGTTAAATAAATATAAATCTGCCTAAAAGCGTACATCATTTCCAAGCACAACGAAATTGTTTAGAAAAATTGTAAAATGCAATGCATAATTTCTGAATATTGGGAATACTGGAACTACAGGCTGTTAAAATTTTGTGAAATATCATTTTTAAAAGACTCAGTCGAACAGTATGAAGTTTTGCCATATACTGCAGAATAATAGGATTAATAAATCAGAATTTAATCAATACACCTCCACACAAATAAGTTATATTTTTATAACTTAAATGTAGTTAATAATATTGTAATTGTGTACATGTGATAATGAAATAAAATCTTTTTTTTATATGAAGAAATTAAATAACTATAATTGGAGCAAATGTGAGCGACATCTAACTATAAATATACTTACAAATTCATTTGAGAATTGTGTTCCTTGTAAGAAAGATTCAGAATGTTCTCTTTCGGTACAGAAGTTTAGATCTTTCAACTTCCTGATGGTGTGTGCGCCTTGCCAATTCCTTCCAAGAGAGTGGTATTCAGCGGTACATTTTCCAAGAATGTCAACCTAATAAATAAATATTTTAACGACATTTAGAATTATAGGATACTAAGACGAGATATTGAATTTTCATGCAAGCAAAATCAAGAAGTTAGTTTCTTTACCTCAGGAATTCGGGTTGTCCATTCTGGCTTGACGTTGTATGTCTGGAAGGCTGATAGAACACCTTTGTGGATATTAGTAACCCAATCGGGTACATTTTCTCCTGGGCACACATGATTAACCAGACCGTTTTGGAATGAGAACCTTAAAATATGCTTTTCAATTGTCCTAGCGAACTCTCGAGCTCCTCGCAAGGATACTAAGTAATCCGGACTCTCAGGGTCGGATAACTTAAGCGTCACTCCTCGAAGCTATAGAAAAAAAGACGTGCTTGTAGTCTAGTTGTAGCTTAAGATTTAGGAATTCAATAATAATAATACGAAGTCAAACTTAAATTTAATGATGAAATATTGCTATAAAGAAAATCACAAATGCACTCGAATTTATATATAATAGTCAATATTGGCAATATACAATCGAACCTCCCTCTTACGAATATCTAGTTTACGAATTTCTCTATTTTGCGATGTTTTTCCTGGAACCAAGAACTTGGTATATTGAAGGATGAATCTCTATTGAGCGAATTTTCTACATAACGAACTTTTTGAATAATAATAATACTTATATTATACTGAAGTCAAACTTATATTAAGTAATGAACTATTGTTGAACAGAAAAACACTAATGTACTCGAATTTATTTATAATAGCCAATATATATTTGCAATATAAATCGAACCTCCCTCTGACGAATCTGTTTTACGAATTTCTTTATTTCGAGAGATTTTTCCTGAAAACAAGAACTTGATATATTGAAGGATAAATCTCAATTTAGTGAATTTTTCACATAATGACCTTTTTTTAGAGATTTAGCGACTTCGTTAGAGGTTAGACTGTAATTCAAAATTGAAGCACTTGCATACCCTCAATGTCTTTTAGTTAAGATAATTGGAATGTATCGTACTGAAATAAGTTTTATATCTAAAGTAAGAGTTAAATATCCTTGTAAAGAGTTTAGCCTGTTTTAGTACTATATATATATATATATATATATATATATATTATATATATATATATATATATATATATATATATATATATATATATATATATATATATATATATATATATATATATATATATATATTGTTATAGAAAGAGGGACGGTTGGACTAGCGATAAAACTGGTCATCCCTCTTTTATATAAAATTAAAAGCATTGTTTTTTTTCATACTACAACATTCATCTATATAATTCTCCAATATCTATATGATTTTTATTTTTAATGTTCAGTTCAGTCTCTCTAATAGAGATTATTCAAACAACATATATATATATATATAATTTTAATTTAAATATTTTTAAGTAACAACGGTTATAAAATCCATCGTAGTTTTGAAATTCGTTTTACCCGTCACTCCATACTTAGATTGATACATAAAAATTTCTGAAATAGTAATATATAAAAATCATAATTTAAAATTGACCCTTCTAGAATTAAAGAAATCAGCCACGAAAACATATTTTTTAATATGAGATACTTTTTATCTGATAATATGATTTCGATTAAAATTATTAAATAGCGCAGAAAGTTTAGTTATTAATAGCTCTCTCTAAATACGTATCATACTTCAAACATTTAAAAAACTATTATTTCACAAATACGATTTCAAATATTATCTTAGGATTTCTCTTAACTTTATAATAAGGATTTTAAGTCCCATTCACATGTACAATTTGGTTGTATCTCTAAATACTCTAGAAACTAGCTGGATAACAGCTAAATAATAGGGCTTTTATTCAGAAAGTAAAACAATTAGTCTACAATATCTTCATCATGCTTACATCTTGATGAATATCTTATTCACCAAGATGTATCCTGGAGAAGATGTCATTATTTTGTAATGCTGCAATATTGTCTAAACTATAGTATCTGGCGCAATTGTGTATGAATTTAATCTACAAAATGTATGCTAATTTTTTTCAAAAATTACACCATTTATAGATTAAAAAGAAGTAACTTGGAATAATCTACATCACTAAGGTTCAGAAACGTATTGGACAACCCTCACGCATTTATATTAACTATTCTGTTGTATTGCTTGATTATTGTAGATTCATTAAAACAAACATTGATTCAAGTAGGATATATCACTCATCAAGTGTAGAGCAAAAGATGTTAACATTTTTGGAACAAAATCTGATATGTCCATCATCATGCACTTGTTCATGGTGTTTATTTGCAGCCTTCGCCTTGCTTTTTTTTTCCCACGGCTTAACTTAGAGAAAGGCACTTAGTCCCTTAGTTAGGTTCCAAAGATCGGGGTAATAGTCCTTAAGCATTGCGCAACATGCGGCACATGCTTCCTTTGTTTTTCACTCAATCGTAAACAGATATTGGGTATTGATTGATGGATGGATCCGATCGTGTTATTTGCTGGAAGAATTCCACCATATCGAATCTTGAATCGGTTTTGCAACTGGACATGTAATTATCGCAAGATTGAGGTGTAACGTACTTGGTCGTACATCATCGCCACGACCAGCGATAAGATAGAACTGTTTAAGAAGAGGGGAAAGACCTAATTTGAGGATGCTTCTATGAATTAAAGAAGCAAAGGTTATCGGTTAAATTCCCGATTAAAAGATTTAGTTATAAACATAAATTTGAGAAGGAAACTTCTCATCGTTTTTTTTAAGAATTTTTATTTGATAAAAAAAAATAGATGATGGAAAAATATTAATTTATTTTCTTTTTTAAAAAAGTTTATAAATTAGTCATTTCCGACGGTCTAACTTTTTTGTAAGAATTTTAGATTTAGTTTTTAATGTTTTAATTTTAAAACATTCCGTATACCAAATTTAATCTGTTTATTGTAATTTTCTAGCTTTTTTTACCGAATAGAATAAAATGTACTGTTTATTTCGGTGTATATAATAAGAATCTATACTTTCAAACTACATTTTTTAAAAACTTTTAGGTATATTCGTCGGATAACGCATATCCCTTTTTACGAATAAACCTGAAATGTACTAGAGAAATTTTATTTTTTTAGCCATTTATTCAAAGTACTGTCCCAGGCTTTTAAATAAAGGCATAATTCTAAAACTATAACCCTAAAGCACAAGAAAATAGAGAAAGGAGACAAAGCCTGTGAGGTATTTAAGTTTGAAAGTTTATAAGGTATTGTATTTCTTTTAAATTAACTGTAATTATATATAAATACATATAGCAATATATTTTATGCTCCTCTTTTCTTTATTTTTAAAGCTATCCCTGTTATATCCGGCGTATAAATTTCCCCGTAAATTTATTCCCCAATATTTTATTTCGTGTTAAAAGTATGTGCGTTAAACTCTAAATTTTACGTCAGTTAGTCTTCTTTCTACAATATTTTATTGTAAGTAATATTTTGAATAATTTTCTTAGAAAAAGAGGCATCACTGTATCTAAGGCATTAACTTCGAGTATTTATGAAGTAAGAGTTTTTAGTAAGGTTTGAATTCAGTTACATTTATTTACTTCAATTGTAAAAAAAATTTTAAAAATAATATATGATTTGTTCTCTGAATGTTACTATTCCTTCAATTTATCTAACTAAAACTAGTTTTTTAGATAATACAAAAAAAATATTATAATGTTTTCTTTGAAAAAAACTTGTTTAGAATTACTTTTTATCCGTACTTCTTTTTAAACGAAAAAAGCGTATGAGATAAGACCACTTGGTTTACCAGTTTGCTTTAAAACTCATATACCAAAGCTAATTCTTAGACAGGAAATGTAGATACTAAACAATCTTTTTCTCTTACAATAGACGCATTAAAGGTTTTCGTCTTAGTTAATCTAATGGAAAATTCCAAATGGTCTTAGGTGTACTTATCTCTATTTATCCATTAAATGAAACAAATAGTTTTTCTATTGTACATGGTAGATAAACATACCATTATCAAGCAGTACGTATAAAATAATGGCTTTTTTCAGTTTTAAAAATTGTCTCTGATATTTTTTTTATAAGAAAGCAATAATGGAAGCAAATCTCTTAATTAGATTTAGTCTAATACATATCTAAAGCATTTCCATTACATATTATCATTTCGATGATATTGTGTTTCGTAAAGTTCAAATGCCCTTTCTTCCCATATTACAATTCTTAATTTAATTGCTTTTAATGGAGGTGCTAATTTTTTTTGTAAATAATTTATTTATACGTAAAACAAGCCCATAATTATAACGTAATCAAACTAAAAGTACTAAGAATGATTAATAGAAAAATATTTTTTAGCTTTCATAGGTACTTGAAACTCTATGGATGTGTGTGTTTCAATCAATATTTTAATATTATCTTTTAAGATTTGGAGGGGTTTTTTTTTTTTTTTGGTGTTTTTTTATAGCTCTTTCGGCCTTGAATGTGTAAAAATTGTTTCATTTAATTTGTGAATGATACTTTCAAAAGAGTATTACTTTGCAGTTATTGTTAGAATAATGTTTTATGATAATATTAACACATTGGATTTATAATATTTTGTTTATTTGATTAAAGTAGCGATATTTTTAGGCTCTTTTTTGCAAGAAATTCACATAGTACAAGTGAGGCACAGTATGCCAAATTTTTTCACTCTATTTACATTTTAAATAATGTTTTTTAAAATTTTTTTACTGAAGTATTAAGAAAACATGAGCAGTTTTCTCAGTTCCTAAAAATGTGTCCAAATTTTAAAAATGCAAAGGTTACCTGAGATGGTTACAGAATTCTAATATTTGCATTTCTTATTTAGTGAAAAACATAATATTCATAAAGTAATTAACAAACTATCAATTACGTGCTAAAAGCAGTGAAAATTTATTTTGGTTGAAATTTTTAGTTGGCGGGTTCTAGATTGTACCATTTTATTACTAGCATGCGTATTTTGTTCTGTCTGTCGTAAAATTTTTGTTCAAAGGCTGTGTGATCTGTGTATAAATTTATCTTAAGTCATTTAATCGTAATATAGTTTTTTTTCAAGTACCTAATAATTTATATAAAAATTCTAACAAAAAACAACTTAAGAATTTGATAAAAAATTATATGAAAATAAAAATAATAATTTTCTTCTCTATTCCAATTACCCTTAAAGCGAGATCACATTTGGAAAGGACTTCAATGTCCACTTGTGCGGTCATCTGGATTTGTGTTTTGTCCGATGATCCCTGGACGGTGGTAACTGTGGTGGTTTCATAGTCGTATGTATACGTGCTGCCTGGAGATAACGATAAGTCGCTTTCAACTAGAAAAAGAAAATCAAACGACAATTCTTATTATAATTTCAACTTCTTTCTAAAAACCCCTTTTTGTATTAAAGTAATATTTTAATATGACAGAATGTGTATTGATTCAAATATCTCATTTAATTTTCTTTTCTCTTAGTACTTATTATTACTAAATATTACAGGGATTTTATAAATTATTCTACATAACAATACTTTGGTTTTTAGATTTAATATTCATACTAGCAAATTTTACTTTTAATGTGCCTTAAGGAATATGATAATTAAATTATATGTATTAATACGTTATTTACACACAAAAAATCTTTAACAATATTTGAAATATTAAGTAATTAACCCCTTAAGTGCCCCAGGCAAAAACATACGTCTCACTTAACCGCTGCGTTAAATGCCCCGGATGTATACATACGTCTTTATAAAATGCGATCCTTTTCTTCGCGCTGCTATCAGTAGAACTATAACGATGTGGATTGGAAATGCAATAAAATAACCTTTGCAGTGTTTTCGAAAGACTTACTTATATCAGAGAAAAATTTCTTTATTTATGCTTTTTCTGTTCCCCTACACCAGATACGCGCGCTTTTGTGAAAAACGTTGGCACTGGAGAGCGAATTGCGAAACTTTGAATCGCCAGTTAAAGGGTTGAAATAATAAAGAAACCTCATGTCAAAAGAATCAAAAAATTTCAAATAAACTTCAGTTTTTAAATTTTTGAATTTTAAATATATTCAACTTACCCGTGCAGTACCTTGCACACCGTTCGTTATTTGGAACGGGACCTAAAAAGAATAAAAAATTATTAGATAAAGTTTTCTATTATGGTAGACATTTTATTTACTATAGATACGTTTTTATTGTCATAACATATTAGCCATGTAAGGTGGGTTGATGTAATTTAAATCTATACAGGCTCAACATTTGAACACTGGTGTGTGACGGATCTTTACGTGACTTTCACCAACTAATCCTCTTGGGGAACCTCTGGGCTAACATTCGCGTTTATTTCACAGTCATCACTCTCAAGAAGAAACCCTGCGATGCAAATTAGTTAGAGTATTGAAGGTTTGAGTTTAATATTCGTAGGTCAGAAAGAGCGAAGCATCTGAATGCAGTGTTACTAAGGTGAGATTTAGAATTTACGCATCTTGACTAAAGGATGGAGTTTATAGCTACTAGACTAAATTAGTGGATCAGGAATCAATAGGTTAGGATTGATTAAAGCTAAACTAATCTGATTATGTGCGCTTATTCACTTAAGGTGGTTGCTTTCTTTATATCACTCCTAAGGCTTCCTTTTGTAGTTTACTTTGTCGTTGAATAGGCAATTGAATAATAATAAATTAGATTTATCATGGGGAGTTCTGGTCATGCTTCGTTCCCTCCCACATATTTAGGTAGACAGGAAATGAGGAAGCGACTTCAGGGGAAAGTCGCTTACAGGTGTTGTGCTGTAGTTTGGAGAGTGGAGTACCATATCAAGTTGCATCTTCGTCGATTGGCAGTGGTTCAGATTACATCCTCCTTCGCAGTGTAACATTAACAAAACACTTAATCAATCAATCATGCAATATTAAGGGATTGTAGTTAAAGTTTCATCAGGACACTCGAACTGAAACTGAGTTCAGATGTACAGTTACAGAAAATTGTATGTGTGTGTGTGTATCCCTTCTCTGAAACCATAATCTAATTCTCTTACGAAGAGTAAGTCATTTAATTTGCGCCAAAAGTAATTTACCTCTAGCTCTATTTTTCCTTGATATAAATGGCCATGAAGACTTTAAAAAACCCATTGAAATCTTTCCTATTTTTTTTTTTACTTTGTATTAATCTATAAGGTTCATAGCAGCAATTACCTTTAACGAGTAATTGATTGTAAAGTAATCTAAAAATTTTTATTGCAGAGTTTTCATAGGTTATCTAATAATTTAAGTTACTAAATTTTTCTTTGTTAAATTAAATGACTTTCATACATACCTGAAGGCAGTGCTTTTCAATTTTGTAAAATATTTTATTTAGTATATCCAATACACAAATAAAATTAAAATGAATAGTAACTGAGAGAATCATTTTAAGGGACAAAGACTATTCTAATAAAGGTTTGTTTTTACCGTTATGACCTCAGGGGGCTTAATTAGATGAAAACAAACAACTGTTGTACGAAAATATTTACAATCTTAACTTAAATTAGATCTTATGTGATTGTAGAAATTTACAGTAGAAGCTTTGTTGTAGAATTAACCTTTATAGAGGGTTATTTCATGGTGAATCATTATTAATGGTTTTTATACTAAACACTTATCGATCGTTTTATGAGGATGAATCTTTATTGTTTTTGCCATTTCTTTTCGGAACAATTTGTGCATTATAGATATGGTTTTCAATATTTCAAGCAATACGCTTATAATTTAGTTCAAAAATTTGGATCAGTAATATACCGTTCTCTTCTTGGGTTCATATGTAGATTATATTTAATGAGGGGGATTTTATTTAAAAAATGCCCACACACACAAAAAAACTTATATTTCAACAGTTTTTTGAAAGAAACACATTTTTATGATTTGAAAATATGTATAGGTATAAAATTCTTTCTTCAAAAAAAATTCAAGTACACTTTTCATTGCAGTAGAGAATCAAATATTTTAAACAATTATTAATAAAAATGAGTTATTTACAATTTTAGCTTTGTATTTTCAAAATAAAGGTAATTTATTTTGATACAAGCATAAATCACTAAAAAAACATCTGATAAATAAATATTCCTTCGTTCATAACAAGGTATTTATTAAAATCTTGTAATAAAAGGAATTCGTGTTGGGTTTTATATAATAAAATTGAAAAAAATAACATTGGACAAAAAGGAAACAGTTATTGAGTTAAGAATTACTATTACTATTATTTTTATTTAAATATCGAAGAATTTTTCATGTTATTAATTTTTTTTGTGCTTTTTGTATTTCAAATCGTTGAATAGAACGTTAAGTAAATATAAAGAGAATTTGTGCAAGCGAAACCGCAACAGAGATATAGATAGAGAGAGAGAGATCAAAATATAAAATGTGTAACAAAAAGATAAATATAAATGGGTAAAAAACAAAAGATTTATTTAATTAAAAATTAACATTTTGAGAAATGTTTTGCTTTAAATCATGCTCTAAAAATGTAAGTCTTTTTTTTCTTAACAGTAGTTACGTTCTCATATGTTGTTGTCGAGAAAAGATTTTATATTCAACGCGATTGGCTGACTTTTCAATTAATTACTCTGAATATATTTGAACTCTTCGAGAATTTACTTTTATATAAGTGTTCATAGTACATAATAAGCTATTTTAAATAGAAATTATTAAATGGATTTGTAATCAGATCAAAATTTATAAAACCTGTGGTTTCTATTAAAAATTCTGAACTCTCAAAACAACATTGCTAATTCAGAGGATTTTGATTTAATATTTAATTTCAATATAACAAATTTAAAATTGAAAATAAGTATTCTTGTAAATAAAGTCTACTAAGCATTCAATTTTTATTAAAAAAAATTAATTTTAAAATTAGTTTTACATTGAGATTTTGTACTTAACTAATTGCTCTTTTATATCATCTTGAACGTTTTATTTTAATTACGAACATATAATTTTTATATGCATCTATAAATAGATATTCTACGATTAACGTTTGCATTTAAATTTCTTCAAATCAATTTACTCATTATATATGCATTTAATAAGGATTTCTTAAGAAAAGTTATATATTATGTTAACAAATCTCTCGAGTATTATAAAAAAAAGTATAAAAAACTTTTTTTACACATTTAAATATTAATCGGTTCTCTTTTTTATTATATATTTAAAATAAAAGTTACAAAAAATCAAATAATAATCAGTAAAAATTTTAAGTGTTAAAATTTATACCGTAGAGAAGGAGCGCAGAATAAATTTTACTTCTTTGGTACCTTTTATTATACTTTTTCACATTTAAAGCAGTACAGATAAATCCATTAATATATTTAAATTTATTTTCGAATAAATAAATGCATGTATAAAAAAATATCATTTACAGTTTTTTTCATAAATATCAAAAGAAAATTTACTTCAGGACTATTTTCATATATTATTTTATCAAGTGAACAGAAAATTTTTAATATTTAATTAAATGAAACTAATAACAATAATTAAAAATTTACCTTACAAAAATATTCATTAAGATAAATACTTTAATTTTTATGTTTATAGTAACCATTTATATTTATATGATTCACAAATGTTAAATTTAAAACACAAATAGGAATAAGAAAACATTTTTCAAAAAGCATAAAGTCAAATAAGGAATTGAAATTTAGAGTTTATTTTATGTCAATGGATGTAGTACTATAATTATTTGAATTTATAATTTCAAATAAGTATTAACATTTTGAAAAATGTGCATTAATATAAACAGTTCCTAGCAACATCGTGCGTGTGAACAACGTAGTACAAAACATTAGATATACATAATCCATCTAAATATAAAATTCTTTCGCTCATAATTTATTTAAGAATAATTTACAGAGCAAGAAATAATTCATAAAACATTTAAGATAATAATTAAATATTTTAAATTAAAAAAATATTATTATTTTTTTATGTTTTATTTAAAGAAATCATATTTTCTGCGTATATGTTTTGTTACTTATACTATTCAACAAAAACTTAACAAAAGAGAGGTACATATTTTTTCTCGTTTGAGAGTTAACAGCAGCTTCTTTCAGGATGTGAATTAATTATATAATCCTTTTCCTCTCAACAACAAATTGTTAAAAGTTTGAATGATATTTTTCTTTTGTAATGTTACAACTATATTTTATTTCTAGTAATATAAATAGATTAAGCTCACAAACTTATTAAATAAAATACAAAGTTGATAATTTAAAACCATTATTAAAAAAACATGAAAACTTAATAAATCTTTTCAGCTATATATAAATATTAAATTTTATTTCTAATATACTATACAGTTATACTTTCAAATGCGTATGGTGTTTACTATTGAAAATTAATATATTGTAGAAAAATAAGTTCAAACTGTATTGAATTCATAAACTTTAATCGAAAGGCTAAAAAGTCGCTGTACATTTTTTTTTAAAAAATTAAGAAATAATATTTTATTGAATGTTAGTTTTAAATACAAGTATTTATGAAAATACCAAGCTCTGTTCGAATAGAGAGTAGTTAAATCTATATTCCAGAAATTCTATACATAAAAAATATATAAATTATATTATAAAATATTATCCAATTAGAGAGAGAGAGAGAGGAGATAAAACTGGAATAGAGAGAATTAAACTACTTATTGTGTGTTCTATATATGAAACAAATATAAAATACTTTGTAATTAAAACATAAAGTTTGAAGTTTAAAAAAGAATGTTTAGTTTTAAATCTTTTTCAACCTTTCTTTTATCGAAGCATTTCTATTTCATTTGTAAAATCCAAGAAATCTTAATATTCTTTCTTTTAAAAGAAGTAAAAATAATCAAAAACCCACCTGCAACTGTACTGGCGACGAAGGCGCTTAATAGCAATAACTTCCGAAAAGACGCCATCGAAAATAATATAAGTTCACTGAAATGGCATACCTCTTTGCAACCTAGCTGCTGAAAGGAGATTCTCGCTCACAGCTAACTAAGAATGCTTGTGACAAGAAAGAGAACCAGTATGTGGTTTTATGGGTGCTTTCGGTGAGTCCAAAAGTCCATTTCTTAATCCAAGGTGATTTCGCAGAGGCTTGACCTCTGTAGTTGAAGGTCTCATCAACTGTGATAAGATTAGTACTCTCCCCAATATTTCATGTTCGATAAGTTTCTCAATAGCCTCTATCCTGCGTGCACCAGTGTGAGGTTTTAGAGGACATTTTTCAAAACAACCTATAATTATCAAAAAGAATCCAGGATATTTTGGATAAATGTATATGTAGGGGAAGTAGGGGAATACGGTTAAAATTGTGCTGATTGGGAATTATGGAATATTATTTCTGGATTCAGATAGAGGGAGTTTAATTAAGTTGGAAATTACATTCCTGTGTGATTGAGTCAGAATCAACCCCTTTAGAAGTTTTCATTATTAGAGAATCAATAAAAAGGATTTTGTGTACTAACAACAAACAATGTAACTTACATGAATTTATTTCTACTTAAACACATTATTTAAATGGAATGTTGAAAAATGGGTAAATTTTATATTTTAAATTTCTTAGAAAACTTCTTTATATTTAAAAAAAAAAAAAAAATTGATTTTACGAATCATTCAATTCTTACTATTAGTTCACTCTCTCCCTATATATATATATATATATATATTGTTATCTTGTTCACACAAATTTTTGAATCGTTAGAAAAAATTCTTTCAATTCATCAATTCAAGTTCAAATACATTTTTTGTAGGGGATGTCACTTGATGTTTATACAGTTTTTAAAACATTTATTCATTAATTAAAGTTAAAAAATGAATAAATAGTAACGAACCAAATTAAAAGTCCAACAGCATATATAGATGGGAAAATCATTTGTTGTGTCCCTGTAACGCAATGGATAGTGCGTTGGACTTCTAATCGTTGGTTCGAATCCCACCTCGGATGGTCAATTTCTGAGAATGTGATTTATTTTTTACTGCACTATTTTATTAGAATAATTAAATTTAATGAATGAATAAATAGTAACAAACAAACAAAAAATAGTTTAACGCCCTATTTAGAAAGAAAAAGGGAAAATTACACGAAAAATCGCTTTCTATTTTGTCATTAATGTTGTGATTCTGTCATGTATATACATATTTATATTAATTGTAACTATTTAATAAACAATAATTAAAATAAAACTTTTCTTTGTTGACCTAGTTAGAAATGGAAATAAAAATCTTTTTTTATACAGATTACTTGTTTGTATTGTACTTCAGATTAAAATTGCACGTGTAGTAAAAAGATTCGATTTCATGTACTATGTTTCTAAATATTTGGATGCATTTCAAACATTGGCTTACGTTTTAACGATTCTAATTGTAACTTCAAATGAAGTACGTTCTATTTCAGTGGTTAGAGTAGTTAAACAAAGAAAAAAAGTTGACCGATTGAGTGTAATTACTCATTACAATTTAGAGACTCATTTACATTTATAAAACATTTTTATGTGTATCTGGACTATAACATTTAATAAATTCATTAAATTTATTTATTTTAAAAACAAAGAAAAATATTTTTAATGCAGGCTTTTCCATTCCGTATTTCATAAGATTGTATATAAAAGCGATTCAATAAAATATCCGTAGAAAAATATGAAATATTGAACATTTAACTTCAAATTTTCTGAGGTTCATAGACTCAGGTAAAAAAATAATACAATGCAAGTCAGTTGACTAGTTCCATCAGAGTAACTGGTGGTGACTGCTATATCGTTGGATGAAATTGTTTTTTAATGCAATGTGAAAACACAGAAATGACTAACGAACTTCATCTTCATGCGAAGCAGTGAAAAAAATAGTAAAACGGTTTTCTTTGCCCCTTTTGATAATATGTTGGTTGTGCTCTGACGATGAAAGATAAATGGTATGAATTCACACGTTTAATAAAAAGTATAATTGACATATAAAACTTATGAGTTGTTAATGCATAGGTATATTGATATAATTTATGTGTTAAATATTTAAAAGTAAAAAACGTTGCGTTGATTGTTACCAAGGCCTTAAATTTCGTTAAGGCTAAGAGATTAAAATTATCTCTAATTTCAGAAATTCTTCAAATTTATGCATGTTGACAACGAAGATATTGTTTAACTTTGAAAGCAAATAGATTACATCACAGAAAAATGTTTAATTTCTTCTATGGTTTCTAAAACTAGTGATATCATGATAAAATTGAAAACAAGCAAAATTCGTGTTGGAATGTGACGTTCAAAATTCCAATAACATAGAATAAAGTGATAATTGGAGAGAATTAAACAAAAAAGTCTAATATATTTTAAATAGCATTTGAAATTTTGAATTTTAAAAGTATACCGTATGTTTCTGAACGCAAGCCTATCCATTTATAAGCCGAGAGTGAGTTTTTTTTCGAAAATTTACTTAAGATTCGAAATTGATATATAATGCGATTTTTAAAAAAGAGATATTTTGGTCCTGTTATTTTCTCACATATTGACATGAGGACAAAATTGCTGCCAAGAAATTTAAATGGAATATTCTCTATTAAAATTTATGTAAAGTAAAACATCAAACGTCACGAATGATAGCTTTATTCTGGTTCTTTCTTTTTTTCTAAATGAAGTTAACATAATTTTTTCTATTCATTTGTTCTTTTATATACCATCTGCACTAATCTTACTTTCTGCCCCACTTCTGTTCACTGGAAGAGCAATTCGTATATTGCACAGTATCACCAATTTATATTTTACTCCCTGGAGGATAAATTCCCTGCTTAAAGATTATATACATTCAAACATCCCAATAAGTGAATGTGAATTTTAAGAACTATTCAGAAACTCGGATTCTGACATTAACTTTAATTGATACCTGTGGCGTTTTTTTAGAATAAGCTTCGTTTCAAAACATCCAAAAAGTTTAAATATCAAAATAGTTTGCGCATGGCTAATGGAAAAAGTAAAAAAATTGTTTTTCTAAACTACATTTTTTTATTTTCGATATTGACAGATCCGTATTTAAACCGAGCCCCTTACTTTAATCCTAAAAATAGTTCCAAAAATTCTCCACTTAAATCTAGATATATATATTATAAATGCGAAAGTTTGTGAGGATGTTTGGGCGTTTTTCACGCAAAAACAACTGAATGGATTTTAAGGAAACTTTACAGTAATATAGCTTATACATCAGAATAACACGTAGGCTATAATTTATAGCATAGGCTATAATTTATAAAGATATTGTGAGAAGTGTCCAAAATATAACGATATTTGTCAAGTAAGTAGGAAAATATTCTGCCATCTGCAAGCAATTCTGGCATGCGCTGTAAAAAAGCCCACGCCAGCATATATCTATCTTTCGTTTGTGAAAGAATCCTTTTTGTTTTGGCTACGCAAAGCCGCTCGCTTCTAATTAATTCCTGTGATCAGCATAATCCCTAATATTTTTTTTATTTCAGAATAAAACTAAGTTTTGAAGGGAGAGGTTGTTATATATCTCTCTTTATTTGAATGTTTTTTTAATGATTTTATTATGCACATTTGGTAGTAAGAAATTGATCTTTTTTCAAAATAAATACTTTTATTGCTTCTGGTACAAACAGTAGGTAAACTTTGTCTTTTACATTACATCATTTGAACATATTTGCATAGTTTGTTTGTGGTTAGTAGTTAATTATAACCCTATAATTTTAATTGAATAGGCGGATATTGCATTTTTTAAGTATAAAAATAATTATAACTACTGTACTGTATTTTTTGAAGTGAGTGAATATTAACGTCGCACTGCTAAGCTACACGAGGGCTTTTGGCAACGGACCACGTAATTTTAAACCACGGTCAAGTGACATGAACGACACATGAGATGACACCCCCTTCTCCTAACTTCGACACCACACCAACTTAGAAGGAATATTCTTTGAAATCCACTCTTCCGTTTCAGATATAAATTATTTACACTATTTTTTTAAGCGTTCGTTACGCAAAACTATTAACAATGTTTTATTTTTGCTGAGCAGAGATCAGCTTAGGGAGGTATTTTCAAAAATCGATCCTCAAGAGTGTTGCTGGGAATTATAAATTAAAAAAATCCTTTTTATCAGCTATTAGATCTACATACTTAAAATTTAACAAAGGTGTTTTTTTTTTCTTTCTTTTTTTGTTTAGCTGATGTATGCAAAAAGCTCTTTTTGTTTAATTTGCAATTCACGTAAAAATAACTCATTAAAAACTTCTTTATCCTTCAATCTGTGTTGTTTAATTTTTCAGTTCACCCGTGCCAAGAACGGGTATACCAGCTAGTACGAAAATATATGGTTATAACTATTGTATTCAAATACATGTATGCTACCGTTAAAGCGTGAAATCCGTTATTTCATAGAATAACTAGACATATCAATTAAAGTAGGTAAAATTACTTAATTCTATGATTTAACTAGGTATTCTATAGAATAATGATTACTTGATCGTTAAATTTTGAAATAAGGCTCTCGAAAGCTTTTTGAATTACGCGCTTCTTTTCAGCTACTTTTAAACCTTTTCACAGGTGCTTTGCAATGACGTGTGAGTGCGTATGCTTCATTCCGTTTCATTTAGATGGAGAATTGAGGAAGGTGTATTTATGTTCGCGTTTTACATTTGGGATTATTAAAAATATTTTTGCTACATCTTTTCAAGCAATAACTTCTGTAGGAATGGGAGACAAACTTGTAAATAAGAAAGATTTAATTCAAGAGAAATTTAATTTTTTTAAAATAAGTGTGGGGCAAAAGAAAACAGTGCTGCACTTATTTGGGAAAAATTATTAACTTTTATAGCAGAAGTAAAAAGTATGTATTTTTTGATATTTTTAAATATAACTGTTTCTACAACATATTATTTGTTCTTCCTGTTTAACTAATGTTAGAAATATGAGCAATAATAAGCTATAGCATCTGCGCATTTCCTTATTACTTATCAATTAACCATCTGTAATAGAGTTAAAATGTATTTTTCGATAAGTTTTAGCTATTTATGATCAATTAATTTATAAAATAATTCTAAAATCGCTTATTTTTCACTTTAATGGTCTATTACCAGTTATTTCATAGACTAAACAGGTAAAGAATGAAATTTTTTATCTATTATATACTTTAACTCACTTGTTCAGCTATTTCATGAAACACCTAGTTATTCTACGAAATAACTGAATTATACATTTTAGTGGTAATATATATATATATATATATATATATATATATATATATATATATATATATATATAATGCGTAAATATATGTATTTATTTTCTTATTTGGAGTATTGAAGTCTTGGCGATTGAAAATGCTGGATACTAATGAATTCTTTTATTTGGGTAATTTTAAGATTAGAAAAGAGAGAGAGAGAGAGAGCCCAAGTGTGTAAGAAATCTGAAGAGAGAACTTAGCATCCTCTCGAAAAGAGTGCCAAAACTCAAGAGAGATAATATTATCCCTTTTGCAATTTCTAATATTAGCTCACTCTCTCTATATATATATTTATCTTGTTCAAATTTTTAATCGTTTATAAAATATTTTCTATTCATTCAATCAAGTTCAAATAAATTTTTTAAAACTTGTAGTGGATGACGATATTAATACACTTTTATCAAATATTAATTCATTAATTAAATTTAATTTAATTAATTATAAGTTTTCGACGTCAATTTAAATTCATCTCCATTGTTGTAGGAACGTAACTATTAAAACAATGACAAAAGTTGGCGTTGAAAACCTATTTTCAACCAAACTAGCCAAACCGGGTGTGTATTGTTACAACAATGCAGAAAAATCATGCTCTTTTTTCAATTCCTACTATTAATTCACTCTCTCTCCTTATATATATATATATATATATATATATATATATATATATATATATATATATATATATATATGTATGTATGTATCGTTCAAATTTTCAATCGTTAATAAAATAATTATTATTCATCCATTCAAAGCAGGAATTGTCTTAATCTTTTTTTTAAATTACTTGTTTTACATTTAAATTGGGAAAAATGAATGGGGAAAAAAGATAATCACGTATTCAAGGGAAGAGAAATATTAGATATTTTTAGAAGTAACGTGAGTGTTTTAAGGAAAAAATTCAGCCGCTCATTAAGAGATGTAAGTAATTAAGAGAGAGATATTATTTTACTAGGGAAAAAAATCGCTAACAAATTTGTCAAATAATTAAAGGTATAATCCTCTTAAGGTTGTCTTCGCTTCATGTTACAGAACAGGATCCGAATTTGAAATATTTTTTCAAATATAAAGGAACTGAAACTTAAATATTATAATCTGGTTCCACTATCGTATAGGGAGCAGCATGTTTTATCTCCATGCTCATTTTTATTTGTGTTGATCTATTTTTCTGATATAAAATGTGTTTTCAATGTTTTTCTCCTGTACCGTAATGCTGTGATTGAGCTGTGTTTTCATTTCAACAAGTAAATAGATAAGTATTAATGGAATATTTTGGAATTTTAAAACGCAAGGTTATTAACAGATACATGCATTATAATGTTGCAGATTCTTATGAAAATTGAGACATTTTACTTTCTGTAAATGTGCTTTGTTCTCTTCAGGCTCGCACGCTCTCTGTTCATTTGGCGAAGGCAGCCTTAACAAGGAATCACGAATAAATGTGTAAATATAGTTTCTTAATCCTTTAAAACTAATGAAATGAAGTTCTGGGTTTTGAAATAGGGTGTTCGTAATTGTGATTTATATATTATAAGTAAATGAGTGAAATACATAGTATAAGTAAGTATATTAAGTAAATATTAAAGGCCATGGGCAGCCTCTAGTGGTTAGAGCATCGGACTCCGAACCGCCAAATACCCTCCGAGTACACACGGAGTACGTGCTCGTTAAATCAGTGGATCCTAAAGTCTTGTGGGCTGAATCACGAGTGCAGGGAACTGGAGAAAATATCCCTCCACTTTCAGTTCCATGCCTAAATTGTGGAGGTGGAGATAGATGGTGGCGCCATCTATCGTAATGTTCTATCGTTCCTTCGGGAATTTCACCAAGCTAATACGTACTGTCACCTGTATGGTGCTCAAGGCTAAAGGCCAACGACAGGCGTACATCTAGCCCATTGCCACGATAAATTTCGTGGGCCTCGATCTAACTCTGTCAGACAAGGTGGCATAAGCAACAACAACAGTAGATATTAAACTAATTTACTAAACACACACACACAAACATGTATACACACACGTATATATATATATATATATATATATATATTATGCTGAACGCTCTTCACAGGGAAGAGAGTGTTGATCCCCGGAGACAGAACGGACACGGAAATGACGATAGACAGAACAAATAGCCTAAAAGACAAAACTTCAGTCACTTGGAAACCACACACGTTTAAATATTTAACTTAATTTGTGTAATTGTGTGTAGTCCCTTTTATCTTGTTACTGTTAGAATAAACAGTTTTGTTTGTTAGCTCTTAGTCCTCACTGGCTAACGAAATAAACCCAAACTCAACAATTGGGGCTCGGTGCAGAACCCTTAACGAACTAATTACAACATACTTATACATATGTATATAATTTTGCATATACATATTTAATTTTGCAATGCATATTTAAGACATTTGTGTCAGCCTTTCAACCCTTTCACCGCTCTGCATCGTGCCACTTCGCACGGATTTAAAATCACTGTAGTGTGGTTAAAGGAAAAGATTACTCGATAGTAATCTTCCAGGGGTAATCGCTAATTTAAAGCCACTTGTACGCATCTCAGAAATCCTTCGCATACCACAAGTTCAGAGACATCACTCTAATCTCTGGTTTATTCTCGCAACTTCGAACTAGATTCAGATGATGAGGAAGACACTAGAGGAAATTTTTCACTCAGGTTGCACATATAGTTAGACGGCGGACATATTGCTGAGTTTAATATAATACTGTTTCGAGTGAGTAATAAATCAAATCTTCCTTTTATACACATTTTTGCAGTTTTGTTAAAAATGTGCAAAAATAAAACACAGAAAAGGGTGACGAACATAAAAAAAAATAAAACTTTCTCGGTGTTTTGACAAGGTTAAATAATAAAAAAAGTTTTCTTGCTTAGTTTTTGAATTTGGCTGCTGTAACCGAGGGATCATGGTCAAGAACTCGCGGTCAACGTGTCATGTGTTCTAGACGCACACACAGTGCCACTGTAGGTCCACTGTGCAGAGGGGCTGATGCACGTTAAATCTGTCGAGGTTCAAAGTTTCTCCGTTTGGGTAGTGTGGAAGTTAGGAGAGGAAGTCAAGTGTCTTACTCGTCACTTAATCATGGCTCAAAATTATAAGGTTTGCTGCATATAGCCATCGAGCTGTTTTAAAGTGTGGTGTTAATAAACACTCGCAAGGTTTTAGGATATGTTTATATAATTCTATTTGATTGATCTATAGAGATATGGCCAATCTGCTCATTGATTAAAAGGAGCTTAAAGTATTTTATAACCTACTACCTCATATTTTTTTTCCTTTTTAGGCAGAAATGTTTTCTTTTTATACCAGTTTCACACATTTAAGTAGCATAGCACCGAATACTAACTTGGGTTTTAAAATATATGACTGCAGTTCTATAAATAACTAAATAACACAAATTCTTCATAAAGAAACAGCTTCAGAAAAAAAAAAAAAACGAACCGCAGTTTTTATAGAAATTAACTTCGATTCTGGTTATTGTACTAAAATTTTATAATTATTTAAGATCAGACATCTTTTATGCAATATTAGGTTCTATAATTGCAAATATTAATTTTCTAGAAATATATTGCAGCTCCAAAACACAATATTTTTTAAAAAAGTTAATTACTTAGAAAAAAGTCTCTGTACTTTTATATTGCTACCCCAGAATTCTAAAAAATCATTGCTCTGAATATATGTTCAATAAATTCGAGTTTTTTAAATCATAATTAGACTCGAAATTATTACTCAATTAAAACTAGTTGTATTGATTAATTGTTGGTTTGTGAATTTCGCATTTTGAATGCATACCACGAATAAGAAGGAGGAATCTCGTAATTCAGAACTATGGTCAAGCGACGAGAACAACTTTTGAGCTAACACTTCACTCTCCAAACTACCATGATACGCCACCATTAAGAAATTGAAATGTGAAAGATTTAACATGTATCATACCCCCCCTCTTCCCTACACCACTAGTTGAAAACAAACGCCGTGAATCAAGCCAAAAATAGTTGCATATATGGCTATTTTGCTATTTTTGGTTTGTTATTACAACAGTGCTTCTCAACTTTCAATATTCGCGACCCAATATTAAATCATCATTTTCATTGCCCCCCTTCCATACAATAACAATGCATTGTTTAAATGTTTTCTACTTTTCAATAGATTCATGCCCCTCTCGTACAGTTATCATGCCCCCCAAAGAGGTGCACCCCACAGTTTGAGAAACGCTGTATTATAACTATGATAATTACTTAATTTTCTTTACAAATGCTTCTTATCTACCTTCTTTTGTTATTATATGACGCAGTTGAGTGTCTTTTCCTTTGTAATGGTCACCCAACGACGTCCATTAGTGTGGGAGAGTTGGAAGGAAGATTAGCCATATTCAAAATAACTACTATTTATTCACAGTAATGAACAACAACGCAAATTCTATTAACCAAGTTAAAGAGATGCCCCCAAATATTAAATATGGAAAGCAATAGCTAGGTAGACGAGAAACGAAAAGTCTTGATAAATATGATCACTTAGTCCGAGAAATATATCTTCTTATTCCAAGCCACCTAATCTAATTTAATTACTAGTTGAGAAATGGTCAATCTTTAATGTTACACTAATCAGCTACGAAGTATTCCCGCCTCGCTTATCATTTAATCAATCACTTTTATCCGTTAGCAGTCTAACTCTCTCTCTCTCTATCCATTCTATATATACAAGTCTTAATTTACATGTTCACATTTTCTTCAGGGGAATGTTTATAATAGAATAAATTTTAAAGACCCAATATTTCTCAAGAAGATTAGTTGAAAGAACGCGGATAGACCCGTTACAACCTTGATTCGCTATATTTCCGTTTTAATCTATTTTTAAATATTTGTTGGCCCTCTTTTTTCCGGTAAAAACCATATTCACTCGAATCTATAAGCTGCACTATTTTTTCACTGTTAATATTACTGAAAATTGAGTGGGGCTTAGAATAGAAAGCAAAATATTTTTTGGGAGGGGGAAATGGAATTTCCAACCCTTTCTAAAAGAAGAATATATCGTTCATTCTAGTCATTTGCATCGATGACTTATCCCATTCCGCAGTTTATCTCCAGTATTCAATCTATTCTAAACATCGTTATCTGCTCTTATTTCGGAAATTTTTTTTGTGTACGCTTTCTTTTAATCACCTAAACATTAAGGATATCGGTAACAACATCAAGCCGAGTTCACTATGACGCAAGTAGGAAAAGGGAGGCAGTTTTATGAGCAGAAAAAATGAAAACAGTGCAGTGGCCACTGAAAATTTGACACAGATGAAACAAATATACGTCGATGGTGTAGAAAAAAATGATATACTTCTTGCTTGTAAATGTTCATCAGTCTTTAATAATTCTTTTACATTCTTCTATAATATTTTATTTTATTATTTTTTTAAACATGTCTCATAACAAATGCATTGGATGGCGCGGAAGACGACACTGTGCTGGAAAATGGCGACGCTTCCACCAATTCCGAAGTCATCTGTGACAATGGGAGTAATGATTTCTTTTCGAAACATAATACTGACAGTTAGAATAATTATAGATTCATTCACGCATTTAAAAGTTTTTAATACTGGTAAAATGAATTAATTGTTAACTTATTAGCATTAATCATTACAATTTGTTTCTGCATTTCTTAAGTATCGGAAATAGATATTCCTTTTGCACGATTTTTTTTTTATTTTTTCTCAAAATCGTGTAGAGAATTGGGAGGTGCGGCTTAAATTCGAGTAAATACGTAATTTTTTTAAAAATTTGTTTTGTCTTAAATATTCAGTATTAAATATGTTCGTGATTTTGCGTTTTACACTAAAATCAGGAACAACACACGTTTGGTATATCTTGAGATAAATCGTAAATAGAGCTTTATAATTAATATACTATCGAAAGGTCCCAATTTAGTCGAACTTGAATCTTGATATAATTAAACAATAGATAAGAACTTACATAATACCAACTCTAAGATTGAAGATAATCATCGAGGGACTTTGTAATTTCCTTATTTACCTTTCTATGTCAGATGGAAACAAACAAAATTCAAGTCTCCCTTATGAAATGTCCTGTGACTCTTATCTTTCGTAATCTTAAATTTATGAGAAAACAATATAGATTTATTTTCAATATGTTAATATCAACTTAATCATTGAGGCTTTGATAACCAACCAGAAAGGTTTCAAATTTTACGGCTTATCAAGCTTGCGTTTAGATCTGAATTTCGCTGATGTCTTGGCGTATAATGTTTATGTAATTCCGGATTCCAGTTCAAGTGTCGTCTCTTTCAATTCATCGTTGTTCAAAATTAAAAAGTCCTTTGCCAATAGCCTTCTTTTTACTTTGTTAGGAAATCTTATTAAAGCAATAAATTCATCAAAGGTTGTCATTTGAAATAATTCAGACTTCTATGCATATATTATAAACCAAACAGATCTTAAGGCGTTAACGTTGTACAGTTCTCTGAATAAGTTATTTCATTTGTCCGTATTTTTAAATTTCGAAATCTATTCTCAATATCCCATATTGAATGTTAATTACAGAAACAAGGGTACTTTAACTTCACCAAAAAAATTAAAATTCTGAAAATTGATGTTTATTTTGGGATATTCGTATTCTTATTTCTGTTTTGCTTCTTTTAGTATATTTTATTACATTCTATATAATTTCTTCTAGGCCATGGTAGTCGAGTGGTCATGGTCACGAACTCGTGACCAGTGTTGTTGAGTCGCCTGTTGGAAATCTAGTGCCACTGAAGACCTGCCATGTAGGGATGTTGATGCTCGTTAAATCTGACGAGGCTATAAGTCCTACCGTTGGAGTCGTGTTAAAGTTTGTAGAAAGGAGGTGCTAGCTTTGGTGTAGCAATTGTATCTTGACAGGGGTTCGGAATTATGAGGTTCATAATTCCCTCAGGGGGCTCACCTTCTTTAGGTGAGTACGGGTATCACAATCCCGAGGTACCCTAGTGATCTTTTTCTCTCCCCAAGGGGTTTACTGTTTTTGGTAAACATGGTTGTCACGACACCCAGGTATCCTAGTGAACTTTTTCTATTTTCGGCCCTCTTTCTTGCCATTCAAATTTCCTTTTTCTTCATTTCACGTCGAGACCACAGACAATTATTTCGAAATACATATATATAGTTGTTTGGCTCTTGCGCCATAAAACCATACATTCACCCACTCACTCATTGCCAATAGCTCTCGTGTTGTTTCAGAGTGCGAAGTAAATTAAAATCAAATTGCTTCATTTCTTCGGACAAGCCCATGTTCATTTTCTAAAGTAGTTCTACAAGAATAAATGGAGAAGCGAAGGTATTGTCGTTGTACAATTGTACTTTAGATTTTCTCTCTCTTCTCAGAAGTACTTCAGTGGAGTTAAGGTACACTTCCATTCTCAAAATGGTTAAACGAAAATGTATTGGTGGGAACATATATTACGCATTGTAATAAATGTATCATCATTTGTCATTAAAGAATTGAGATAAGGAAAACTAAAATTTTTACTTATATTTTACCTTGTAATAATTTCTTCGCTGAATATATATGTGAGTAAGTTTTTTCTCTAAGAAATTCTAACCCTCGTAGTATAACTATATCACCTTCCTTTTAACTATAATACTGTTGGATTAATAAAAGTTTCTCATTGCTTTTCAACTTAAAACACGACGAAAATTGGTTTCAAAATGAATTGGGATTCATGTGTAAGGAAAACCATCACTCTTGCTTTGCTCACTTGACGAGCTGTCTTGCGCTGTGCACAGTAGAACCTCCATATTACGAACCTCTATATTACGAATTGTTATATATGGCGAACTTTTTCCTGTAACCAAGAACGTTGCATGATTTTCTTCGTAAAATAACCTCCCAATAGTGAAGTTCATTTTCTATATAACGAACTTTTTCTCTTGTGATTCAATTTTTTCTCCCTATTTTTGAAGTACTTCGAGTTATTCTCTCTTTTAGCACATTTTATGGTGGTCATAAATCTTGAACGGGTTTTATTAGGTGCCTAACTCGCCGAGAGCAAAACAACTCTGAGCGTTTCATCCAAAAAGTAGAACCTTTAACCCCCGTTGTCCATTTCATTAGAAACAACTTCCATATCCCCTTTCACCCTCAGTGGAGTTGTCTCGTATCTCCGTGTCCTTGAACTATTCTCCATTCATTTGTAGTGTTGATCAGCTGTACTGGTAACTTCGTTTCTTGTAGTTCGAAAATGTCAAAACGTAAGTGTCTGAGCATCAAAGAAATGAATTTAATTCATCAGGAAGTGCATAAAAGTTTTAAGAAAAAGGATATTGCTTTAAAATTTGGTATTCCTCCAAACAGCTTATGAACTATTATAAAAAATCGAGATAAGCTGCAAAATTATGATTAATTGAATTCTTGTTCATGTGTATATAAAGATGTCGACTAAGCAGTTTTGAAAGGGATACACATGATGGAGATAAAAATGTTCCGATCTCTGAACCTTTCGTAATAGAGAAAGCTCTTTAATTAGGAGACGACCAATTTCTAGGTAGCAATGGATGACAAGAAAAATTTAAGAAAAGATACGGAAAATTACGCCTGAGGGGATTTTTTGTGCATTACAAAGATGTAAGGCATATTATGAAACAAAGCAGTTTTTCAAACAAAAAAAGCTCAAGCAAAATTAACAGACTTTACCAGTAATTAAATATATGTATATATGTGGTAATGTATGTTTAGGAATTCTAGTTTTAAAATAAGGCATGTGTTTAAAAATACTTATATACTTTAAGGTAGAAAATGTCCTTATAAATTCAGTAATTTTAATATGAAGTTATTTTCTTAATGTTGAAAATACAGTACATTCCTCGAAATTCTTTTTTCTTGTTTTCCTCGCAGTTTTTCTTTCTTTTTTTCATGGGTAAGATGTATGAGATAAATAGATATTAATTTACAAAAAGCTGTTAATAATTACTTTTATTATATAGTGTTTATGAATTTAAAGTGTTTGTTTTATGTGGTTTATAAAGTATATTGAAAGATGAACCTCTATATAACGAATTTTCTATGTAACGAACTTTTTTCGGGATTTAGTGACTTCGTTATACAGAGGTTTGACTGTATATATATGTATAAAATCATTTGATGTTAAGACATTTTCGTACCATGAAAAACGAAATGAATTATGCTGTTATCACAAAATATTCTACACCGAGTTGAAGCTCTCCTATCTCTTATTTTGTGATATCTCTGCAGAAAAATTTGAAAAATAAATTTTAAAAAGTGATGTAACGCGTAGATTTTTTGAAAAAACTGATTAAACTAATTTTAAAGACTTCGTAAACCTCAATGCGCGAGACACTGAGGTAACACACACAGCTTCAACTTTTTCTGAAAAAAAATTCTTAAGTCTTCTTTATTTTTTATTTTAAAGAAACAAGTAAAAGAAAACTTCTGCGTATAATTACACTATTTTTAATGAAAATGTTTAAATTATAATTTTTCGAATAAGCAATATTTTGAAAAAGAAATGCCATCATTTCATTCACACCATTAGCTTTTTTTTTCTTCCAAATTTAAAGAGTGACAGCTATAAAATTATATTAGTTTATACAATCATTTTAACGAATTATTTTTTAAAAATTCATCTCATTAATTTCATCAATGATTTTATGAAAGCAAGATTTAAAAAACACGATTTCTTACTCGTATTCAAAAAATATTCCGTTAAAATATTTAATTCTGTCTTATGCGCATCTCCGTGGCAATTTCACCGGATTTTCAAAAACATATGTTAGTTTTAAACTAACACCAACTCAAAGCTCTTTACACAGCATTTTTAATTTCAATGGGGGCCATGGTAGCCTAGTGGTCAAGGTCACTTGTGCCATTTGACCACTTTACATTTTTACTTGTGGACTTGTGATCCTTGTGCCACTAAAGACCTCTCACGTAAAGGGGGCTGCGTTGAAGGCACGTTAAATCTGCTAGCCTCAAAGTCCTTCCGCTGGAGTGGTGTGGAAGTTCAAAGTGGGCAGTACCAGCTTAGGTGTCATCCTCGTCACTTGTTCGAGGTCCGTTGCCAATAGCCCTCGCTTTGCTGTAGAGTGCGACGTTAATAGACTCACTCGCTCACTTATTCAAAAGGGAATTGATTTGTGAAGAAATTATTATTATCTACGTGAAAACTTACCAAACATTTGAGATAGATTACGTTCAATCACCTTGAAGGAAAAGAGACAGTATCACGTTTGTCTTAAAATATGAATCACTTGTTCAGAAATAGAGAGATTTCTTGTAATTAATGAGAAAACAAGTAACATAATTATTTTTTAAAATCAATTCCTACTTCGTTAGAAAAATATAATGGCGCTATCTGTAGCAGCTGGTTGTAACTTCAACAGAAATAGTGCAGAACAAAATTTAAAATCAAAAAATAAAATTTAATTAATGAATTAATGTAAGAAAAAACTGTATTAACATCAAGTGCTACACCACTACAAGTTTAACCCTTTATCTACGGACGGTACTTATACCACTCACTTTAAAATTACGTAGAATAAACATTTTTATGAGTATTCTGACGATACTTAGCAGGAATATTCTTTGAAATTCACTCTTCCAAGATATATGGCAGCACGGTTTTTATGATAAAGCATTTTAGCGGGGAAGGCGAATAGTTTTATAGCAGAAATTGTGTTTTCAGCGGATTGCGAAGATTATCACTTTTGTCCCGAAAAAATAGTTAATGTCAAAATTTAAGGCTCTTATTTTTTTTGTATGTTTATGAAGACCTTAGACAACGATTTGACTGTTTATTTTAAGTGAACAATGTATGTAATTAATTTTACAGTTGAATATCTTAAATTAATTAATTAGCTCTTACGGATTAAATTTCCCAAATTTGAGTATTTGTTTATGTATATAAACTTTAATTTTCAATGTAGTGATTCAAAAAAATATATTGCATGAAAAAAACTGCAGTAAAGCGTAATGCGGTAGATAAAGGGTTAAAAAATGTGTTTGAACTTGAATGGATGAATAGAAAGTTTTTTATTAACGATTTAAAATTTAAACAATATATATATATATATATATATATATATATATATATATATATATATATATATATATATATATAGGGAGAGAGTGAACTATAATAGTGAGAATTCAATAACCCTCCGTATGAACATTCCTTCCTTTCTAATAAGAATATTTCAAGGCTAGTTTGATTTAACTTATTGCATTTGAAAGATGACAACATATTTAGATATTTACGAGTTACTAAGACTGAAAAAGGACTAAAAAGTATGAAAAGTGTTTATCTGCATTTCGGTACCCATGAACTTGTCTTTGCACGAAAACCACTTATCGGATTTGTATTTATCAAAGAGAAATACCCTGAATTTTTAATCTACCTGACTTAAAATGTTTCCCTACTTTCCTTCTATCGTTTTTCATCTGTATTGGTAGGCAGTTTCAGATCACACTCATTGTTACAACTCCTGTCTACAAGTATAAGTCATCAGATAGACCATTCTAACACTATTCTGCTCCAATATAAAAAATTCAAAGAGATATGGAAAAACATGTTTTAACTTTTAAGTGCAATCGATGAATTTTTAACTAGAATGCGTAGTATAAAATATTTGAAACTTAAAAAAGGTTTTAAAATTGAATTGTCTTTGGATAAGTATTATATTTCCTAAACATATATTGTTTCTCTTCAAAGTAATCTTAACTTTCTGAGATATTAAACCATAAAAATTTAATATTTATTTTTGAAAAATTTAATTTTCAGTTTCATTAATTTTTTCCTTTTAATTTTACCATGATATCAGGAATAATTTAATGTAACATCTTTTATTTCCGATGTAAGTATATGAAGAAGCAAATTTTTAAAAGTTATTAATTCTCCACTGCAGTAATTTTTTTTTTTTGTGTGAATTTTGAAACTGTACTGAAAATTTTAACTCGAGGATTTTTTCCTATCAAAATATTTACAGTTTAATTATGATAAAGTGAGAAAGAATTCAATATTTTCAAAAGGAAAATCTCTATGAGCTGCAATTTCAAGACGTGAATACCTTTGCAATTTTTTAGAAAGACGACGGCAATCCACGAAAGAAGGAATTGTACGCTCTATTATCAAAACGTTTAAAATTTAAAATACATGTAAAAAACGTTTCGGTAAAATGTAGTATTGTATAAAAGTCTTCGAAAATAATACAAAAACTAATGAGAAATAATGAAAAAAAAATATTTTTGTTTTGTATTTGATTTTGAAAATATATTTGTGTAGAGATATTAAATATAGAGTATATTTATAAAATTTCAATTGTTCATTTTTTCTGAATTTAACATTTTGAGGTATTCTTATCTATAATTTTTGTTTCTATTTCCACTGGTGTCATCACAAGTGCATTTTGATTTTGAGGATATAAACTTTGAATAAAAACGTTTTACTTTAATATAAGTTCGTTTCTCTTTTGCATAAATGTGTATGCCCTTCCCAATTCTATTTTTGACTGTATATCTAAACAGGTAATATAAAAAAATAAGTTCATCAAAGAAAAACTTTATTTTAGTTATTTTTTATTAAATAATTACAATTAAAAAATATGTATATTCATATATTCATTCATATGTATATTCATATATGACAGAATCACAATATTAAGTGACAAAATAGAAAGCGATTTTCCTTACAATTTCATTTTACTTTCTATATATGGTGTTGGACTATTTCTTGTTTGTTTCTATTTATTCAGTAATTAAATTTAATTATTCTGATAAAATAATATAGTAAAAAAGAAATCACATTCTCAGAAATTAGGGCATCCCAGGGGGGATTTGAACCCACGTCCTTTGGATTAGAAGTCGAGCGCGATATCCATTGCTCTACAGGGACACAACGAACGATTTTCCTTTCTATATATGCTGTTGGACTATTATTTTTGTTTGTTACTATTTATTCACTTTTTATTTAATTAATTAATTAATATTTGAAAAACTGTATTAGCATCAAGTGCCATCGACTACAAGTTTAAAAAATTGTATTTTAACTTGAATGGACGAATAAAAAGTATTTTACTAACGATAGAAAATTTGAACAAGTATATATATATATATATATATATATATATATATATATATATATATATATATATGGAGAGTGTGAACTAATAGTAGGAATTGAAAAATACTGATTCCATCAAACGGAAAGTAGGAAAAACCATTAATTTTAAATTTCTTGTAACTTTATGAAAAATCAAAATTTATAGCATGAAATGAAACATTGTGAAAAAAAATCAAGTGATATATTTTTTCACTTTTAAATACCAAGTACTTATAACTTAAATTTAAAAATAAACGAATCCCATTTATTTAAAAATAACAGAAAAGTTACATTTTTTGAAATTCTAAAATGAACATAAAGAAAATATTTATAGACTGATAATACGCATTCTTTACATCATTCGAAGAATATTTTGATAAGATAAATGAGAAAGAGATCAAAATTTACATCATATTCATTATTAAATTTATTTGTGGAGTATACAGTGCAAAAAGCGAGGCTCATTTTCATTTTGGTTTATTAATTATTATTATTATTTTGAGTGTCCTACTTTGCCCAATGAAATGTGATGTAAATGAGTTTGAAATGTAATAATTTAAAAAGAAAATCGGAACTGCATTTCTTAGAAAAATCACTATTAAAAGGAAAACATAAGTTTGAAATGCAGTTACTTTTATGGTTTACAAATCTCAGGGGAAAAAACTTTGAGTACAAACGATTATAAATGGTACTATCACATCCAAAATTGTTTGGATACATGTGTTAAGTATTGTAGTCAACTGTTGATTTTCTTGTTTTTGTGTATATTATTGCTCTTGGATGCTGTTTAAATGAGAGTAAGGTAATGTGTAAATTTCACTAATGTCTAAAATGCTACATTATGTTTTTAAATAGAAATAACCACTAACCATTATTAGGGCTAAAACGCAGATAACTTCCAGTAAAATATCTCTCTCTATATATAATGCTTCTAACACCTTGCCTCACTTACTATTCAATTATAACTTTATCATGCTTAACTTCTGAAAAATACCACTATACCCCTTACCACAGCTAAAAAAATTGAAAATATCAAGAAAAGGTTGATAACTATATTGAGATTGCATTTATTCATGAGAATTTAATTATATTTAATAGAGCAGATATAAAATAAATTTGCAAATAAAAGAAAGAGAAAAAACACCCCCGAAAAAGGCATAATTATCGATGAATTAAGTGATAAAATAATTATTAATTGATTATATATATTCAATTAATGATTATTTATCACTTAATTATATTTTATTTAAATCGAATTAACTTTCTAGGTCTATATCTTTTTTAAATTGTACTCTTAAAGTAATGTCCTTGATCATGCTTAAAAGCTAATCGTTTTGTTAAATTAGAGAACTTAAAAGGGTTTTTTCCCATTAGAACTAAATCTGTCGTTAAAAATTTCCCAAAACGGAAAGACTTTAAGCTGATATCAGAAATTATCGTTTTACCTAATTTAATATTAATTCAAGCGTCCAAATTTGATAGCGAGGCCACCGATAGAGATTGTCCCACCATGAAATGGCTTTCACATTTGGGGACTTGCCGTGTCTGCAAAGACAAAATTGCTGAAATGCAGCCCCATTGGGAAAAAATATATTAAAAATCCTAAAATTGAATCACAAAATCGATTTCTTGGTAGTTGAAGTTTTTATTCTTTCTTTTTAACAATACATACATGGTTCTCGAGAGTTTTCCTTTACAAAACTGTTTGATATTTCAGTTATGTTTTTATTTGCAGAGACATTAATGGAATAGAAATAATTTCCACATCACCAAAGAATGGCTATCATAAATTAATTTTCCCTATTGTGTATTTCAAATAGTTATCTGAAATATGATATATTGTATTTCGTTCTAGAACATTAATTATTATTCTGTTTAATTATTTACAAAAAATATATGCGCGTTTGTTAAGTGTATATTCAGGCTTTAATCTATCTACTTCATTTGTAAAATAACTATTTAAATAATTCAGAGATTGACTTTTAGGATAGATAAAGCGGCGATACTGGTTCAAAATTTATCTAGAAGCAATTTTTGTTTTCTCGATTTTCTCATATACTCTTTTAACTGTTAAGGATTAAAGAGTCACATTCTAAGTTCCAAAAATCATATCGCTGGGCACGTAAGACTTACTTATCGAGAATGTATAGATAAAATAACTATGCTAATCTTTAAAATTTAGAAGAGAAGCTAGGAATTTTGTGTTGAGCTAATGTGATATCTGGGATTTAAAATTTTTAAGTCGAAATAGGCTAAATAAGAAATGCTAATTCCGAGAAAAGTACGTGACTCTACAAAAATGGATTGTAGCCGGTCATCGCACAAACATGTGGCCGGGCATTATCTTGATGAAAGAGAACCACCTTCTCCTTTTTAATTCTTTTTTTCGTTTTCCTCGAATGGCATTGTTAGCTTTGATTAGCATATTGTTGTATTTTGTACTGCTGACAGTCAGCTTCCTTTTCAGGTACTCCTTATTGATAACTCCATGACAATCCCTCCAGATACAGAAAAGCACCTTTTTGTTAGCCAGCGTTCGTCTTGCAACAGAACCTGCTGGCTCTCCGGGTGCTAACCACCCTCCTTTACGGCTTGAATTGTTGTAGTACACCCATTTTCATCACAGGTCCCAGTTCTGTCCAGAATGTTCTTTTTCTTTTGATCTCTGAGTAGAGTCAAACAGGCTGCTTTTCTCTCTCTCTCTTTCTCTCAGCAGTCGGTTCGTGGGCACCCAGCGGTTTAATTTAAACATTAGATTTATGTGTTTGAGAGCATTAACTATTGTGTTTTGACAAAAGTCATGCTTTAACGCAATAGTTCGTGTTGAAACATTTCTGTCTTGATCAATGATTTTCTTTAGCTGGTCTCAATCAACCTTAATAGGGTGACCAGATCGTGGTTCATCTTCAATGTCGAAATTCCCAGCTTTAAACTTTCGAAGCTGAACTTTTACTGTATCATTAGAAAGTTTGGCAGTTTTAACAAACAAATTACACAGTCCTATAGTTCCTACTTTCAGATTTAGAATGCGTAAACCCGTTTGGAGGAAGTTTAACTACCACGGGAATGGCCGCTGTTGCCATGGAGGTATCTTCCATTGGCGGAAAACTTTCTTACTCAACCTGATAATTGTCTATGTCGAGTTTCATAGAATTGAATCCAGTTGAAAAGCGTTTTATTTCTACTGAAATTCGAGTGTCTATTAGGCATAGTAAAAAAAACATTGTTGAATTAATAACATAAATAATATAAAACAATTTTTTTAACTCAATTCCTACTTAGATCAACAAAGAAAATTTTTTTTTAGCTACTTTTTATTAAATTGTTACAATTAATATAAATATGTATATACATATGACAGAATCACAACTTTAAGTGGTAATTAATTTTTATTAATTATGATTAAAGTATCGCATTGTCATCCAAAACAATCGTGTATATAAAGTTTCAGTTCAATTGAATGCTTTGAAACGTGAGAAAAAAACCTTTTCAAGTTTTAACACAAGTTGCCAAAATTGGCGCTAAGTCGCCAAAAGTGATGTCAACGTCGCTGTATTTGTAGTTCTTTGAATAATTAGTTTTAATCAATTAATTTTTATTAAAATAATCCCGTATATAAAATGCCAGCTCAATTGAGCGTTTTAAAATGTATTTTATTAACGATTGAAAATTCCACCAAGATAAATAAATAAATATAGAGAGAGTGTGAGCAATAGTAGGAATTGAAAAAGGGGGGAAATGTACTGACGAATAACATATAAAAAATTAAACTATCGATCAAACATTTTTTTTTTTATCAGAAGACCTTATTTTGAACTCTCGCCTGCGAAAGCGTGAGGGTGTTCCAAACGAAGAGACATTTTAAACAATAAGCATTTTAAATATGACTATCAACTCACTATCTAAATTCGACGGGGGCCCTATCCGGTTAATTACTAATTTAACTATCTATAACAATAAATTCAAATCGTGAATCATAGATTCTCAGCAATACTAAGCGTCCTAAAATGACCAATCGTATCTTCTTTCTTGAACCCTGGTAATTTCAATTATTACTTCATACAACAACAGCCCCCCACCTATCTCTGACTTCCCTCTTGACTTTAAATAGCAACTCTCATTAACATAAATTGGAGTTCCTTTTCAAAAAGCAGTTTTATAATCATGTAACATTATAAAGATATTTTCTCTAAAGGATTAGTAAGAACCCGTTATAAACTGAGTTAAGAGACATACACAGTAAAAATATTTTGTTATGACTCTCTCAACTCCAAGTGATCCAAATCTCCCACTTGGTACCATTTAGACTTTGATGAAACGAAGTCAAATGAAAATGAACAAGAATTTTCTGGTGAAAATATTTTTACTGTATGCATTTGAATAATAATTATAACAAGTAACAAATGAATATCTCTAGGTTCAAAACACACACACACACAAAACGATCCAAAATTTTTTTTTTTTTCTGCAATAAAACTTTTTGTGCAAAACTTTTTGTGTAAATTAAAACATATCCGAAGAAAATATATAAATGCCCAAAAATATGATTGAACAGTAGAAAATTTGCTTTTAAAAAAAGTCAATTCCTACTTAGGTCAACATAGAACAATTTTTATTTCAGTTACTTTTTATTAAATAATTACGATTAATATAAATATGTATATACATATGACAGAATCACAATATTAAGTGGCAAATCGCCTCTTAAACATTAAAAACATTTTAACCACATTAAATTTGTTGTTACATTTTTTAATAAAAGTTGAATATAATAGGTAAGAAATTATCTTAAAATCAGTGTAAACGGAATGCTGACGTTTAACTAGAGCAGGGATGGTGAATCAGTGGCACGCGTGCCATCAATGGCACGCGACACAATATTTTGGGCACGTGAGCGATCAAAATAGTTTGCATTTTATTTCAAAATAACGAAGTTCTCTATAAAGTATTACGAACAAATAACCTTTAACTTTTTATGCAATCCTAGTTGCACAAAGTAAATTTTATACAGTTCAAGTTATCTAAGGCGACCACTCACTAACTCTGAAAAGTTTAATAATTTGTATCCTTCGTGTAAAGAAACTTCATATGAAAATTTGAGGTAGTTGAATTATTTTTAGAGGTGTCCCGTTTTATCTTTCTTTGAAAAGAAATGTATATAAATTTGTAAATCTGAAGAGTTTCACCAGACTATAAGTTTTGAAATTTTTAACATGCTTTTGAAATGCCTGTAAAAATGTAAGCTTTTTTCATCGCCAAAATTTCAACAAGTATTATTGAAAATCACCCTTTTTTCAACTTGATATTTAATTTTAATCTGATGAAACAAAACAAAAGTCAAGCTAAAGAAAGAACTCAAATCATAAGAATACAACCGAGGTCTTTCTACGACAAATTATGCTTTCCAAAACATTCTTTTTTTGGTAGCATTTTTTAAATTTAAAATTAATGATACTGACTTGCCTTTTAACACAATTTAACAAATTAAACATATTACACATTTTTATGTAAATAAATTTGGATGAAGTAATATAGATTTAATAATAATAGTTTTTTATAAAGGGCACAAGGAAAAAATTTTGATAAAAATAGTTTTTATACAATTATAAATCTTAAGCCATATCTACTTTTTGCTTCAAAAATGCTTGGATCAGGTTTTTGTTACGGAAGAGTAAACATTATTATACAACATCTCTCAAGATTTTCCACTCCAATATGGAATATTCCCTGTTTGACTTTTTAAACTGAAAATAATTCTCAAAGCTTATCTGTTTACAGTTTAACCTTTTTTGGGTCAACTAAAAATGTGACCTTCAACACTTAAAAACAAAAATGTGACGTATTAGTGCATTATCAATCTCTTAACCTCAGATTAAAATTGCGTCGAAAGTTCTCAAAAACAATACCTATACCGACTATTAACCCACTCAGCACCAATGCAGATCAAGTATCAAGGACTTTAAAGTAGTTGTTTTCTATTTAGAGTATAATAAAACTCATAACACATTTTTAACATCATCACTTCATTTCAATAATTATATATCGCGAAAACAAATTTTCACCGCTAACATCATAAAAAATATCTATCGAGATTAAGGGATGCGCTAGTAAAACAAAATAGTTTCTGTTTTCACAAAATACTGGCTAACTTTTTAGACCCATGATAGCCTTATCTAATGCTATATTTTTTCATTGATATCACACAATGACTTATTTGTTTCAACTTAATTTTTTTAAAGATTACTTTTAAAACTAGAAAAACTGTTTTTAAAATGAATTAGCCAAAACTCGTGTTGAATCCACGTAAATCAACAATTAAATCAATGAACAGTAAGATTGCATGTTATTTGTGTTGAGGTAGTATATTTTTAAGTTACCTTAAAGATAATTTTAAAATTTCTTTACAATCAGAGTGGTTAGAAATAAGGTGACCAATTTTTTTACAATGAAAAGGAGGGCGAAAAATTTAAGAAAAAACTACAACGTAAATATATGAAACATTTTATTAATTCAAACAAAAATACGCTCTATAGTTACGCTTACAACCCTTTTAATTATTTGCTTAAATGAGTATTTTTCATTGAATCATTGTTTTTTGTCATATCATTTTCTAATAAATCGGAAATTACGGAACAAGAAATATCCTTCATATTGAACTTTACGGCTAGTGTGCTACAGCTAAACTATCAACATTTAATCTTGATTTCTCACGTGTAAAGAAGTCATTACCAATTGAAAAAACTCTATCAACTGCTATATTAGTTCCACAGGACAGCACAATTTAAATTCAACAAGAATAACTAAATTTTCTTATGAAATGTGTTCATTTTTGAAATGGTTAAATATTTCTACACATCTTTTATCAATTTCAGCATGCTGATTTTTCCACTGTTCTAATTTTATCAGAATTTAAATATAGATTCTGTCTTCTAATTTCTTCGAACAGACAATTGCCATAGATTTTAATATGGGGCATTTCTTTGGGGCATTACTTGCGATGAAGTCAAAAAACACCATTTAAAAGTGTTCTTTCCTGTGAGATTTGTTTTAGACCGTTGTTCGGCATGTTGGAAACATTGTTTGGTAAAAATTCTGCACTTCATTGATAAACTTTTTCATTATGCCTGGATTTAGTTCTTCCAAGTTTGACAATTTTCTTTTTATTATTAAAGGAATACATTTTTCTTCAAATCGTCATTTTTATTCAAGCACAAAACCATTCAAAATAAGACTAACTTCAGCTGAAATATATTCACCATCAATCTTTTGAATCGTTTTGAGGAAAATAGATTCCTAATTATAAACAAAATACATTAATATCTCAGATAATTCATACTGTACCGGCAAATGATGCGTGGCAGTTCAGTCCGGCATCTCTGAATACAGAGATTAACAGATTAATTTAAAATATTGAAAAGGACGACAAGTTGAAGAACACTTTTCGAGGAAGGACAAAACATATAAAAGAAGGACTGTCCTCCCTAAAGGGTCACCTTATTATAAAGCCAAAGTATATGCATTCCTAAAGTCTCAATCCATCTGTTACACATTGTCGTATTTGGAATTTGGATCGGGAAAATATGCATGTGTTTCAATTTCTTTAAAGAAATATTTCTAACTTCTCCGTTACTTTTAAATTATCAGATACAAAAAGACAGTGGCGTAACGGATAATATAATTCCCACCCTCCCCTGCAAAGTTAGGTTTTGGGCCTCAAGCTGGACCTTACAAAGAGTACGTACTTGGCGTTAGTCAGGCTTTAGACCCCCTAGAAATCTGGGGCTCCCAGCGATGCGGGAGTGTACGTTACGCCACTGCAAAAAGAGCTACAATCTTTATATAATACCCTTTTTATGAATATACACAAAACCAAATACTGTAGCATCAATATTATTCATTTGTAATGTTTAAAATGCTCAGCTAATGAAATTTGTCACCAAATGAAGAATTGTGTGCGTGCGCGTGCGTGTGTATGTGTAAGTTACATATCCGGAGAGAAGGTAGATTAGATCATCACTTTTGTAGTAACGGTAAAAAAATTATAATAACCCACTGTTTTTATAGTTGTTGTTCGATATTCTGATTTTAAAAACATGAATCAGAGAACTGATTCTTTCTTATTTTCGTAAATATGGAGACTTCGTAGACAAAACATTGTATTACTATTAGTAATGAGATAATATAAGTAAAGTAGATATAGAAGGATCTTTTTCCCCAGTTATAAGCAAATAGGCTTCTCTCTCTCATAAAGAAGTTTTTCTATATCTTCCTTCTTGAGTAACGATGCAAACCAAAATAATAAAATTAAGAGGACTTGGTATTCCAAAAATGACCGAACTATCATTTTTTTATTTTTATCTAATCTTATTATGTGCATTATAATCTTTCGATTGATATATCATTTGTGCAAGTTGGAAAGTTAGAAGTTGAATAAAACTTCATTTGAAAACAAATTAGGCAATTCGGTCACGCCCCCTTTTTAGAAAAAAAGCGTTATGATAAAAAAATCTATTTCATAAAGAGAAATAATAATTTTTTAAATGAATGTGTAATGTATAAAACAGAATATTTACGAGGCAATACAATAATGTAATTTTTCTTCTTTGTGAAATGTGTGCATGTAAAATTTTTGAATTAAGGCATTTTATATTAATAATTTCATAATTTCAATTCTTATTCCTGATATGTTTTTCATACAAATGTAATAATTCAATATTATGTGAAGAAAAAAAGTAAACTTTCTATCGTGACAGAAAAAAAAATTATTTTAATACTTTTTTGAATTTTCTTGTGTGCAATTAATACCTTCTTAAAATTGATCATTTATAAAAATGTATGGGTTGAAAAAATACGAAAATGAAATTATTTTAAAGAAAAATATATAACTAATATCTTAAAGTGGTATTTTAAATTTATTTAAGCTAATTATAATTTTTTTTCAGAATTATAAACTTTAAAGGGGTTTTTCTCAGTTTGTGTTTTTAAAAATATTAGTGCAGTCAAAATGCTACTTCTTCCACAACTATTTACCAATCACTGCCATTTTTTCTTGTTTTGAATATAAAGTATGTAACAAAATTAGGGATGATTCATTTTGCTGTAAACTGAATACTTTTGTTTAAAAAAATTAAAATGTAAGAGATATTGGCTTTTTCGTTGATTATTAGCATGCGTATCAATATTTTATTTTTTTTCCTCAAAAACGAATTAAGTTATTATAAAATCTATCCTTTAAGTTGTTTATAATATTCATAAGAATAGTACAAAAAATTTCAGGTCAAAAATTAATAATTACAGAAGGAGTAAGATTTTAAAATTTTCCAAATTTTCTTAAAATTTTTTTAATTTTTTAAATTGTGTGAATAATATGTGAAAAATTTCCTCTTGTATCATTTTCTTGAATAGAAACATTATATAAAATGTTAAAATATAGTTTTTAAATACATAAAGAAAGAAACTAGTTCAAAGGGTACCAAGTCCTCTTTACGTTGTTTGAAATGGAAGGAAAAAAAGTTTATTTTTTATGTGTGTGTGGGGGGGTTACATTACATTATTACTTGCAATACCAAATAAGATTCTTGAGAATCCAAAAGTTAGCCAACAAGTGACGTCCGACTTTGACTATCCTGCTTGTAGTCTATTAATAGCTCTTCATCGCAATTTATCTTTTTTTGCGATTCCGTGAAGTCATTTTAGCTCCGATCCTTCAGAGTGGCTAATGTTGTTTTCTTCAAAAAAAGGAAGCCTGCATACAAATTTGGTAGTTTCGGAGAGCTTCCACTTTTCAACTTCAAATTTTACTTCCGTTTTTTTTTTAAAAAAAAAAGGGAGGGGGCGGTACAGACCCTCTTTACTATTGAACAGATACTAGACTCAAAAACTGAAATCGTTTCTTAAATTACATTATACAACATCAACTTTTTAAAATAATAGTAGTAGATATTTCTATTTGTTGCAAAAAATGTCCTCAGAACTTCAAGTTAGGACACCAGTGTACGTATGATTAAGCTGTGTTAGCGAAATTACCCTCAAAATTCCTCACTATAACGCAGTGCTTCTCAAACTTTCAATATATACGCGACCCACTATTCAATTATCATTTTCATCGCGCCCCTCCATACAATAACAATGTATTGAATTCAATAATGCTATTATACTTTGACACTAAAGCTACAATACGACTTTAACTTCTTATGTGCCACCGACGTATATAAACGTCTCGCTCAGCCAAATCATTAATTTTCTGGACGTATATATACGTCTTTTCGAAGTACGATATTTTCTGTGCAGTGCTATTCATAAAATTATTCCGAGGCCTGTGGAATGCAGTTAAGGATCTTGACAGTGTTTGCGAAGGATTAACTTATTTCAGAGGATTTGCTTATTTATTTCTTTTCTCCTCCTCCTCCCCCTAAATAAACACATCAAAATACACTCGTCCACGTGGTAAACGGTGGCATTGGGGAGCGAATCGCATAACTTTTAATCGACAGTTAAGGAATTAATTATAAACCGAACAATTTATCAAGATCAGTGTTAATACAAGCCCATGGGGTCACTGATAATTATCTAACTTGTTCTTAACTTAGTATTGTTGAATTAATAATAAAATATGCATTGTGTACAGTACTGATACATTTATAAGTGTATTACATCAGTGTAAATGTTTATGTTTTTTGTATTGTCATAATATATTTTGCTTTGTTTTCTTTGAGTAAATTAATAATTTTTTAAATAACATTTTGTTTTCGACTTTTCAATATGCTCGCGCCCCCTTGTAGAGTTATCACGCCCCCCAAGGGAGGCGCGCCCCACAGTTTAAAAACGCTGCTATAACGTCATCCTATTACCAGATTTCATCATCATATCCGGCAAGACTACCCTTTGTGGGCCAGTGCCTTCCTTTGAAGTTTCCTCCACAACAGGGGTGTAGTTACCGCCGTATCAATGATACGGGGCCATAAAACTAAAGAGGCCCCGACATGTGTAACTACAGTACCATTAACAGGGCTTTCTTTTCTATAAAAGAGCCTTGAAGGAGTTTTGATACGGGGCCCACTCAGAACTAGCTACGCAGTGATCCACAGTGATCTCTCATTCACCTTCGTTCTCCAAGTTTTCTCATTTTGGTTTAAGTAAACATTTATCAATAGGTAAGATAAATTAAATAAACATATTTTATTTATTATTTATATTAGGAATAAAAAGGCATTTCAATAGAGGGATTTTGGGAGCTAGTAAACTATACATAGTGAACAAAATTGTATTAGATTTTTAACTTGATGAACAAATTTTATAAATTACTTTTTATCAAAACTTTCTCAAGGTTTTTCAAATCGATTCTCATCGAAGGATCTGCGATGAAAAAAGTTGTCATCGATCGGTTGTTATCTCCGAAGCTTTGTTGAAAGTAAGTATTAATTTCACCAGAAATAAGTGATGCACCTGCAGTTTATAAGTTAAATAAACATAATTTTGCTGAATATACCAAACATGTAGATAAATCGCCATAAACTATAAACAAGCATCAATTACAGAAAATGCTGAGTCTCTAAAGCGATAATGCTTCGGGAAAAGTAAAGCCACTTAATTTTCGGAGAGTTCTAAAAGTTTACAAGATGAAAGATTTTAGAACTCGTTAGATCAGACTATATTAGGTACGGGAAATATTGCTCAACTCCTTTACTTAAATATGCAACTTAATAGCTCGAAGAGATCAAGATTAGGAATTATATAACATTTAGATACGACGAATCGAGTAAGTCCTTGTGAAATTTTAGAATAATTTCACAAATAATGAAATGAAAAGTTATTTGAAAAATGATGTAAGGCAAAATTCTTACTGAAACGTAAATAAAGTGAAATACGTTTTACACGAAAACGCTTAAGACGAAATATTAGTTAATACAAAATAATACAATGGTCCAGAAAGATTACTACGTACTTTCATGTATTTTTTTTTTCTTTTAACACAAAACAAAAATCGCGCTACACGAAAAGATTTCTCTTCTGAGGAAGCAGGTGAGATTTAAGGGGACCGTGAAATGAAATAATATTGAATATTTTCTGAGTTCAGAATATGCTATTTGTGAGGGAGGAGGCCACACAACCGTTTTCTTCGGTGTTTTTCAACGGACTCCCTTCCACTCGATCGTCTTGGAATGGAAGTGGTTTCTTTCTGACCCCCCGAATTACACTTAGAGTTTCTGGCTCGCAAGAGTGGAATCCAGGGTCTCTCACGGCCATTGGTTTCAGGGCAATGTCAGATCAAAGATCACCGTAATATTAAGAGGTGCACGTGAGCATAGGAACGCTTTATCCTATCCACAAAAGAAGCCGATTTTTAGCTGTGTGACGCGAAAACTTCACAGCTGTAACATAAAAGTAAAAACAAAGCAAACGTTATCGAAATATATTCATTATATATTTCAGGATGCACCAGGACTATCCCTGCAACTTAACATGTTTTTTTCAGTGATACTCGAAATAATATCCTATGTTTGAATACATTAACTCCGCGTTTGTCAAACTGTGAGGCGCACCCCCTGGGGGGGCGAGCATATTGAAAAGTCGAAAACAAAAAATTATTTTAAAAATTATTAATTTTCTGAAAGTTAACAAACAAAATACATTCTGACATACTAAAAAAGTAAAATACGCATTGACACTGATATAATACTCTTATAAATGCTGTATTTTAGAATTAATTTAACAATACTAAGTTAAGAACAATGTTAATAATTACCAACGGGCTTGTCATAGATAAAATTATATGCAAGACGTATATATACGTGCGGGGCAATTAACGCTTTGGCTGAGCGAAACGTTTATATACGCCGATAGCACTTAAGAGGTTAAGGTCGTATAGTAGCTTTAGCATCCAAGTATGGAATTATTGTTATTATAAGGAAGGGAGGTGCGCGATGAAAAATATGATTAGATATTGGATTCCAAATATTGAAATTTTAAGAAGCACTCCAAAAAAACTTTAAATACTATTTTTAACTGATTTTAACTAAATAATTAACAAAATTATCATTTTTATAAATATGTAACACTTTGTTAATAATTTACTCTGCATAAAAAGTGAGATTATAACTAGTTATTCAATGAAAAAATTTTGTTTTAAATGCATATTCTTGCAAAATAATATGTAAAAAATACATAAGTGGATATGTAAATCTAAGTTCAGATACAAGATCCTTCTCTGTAAATTTTATTATCTTTTCCAAAATCCAAAGTCATTAAATAGTTTTTTTTATTGTTTTGATATATGTTAATTTATTTTATTGTTGAATGCATTTCTTGTGCAAATATTTGTAGAACTATTAAATCATAGAGAAACCTTTCTTACTGTCGCTTCTCTCTCTGCAAGGTAAAATATTAAATAGTAAAATATTTTTTACCAATTTGCCGATGAACAGAAATCATAAGACTTTCCAATCGAATTTCAACCATTGCTTATGAAATATCTTAGATTTTACAAATTTTATTTTGCGTCGACAAATGGCAAATACATAATGATTGCTTTGACTATAACCGTGGTTGAAAATTACTCGGTATATCAGTTGTGGTTTATGGAACTTGTATCGAGCGAAACAGACAGATTTAAAACTTTCAATAAGCAAACAAATCATAATGTACTAGCTTCTGAATTATTTTTTCGGTACAATATTAGTATTGTGTATCAGTTCTGTTGAAAATAAGCTGTGAAAAAGATTAACCGAGTACTTTATTCTTTCATCGGGAAATAATAAGGGCCATTAATGTGAAGGTTATTGTATTCAGAAACAGATGGCCGAACATGTGTTTGCATCATTGTAGAAAAAAAATCAATAATCGTAGTTTAAGATACATTGGCCTAGGACCTAGATCAATTTTTGACATCTCCCCAAAACTCATTATCTTCTTCCTATTCGCCTGACTTAATCTGATGTATAAAATTGAAAACTAGTTCACAAGAAGGCCGCATTCAGTCCATTTTGTGTTCGTGAGATATGAGTGAGAGAGAATATCAATGGGTAAATTATAATGTTGTGTAGTAATTCATTATTTTCAAAGAAAATTATATCAACAAATTATAAATCCGATTTTTTTATGACTGCAAATTAAAATATTCCGAAAATACATCAAAATTCTTGAAAAGCTATAAAGTGCAACCTGAGAGTTCAAAAAATTTTACGTACCGTAAAATCCGATGTATAACACTCACCACCGTAAAACACGCACCTATACTTTCAAGCCGCCTCAATTTTTAGTTTTTGGGTATATTTGCCGTATAATGGGAACCCCATTTTTTACGAAGAAACTTGAAATGCACGAGAAGTGCACTCTAGTAGTGAATTCCAAGCTTTAGGAAAAAATAGTGTACTTTTAGAACTGCAACCCTTTAAGTTCATAAGGAATGTTATTTCTTTTAAAGAAACAGTATTTCGATATATGTAGAAATCTAATTTCTTCTATGCTCATTTTTTTTATTTTTAGAGATCGAATGTTTATACCCGGCGTATAGCGCACACCCGTAAATTTCCATCTTATTTTTTGAGTTAAAAGTGCGCGTTATACGCAAGATTTCTTGGTACCACGTATTCTTCAATCAACAGTTTTCCGTACTTTAGTATACTGAAAATCAGTGCCTCTTGCCCATCTGAATACGCAGAGTGTGATAAATTTCATTCATTTGATTTGATTTTAATTTATGCCACGCTCTGAAGCAACTTGGAGGCTTGTAATTTTGAACCATGGTCAAGAGATGAAAGCGACTTCTGAGATGGCACCTACCTTTCCAAGCTTCCACATCATCTTCCACCAAGCTTCCACCGGACCTCGACAGATTTAACGCGCAGCAATTCCTCTACACGACGGGTCTTCAGTGACACTAATATTGACTCCGTTACTCGACAATGTCGGCCACTAGTTCACCAATCAGCTGCCACGGCTGCGACCAAATGGAATTAGATGGCAAAAGAAGAAAATTTGGTATTGAATCAAGGTTGAACTTTCAGTTTAAAAAAGCAAAATTATTGGACCCTGGTTTGAGACAGATTGAGAACCATTATATAAAAAAATATATTTTTGTCATTATTTACGGAATGCCTTTTTGTTTCTGGTTGAATTTTGAAGCCATTTTGAATAGGATTTAGGATATTTCATTTTCTTCAAAAAAAAAAAAAAAAAAAATCAATGAAAATCATGGATACTAGGTTCAATTACGTTCGTATTTGACCCAATTATGCCTATATTTGGATTTGTTTTGAATATATATTTGAATGAAATTCTAAAATTCACACGAAAAAAATCGATTTTAGTGAAGTGCAGGAATTTTCGAAAAAGTTTTAAGTTCTTTTAAGCATTAATTTTTAAAGTAAAAACGGTCATTCAAATGAAGCATGAATAAAACTTGTGAAGATTATTAAATTTGTCATTCGAGACCAAAATTTGCAGTATAGCCAAGCTGGTGATGGGATGAAGCTGAGCGTGGTAATTTCTAGAGACAACCTTCGCTACATACCTCGAACCTACCTCATATTTGCAACACCAGAAATGTGTGATGAATAAACACAAGAAAGTACAAATTGATGTGTTGTTCAATTTTTTTACAAAAAAAAAAAAAAACGATAACTGAAATTTGTTGACGAATGTAAATGAGAAAATAATTAAAATAAGTAAAAAGGAAAATAAGAAAATAATAATAATAATAAATGTGTGGTAATGATTGGCAAATCTCCTTAGCCCTGTACAGAAGCCCAAAACAACTTCTGGTAAATCATTTTGATGAAAGAGAACTGTTACATAAATGTTTTTGCATCGTTAACTTCTGTGCACTTTAGTGCATCGTGTACATAGTATTGAAGTATCGGAATGTTTGTGCTCGATGGGTACTATTTTGCTGTAATAATAGAGAAGATCATTTGTAAGCTCTCTCGAAGCTTCATCTTTATCCTTCTCTATTAATATAGTGTTTATTTCCAGGTAAAGTATCTGTAACTTTTAGACACAAATCTACGTTTCTCTTAAGGGATCCTTATACAGGACGAGACTTAATTATTTTACAGAATAAGAGAAGTGACAGTACCCCTCTAGAAGAGCAAAAATTACCATAGAACATAAAATCGCATTCCACTCTCAGAAGCAGTAAAGAGTAAAATTAGAATTAAAACCAGATTTTAGAGAAGTGAATGGTGAAAATAAATTAATGATACGAAATGTTGCACAATCTGATTCAATGCTCAGAGACAAACTCACAAGTACGCCAAGTGGTGTATACGCGTGGTGTTATTCACCTGCAAAAAAATGACTGGCGCACCCTCGTGAAGATTCCTGGTGTTGCGTTATTTTGTTCTGCAGCAACACAACGCGACGCATTACGGGATCTTCTACCGAATGCCGCTTTTTGAATGCCATGTAATGTCCTAGCCATATAAGTGGTGAAACATGATGTATAATTTGAGGGTTTTATTTCCCACACACAGGACAGTTCACAGACATTAAATATTTACACAAAAAAAAAATGTTTAAAGTAAAAGTCGTTGAAAGTCGAGTTCATGACACTTGTAGAGAAATAATCCATTACGCTCTCTGATGGAGCTAAAAATACTATGTTTCTTGTGTGTTGAGAGGAATTCACACTACGCTCACGAATGGAGCACAAAAAAACTTGACCTCTCTCGTTGAGAAGTAATCGCTGAATCCCAATCTCCACGCAGCGCTCACTGGCGGAGCACACAAAATCGACCGATCTCATCGAGAGGTAATCACTTAATGACTCTGGTTTGGCACTCGAGCATGCGTAGTGCTTCGGATCAGTTCACGTTGCCACCTAGAATTTTAGAAGGGGGTCTAGATTTCGTTACAGCCACATGATTGATCGAATGCGGTGACCTATAATTTGGCCCCTTTGTTTGCTAGATCTAACGCCACGGGACTTTTTTCTTAGGGGATGGGGTAAAAAAATCTTTAGTGTACGATACGCCAATGGACGGTAGAAGATCACGTTGCGAGAATCATTGTTATCGCTGATAAAAGTAACACAACACCAGGAATTCTAGAGGGTGTGCCAATCATTCATTCACTGGTGTACAACAGCCCGCGTGCTCCCCCCAGTTGAGAACTTGCTGAGTGTTCTTCAAATTGTATAGTTTTTGGTACCATTCATTAGCTTTCCCGACCCCGTTTCAGTTCAGACTTTAATTCTAATTTTGCTCTTTTCTGACTCTTAGAGTGAAATGCTACCCTTATTCCATTGTAATGTCGCCCCGCCAGTATGGTGGATATGACCCTCGACTTGTAACCGAGTGGGTTCGGGTTCGAATCCCGAGTAAGGCATGGTTGCATCTTCTTCGGGAAAAGAAGTCGGACTTTCACCTGTAATGGATCCACGTCTCGAAAGAAAAGCAGCGCAACCCTTCTGTTATATGCTGGGATCTTCCTTTGTAATGAATATCTGTATTTTTCTGTTTGTATTGCATGCTTCTGTTCTTCCACTTGTATTTCATATGTATCCCAGTATAAAAAACATACGACAACAACTACAATATTCCATTGTAATAATTGCTAGTATGGATGGAAAAATTATCATCAGGGGCATAGTAACCACCGTATCATCATATTGATACGGGATCCGCAAGCTATAGGGCCCCAAAACGTGAACTACAGTTCCACTAACAGGGCTCCCAAACCTAAAAAAGGGCCACGAAAGAATTTCGATACTGGACCTCCTCAGAGCTAGCTACGCCAGTGATTATCATCGCTCTTATTTTTTAAAAACAATTTAGACTCCCCTTGTATAAGAAGCGGTACAATTTTTATAGTAAGGAGTAATTAATTTTGTAAAAGACGATCCTTGATTCTATTTTTATATGTTTGTAACCACTCTTGTCGTAACTATAACTAACTGTCCAAGGCAACAGTAGCACTTTATAGCGACCACTTACTTCAGTGAAGGCCAGGTGAGGAAGTGGTCTCTATGAGAAACCGTCCATGTTCATAATAAGGTGACCAATTATCCTCCCTTAGGGAGGACAGTCTCTTTCTTTTAGATTCTCTGTACTTCCTTGAAAAGTGTCCTCCTTTTCAATATTTTAAAACTTATCTGTTAATCTATGTATTCAGAGATGCTAGGTCAAAATATTGCGCGTCATGGGCCGGTACTCTATCAATTATCGGAGATATTAATGTATTTTGTACGTAATCAGGCATCTATATTCCACAAAACGATTTAAAAGATTGATGGCGAACATATTTCAGCTACAGAAGTTAATCTTATTTTTAATGATTTCGACCTTCATGAAAAATCGCAAATTGAAGAAAAATTTATTCCTTTAATAATAAAAAAATTTGTCTAACTTAGAAGTGTCAAATACAGGCATAAGGGACAAGTTTACCAAAGAAGTGCAGAATTTTTACTAAACATGTTTACATTATGTCAAGTATGGGTAGATGGATGGATGAATGGGGTACACACAAACTCAGAAGACCACAAACGCAAATACTACAACAAACTCAAAAGTCTGGATTCTCGAAATCATACTTCTGCTTACTTCAAAGACTGGTGTAATAACCAGAGACTCAGAAGAAACAGTCCCATCAACCAAATGGTCTCTTAACCTTACCGTTGGTGCTGTGAAGCCGCATCGCCTGTCATAATGTCTTGACCCAGCGGACGATCTTGATGGGGGTCTTTTTCCATCCAGAATTTCCCGTACACGTGGATAAATAAACAGACCTTCCTACCCATCTAAAGCAACTAGCTCCAGAGAGAATTTAAGTTATACCAATTGACGCCGTTCAGATTTATACGGATGGCAGTAGAGACGATTATTATCGATTTGGCAGCGGAATTTACATCAAATCGCAAGACCATATCTTAAGGTATCCGACTACGCTCGGAACCGTGATTTTGCAAAAGCGTGTAAATGGATAATATTTATGATATTTAGTGTCCCTTAGATTATAAAATGTATATAAAATTGTTTTAAGAATAGTATTATAATAAAAAATTATTTAAGTACAATATTTTGACAAAAAATGAACATAAAATGACCCATTTTCAAAATATTCTCCTTTTGTGAAAAATGCCTCTATTATAATATTTTGCCTGTACATTGCTCAGTCCTCTGTACAGAGGCTCAACTAGAATTTTTGAAATATATAACTTAGAAATGGGTTTATCCATGTGTTTTACGACAACAGAGGGGAGAAATTTTAAGAAAAATACACCGATAATTATTTCAATTGCTTATAACTCTGAAAATAATATGAATTTTTCAAAACTCACATGGTTGAGCCTCTGTGCAGAGGTCTAAGCTATATACAGGCAAAATATTATTATAATGGAAGCATTTTTCACAAAAGGAGAATATTTTGAAAAAAGGTTATTCTAAGTTAATTTTTTGCCGAAATAATGCATTTAAATAAATTTTTTTTGTCAAAATGTCCTTAAAGCAATTTTATACATGTATCCCAATCTAAGTGACACTAAATATCATGAAAAATATCCATTTATGCGTTTTTTAAAATCACGGTTCCGAACGTAGTTGGATACCTTAAGCAGTTTTTCGCAGTGAGCTAATAGCCATGGATGAGGCCTCTGGTTCTCTTGAATTTCTTCCAAATGGAAAAGAGATTTGGATACTGTCTGATAGTAGAAGTGCTATCCAGCTTTTGTTCAATTGGCAAAGTGTGAGAGATAAGGTCGGAGTGGCAAAACTCATCAAGTTAAAACGACTTTCCACATCGCATCAAATTTATCTACAGTGGATTCCCTCTCACGTAGATCTAGAAAGAAATGAGATTGCTGACACTTTGGCCAATGCTGGCGCTTGCGAGGTACCAGAGCCGTCAACATCCCTCACCTTTTTGGAGATTTTCTTTAGAAATAAACACCAGAATAAGACCGCTTGAATTGTCCCCCCCCCAGAGCACCATTGGTATCAGTGTTCTCGTCCTGGAGGCTCAATCTTAAAACAATGAAATTTTTCGAAGGATGCGAGAACTTTGAAATGTGCACGAACTGTTTTTCTGAGCCGGCCTCGCCTGCTCACATCCTCGAATGCCTAGGGCTCACCAAGCAGGATTTAGCAGACGATTCCTTGCTGGTGTTGGATTTTTTGAAAGTGTACGAAGTCATGGACCTAGTCTAGCACTGCTGACCAATGGGGGCGTACAACAACAATATTATGTCGAAGAAAGGTGTGAACAGGAAATAACAGCTTTCATCGGTGTTTTTTGACAACACCGTAAGTAAATTGGGGAGATGTACAAAATTGTGTTGATATTGACAGAAACAAATCATTCAATGAAAAAATATTCGTTTAAGTAAATAATTAAAAGGGGTTAAAGCATAATTAGTGTATTTTTGTTTGAATTAATAATTTTTTTTATATCTTTAGGTTGTAATTCTTTCTTAAACTTTTCGTCCCCCTTTTCATTGCAAAAAAATTGTCCACCTTACTTTAAAATAACTTGTTTCTAAGAATTTCAAACAGATAATCACAAAATAATCTAATCCACTATTTATAAGGAAGAGAATAAATATTGAATTCTAATGAATGTGTGTGTGTGTGTGAACGATAAAATATCCTTTACGTATGACAGTTCGTGTCTGTCATCGAACGTATTTCATCATCTACTTCTAAAACTGACTATTCCAGTTGCTGATTTATCATCATTAATGTATATGGTTTCGAAAACTTATGCAACAATCTCCAGAACCTTATATAACGTTTTTTTAAGTTAATGTTTGAAAATTATTCTAAATTGTTTGTGATGTGTTACGCATTTATTATTAAAAGCCATTATATTAAACATCGCAATCTTAAAAAAAAATGAAAAATGTAAACTGCAAGATAAAAACAAATTGCATCATTTTAAATTAAAATTAATCTAATTTAATATTATCGAAAACTTAGTCTGTGTCAAGTTCAAGGAACCAATTAGTTAAAACGAAATTTGATATACATGCACAATTGAGATTTAGTTACATATGTTTCGGATCAGTTTTAAAAGATAAAGTTTTAATACTAAAGTTTTTCAATTTTTCAAGAACCTGTTAGGGCTAATGGGTTTTTGAGTATCACAATATCTGGAGAAGAATATATATATATATATATATATATATATATATATATATATATATATATATATATATATATATATATATATATCAATGCAACAGTTTTCACAATGTCTCAGCATTTTTCAACACTGAAAGAAATATAATGCGAAAAATCTTTTAAAAATAATACACTCAATTAAAAAAAATTCATACAGTTAGGTTTATTTTAATTAAGTAGCATTCAGTTTTTCCATCTAAAATTTCTCAACAGAAATTAGAACATAAATTGAATCTAACAATAATATTGATGCTTAAACAAATTCGAATTGAAAAAAAGCTCAAAGAGGCAATCATTTAAGAAATAAAAAGCTTTAAATATAATATATATATATATATATATATATATATATATATATATATATATATATATATATAAATAAATGAGATACTTCCCAAGACCCAATGTATTCTTTTAAGTAAATTTAGCATTCAAATTAAGGGAAATTTAACTATCATTAAATGTATAACTTTTCTGCTTAATTCTGCACCAATAATTGCATGTTTTGATTAATTTTATAAATGATCTCTGTATTTTTCATTAAATTAAAACATAAAATAAAATTCTTCCCAGAATGAAAGTAACAAGCAAATGTTTAATAAAATTAAGCGTCTCGAAGTAGAAGTCGGTTTATGTAATTTTCTATTTAATTAAAATATTTAAGAAAGGAAACATTTATAAGTTGTTGAGTATTTTTTAAATCATGGTATCTTATTAAAAAGTCAAAAATGAAACAATGTTTCTACTTCCTTTTTTTTAATTAAAATACCCATCTCCCCGTATGTCCTTCATTTTTCTTCATTTTAGAAGTTGTTTCTATGTCATAAATACATGGTTATTTTTTACTTTTCTTTTTTTTTTCCAAATAATGAAGAGTGGTTGACTCAATTTGATCAGGTCAACCTTGCGTCAAAAACGGCTCCCAGCCACACCATGAACACAAACAAGAATTTCGGTTCTAAAACCGTACTTAGAAATTAGTTTTAATTTGATGAAATCCAATAATTCAATCTTATCTGCCATAAAAACCGGCGTATAACACGCACCCCTAAATCTCGATCGTTTTCTTTTTCGTTACAAGTGTATAATGTTATATAAATATGATTACTTTAAAAATAAATTTAAAAAAAGAGGCGAGCATAAAAAAAATTAGACTTTTACATATATGGAAAAAATGTTTATTTAAATGAAATGACATATCTTATGAACTTAAAAAGTTGTAGTTTAGAAGTATGCTATTTTTTTCAAAAGCCTGGGATAGTACCTCAAGTAAATGACTTGAAAACATAAAAGAATTGCATACATGCAGTTCAGGTTTCATCGTAGGAAAGGAGGTGCGCTTTATATATATATAATCGGTGAATATACCTGAAAATTAAACAATGTAGCTTGAAAGTGTAGGAGCACGTTATACGCTGGATATTACGGTAAGTTAAAGAAATGATCATGTTCAATGTATTGAGAGATGTACGATAAAAAATTAGATGAACCTTAAAGTTATATTTACCGCGAATATTACTAAGAAATAATTAATTTCTAAATAACAACACGAAAATTTTGATTTATGGAGCACGTACCGTAGAAACCGTCAAATAACGCGCACTTTTACTTTCAGGCTGCAGCTTTTAATTTTTAGGTGTACTCGGTGTATAACGCGCTCTCCCTTTTTTACGAAGAAACCTGAAATGTACATACGCAATGCTCTTATATTTCGGAGTAATTAATTCAAAGTATTATTCCAAGCTTTAGTAAAAAAATTGTATTTTTCTAGAACTATCACCCATAAAATTCATAAGAAATGTTATTTCTTTCAAAGAAACAGTATTTCGATCTATGTTGAGGTCTAATTTATATATTTCTATGCTCATCTTTTTTCTTTATTTTTAAAGCTTCCATTTTTATACCCAGCGTATAACGAGCGCCCGTAAATTTCGATCTTATTTTTGTGTTAAAAGTGCGCGTTATACGCCGGATTTTAACATAGTTCTCGAGCAGGGGTGAGCAAATAGCTGCCAGCAAAGTTTTTTTTTGTGCCCCGCTAAGACAGTTAGAAAATCCATTATAAATCGAAATTTCTTTCCCGGGTGCGATTAAAGATCTGTCTTGTATTTTTCACTGTTAGGAAAACAGAATTCCTTTTTTAGAAAAACGAAATACCTGAAAGTGTTCTTGGAAAGAGATCATGTGTAGAGGTGGGAAGACAAGGTCATACATACTCAGAATTTTAAAAAAATGACCCTAAATTAAACTTGCTCTGTTATTTCATTATATGTTGATATTGACGGAACACACACACATGAGGATCTACAGCTTGAACTTATTAACTTGCAATCAGATCACAATGTGAAGGAAATGTTTCATACTACACTCATGTCCGTAAATTAAGGATAATGAAGTTCAGGCAAAGAAAAAGACAGAAGCAAAACAAATTAGACTTATTTGTAAAGTCTATTTATTAAACAAAAGGTAAAGAGCAAAAAATATGCTATGTGTTTGACATAATTAATAAAAATTGCAATTTTTACTCCCTGGCGCTCTCCATATTAAAGTCCGGTGAGAATCAGACTGCAAACTAAACCTGGACTCGAACGAAAAAAAAAACATCACACAAGAACACTGTTGTGGTGTCCACAATGCATGCTCTCTACTCCAGGTTAATCGCAGGTGACAGTGAGTTGCGGTGAGTGGAACACATCTGACAGGCCTACGAGCATATAGACCAATGTGCCCTAAGCGTCTGTACACGGTCTGCCTTGAAACTGTCGTACCGGTAGCTGAAGAGAGCTGACGATACAGGTCTGATGCTGTGCTTCGTCTGTTTTTTTGGCAGTAACTGCCAAATACCGGTCCTCATTCGGTGTTGTAACTCGGGGACGACCTGTGCTGTAACATCTACTCACATTACTATCATCTTGGAATCGTTGCCAAAGCCTGGAGATGACACTCTGGGCGATTCCAAGTTCCTCGGATACCTCCAGCTGGGTACGCCCACATTCCAGTCGTCCAATAATTCTACCACGTAAAAAATCATCCAAATGCTTCCTTTGTGCCATAACTATGCGGTTATTGCACTGAAAGACTTTTAAAGCGCTTGTGAACAATTTTACTTCTTTGCCACCATTCCTTATATACCCCTCTCTTACACTCTCGTCATTGTGACGTACTATCCGCGCCATCTGGTGGTTTCCTGTAATTTGCATATTCTTCCTCAAGATGTGTGTGATAATACTACAGGTGAAATTTTTATTTTAGAGTTCAATTTCTGTGTGATTCTGAATTATTCTTAATTTATGGACATGAGTGTATGACTAATTGATTTATACAAATATTTGTCAGCTGGTAAATGTCCGGGTGTGAAGAAATTTGCGGGGAAATTGTACGTTATATTTTAATCAACATATATTTGTGTGTGCATATTTTTCTTGCATGAAGATGAACAAGAGTAAGTATAGATTTATGTTGGCAGACAAACTTGCAGAATGTGATGAGAATCTCATCAAGCAATCTCACTCTTGATTTAAAAAGATTGTATAAAAGAGTATTATAGGGTACATTTGTCTCATTAAACTGATTCTACAATTAAAAGTGCTTGCAGTTATATGTAATATAAAATTAGTACAATAAATAAATGGCATTAAACCCTATCTAACTTACATCTAACTTATTCTTATCTTAATTTCATCTAACTTACATTTATTACTTTTTAAAATAAATGCAATCATTTTAAATAGATGCTGCCCGCCGATATCCTCCTCTAACACAATGTGGCCCGCAAGGCAAAACAAATTATCCACCCTTGTTCTAAAGCCATTCGAACAAAATAGCATAATTGAAAAATGTTCAAAATTAATATGTATGAAAAATCTATACTATGAGAAATAAATTAAGTCATTCATGCATATTTATTCAAGGGAGCTCTCAATAATACTCCTATAACTGTTTTTTTTCTATATTATTATTCTATTTTCGGAGATTACCATTCACATTATGATACAGTTGAATCTGTTTTTGTGCGGTAAATAGGAACCGCATAAAAATAAACGCACAAAAAATATTCAAATATTTCATAAATTCTTACATATAACAAACTAATTCGTGGAAATACTACAGAGATTTTTTAATACGGTGGATAGGGACCGCATAAAAAAGTCTCATTTATAAAATATGCCAATTATTTACGAAATTTATGTGAGAGTACTTCCGTAACAAAATAAATAATTAAATATTACACATTGAAACATTTTGAAAACATATAGTTTCTCATTGTAAATGAAAACGTTTTCAAAATGCATCTACATAATTCATTGCTGCTCATCGTAATCCAAAGCCATGTGATGAATAAGTTCAAAATCGCTTTCGTCACTTGAAGGTACAATTTCAATTGATTTATTTTTTTACAACATAAAGTAAGAGATAAGTTTTTGTGACGAAGGTTGGGTGATCAATTGCTTGTAAATTTCACGATAACCAGATAAACATGATTGAAGCCTTTTTTTGGAATTTTATACTCCTTTCATAATTGGTTTCTATTTTAAGAAAATGCTTTTCCAATTTGTTCGAAAGCTGGATCCCTGCATACTTTTATCCTCTCTCAAAGAATCCAGTTCTTCTTGTCCGTTTTCATAATCTATCAAATTATTCATAATGTCACTGTCATTGAAAGTTTCGTCTTCAATCAAGCGCGGGTTGCTGGAGCGTTGAGAGAAAGCAACTGAATGCACATTGTCGCAAGACTGTTTAGAGCGTCTTGAAGTGTCTACATTTCAGTGGCGTAACGTACAACCCCGCATCACGGGGGAAGGGGGCAGGACTCTAGGAACCCAAGACCTGACTAACACTAAATACGTTTTTGCCCAATTTATAAAATATTAAAGGTGAAACCTGACTTTCAGAAGGGAGGGGAGGGTCCTAACATTCTCCATTACGTCACTGGTAAATAGATAGAAAACATTTCAGTGGCGCTAAAGCCATTGAGATTCATACACCGCATAAAAAAGCGCGCATAAAAAATCGCATAAAAAAGACCGCACAAAAACACGTAATGATATTTCACTAAATACTTTATAATTTTCTTAATATGTAGTTAGAGAAAATTGCGTTTCTCTCTCGCTCTCTCTCTTCCTTGTTTTTGTTATCATTTATACTTTACTTCGTTAAGTATAAATTCTGTTGCTTATATAAGGGACTAAATATATTTATGTAGAATTCTGTGAAAATAAAAGTTATTTAAAAATCTGTGCATTGTTTTTAAACTGAATTGTGCCATCATTTATATTTAAAGAAATTCACTTTTGCCCTAGTAAATTCATATAAATAGCAATAAAAATATTTCCATTTTTCTATTACAAAATATAGAGATGAATTATTTATAATCTACTTTAATATATATGCAACAAGTTTTTTATTTGCTATTTTAAAATTTTACATTTGGTCATCATACTATGAATTGCTCTAAAATAATGCTTTTGTTATACGATAGAACAGCAGTTCTTAAAATTTCGATCGCCGAGGCTTCTCTTTATGAATCAGCCTGATAGCAAGGCGCCTGAAATTTTGAACACACCTCCCTGACTATCTACACATGGCTGAGTATTTTAAAGGTTCCTTAATAGTCATAAGACTTCCTCTGCTATTTGTATAGACTTTTAAATACTTTTTTTTCATTTAAAAACAATAAACATCTAACCATTCTATATGTATATAAAACTATTACAAAATACTAATTTGAAATAAACAAATAACACAGACGCAATTCGATTAGGAGATCGAAACGGATGCAATCGTCATCGTATTGGCGCGCTATGTGAATTCAGTTCTTAATCTTTGCACATGTGTATCTATTATATATTTTTTTGAAAATATAACATTTTAGTAATGGCTATGTGGTTGCAAACAATATAAAAACTGAATTAATATTCTAAATCGAAATAAATGTACTTGTAAATATTTTTGTTGGGGAGAATTTAGTAATCTTGTGTAGATGAAACATCTTTCAATTTCTCAACGAGGTCTTTCAGAGTCTGTAAAAAAAGGAAATTTTTTAACGGTGGATGAAATTCTTTGCAGACCCCCTAGAAAAGCGCAACGGATCATCGGCTGTCCGCGGACCATAGTTTAAGAACAGCTATTGTAGAGCGTACATCAAAAATCTATATTTCAAAAATTCTAAAGAAATTTTAATTATAGAGACACTTTTTAGAAATCTTTTGGGTTTAAATAAATGGTAAAATGATACGTAATGTAAATAGTGGCCATAATTTATAGTAATGTGAGCTGTCTTTTAACGAGTCAAACAGTGTTTAAATTTATTTTTAGTTGAAAGAGCTGATACCTTTAACAATACTTATAATATTATTATGAAAACAAATATTTTTAACATCACAGAAGATTATAACATTATTTATTTACATATTATTGAGCCAATAATTAAATATTTTAAAAAATCTTCGCTTAACTTAATTTGAAATGCACAAATGTTAAAACTTTTAATGGCTAATACCTAAGTAAATAAGTAAAAAAAAAAATTAATGATTTTTCTTCCAAACATTTATTTTCAAATAATCTATATAAAGTGAATTCATTTCAGTTGAATAGCTTCTAGAAATATTTAAATACCGGTTGATTCAAAAATAATGTGACCGATTTCAGAGTACCATAAATTTTTATCAAATTAAGTTGTTTGCATAAAATTTTCTACAGGTTTTCCTTAAGCATTAAGCATAGTACACTTTGCATAAACGTTTGGGCCAAGTCAAAAGAGCTTTTTGACCTCTTTTGGGGGTATTTTTCCAACTTCCTCTTGGATTGCTTTTTGAAGATCTTCGGGTGTTCTTACTTTACGGCTGTTGAATTTTTTTTATATATACTATATAATTATTTTTAATGTATCCATTAAAAATAATTTAAAGGAACACAATCAAGGGATGGTGGTAGCCATTTCTCATGAGGCAGAAAATTTATTTTTTTATCTTTCAGCCATTTTATAGTTTATTTTGCAGTATGATTTTGTGCATAATCTTGGTGAAAAACAAAGTTTCCTTGAGGGTAAACGTATTTACTTTTTGATAAAGTGTATTCTGAGAGTACTCGTATTTAACATCAATTTTAGCCTTTGGTCCTAAAAAGGTGGTTTGGTTAAGCCTTGAGAGGATATTCCCAACCATACCATAACCCCTGACGTCCAACTTGTTTTTTGAAAAACAGCTGTGCCTTTGTGACATTTTTTTACTGAAATATATTGTATTTTCGTTTTGCGAGTTGTAAATGACAGATGAAACAGTGCTTCATCCGAAGTTAGCCATGCTTTGTATCTACCTATGCATAACATTAAATACAGAGGCCAGAAACATTTTCTTCGTTTTTCTACAGATTTAATAAACATTTGAAGACAGACTGATTTATTCACTTTTTAATAGCCAATTTTCATTATCTGACGACAAATTATTGCTTGTGGTACCTGCAATTTCCTTGCTAATGTTCTTTAAGGCTGAGTATTTTCTACAGTGATAAGTCTTTTCAGCTTCATTTTTTTCTTTTTCCCCAAGGACTTCTTTCGTCCAAATGTTTTTTCTTGGAGCTTTTGATTGACAGTCAAATTTTATATCTTTTTGAAGCTTAGATAGTAATCCATTAGCAAAATGTATTTTCTGATTTTTAAATGCTTATTGATAGCAGAATTTGAGCAAACATTCTACAAAAACTGTAAAATTTCGTTTTTGGCTTAATAATCTAATTTCGGAGCAATAATTTACTCCCATTAATAAAAATAGTTAAAATAGTAGTTTAAATGTTTCATTCTTAAAATATAACTAGCAGCAAAGCGATAAAAATTTACCGTTCATAATTATATGCTTTTGGAATTGGTCACACTAATTTTGAATCAACCGGTATAATTGAAAGTAACAAATGAATACATTTTTCTCTTACTTTATATAATTTTACTTACAATTCTTTCTTTTAAAATATAATAATTTTCAATAACTTTTACACCTTTAAATTTGATGAATTTTAAATGGTTGTTAAAGTCTTATGGTAGCTGCCATTTTTTATGATTTTACTATGTTTAAATGATTTATAGAATGCCGAAATTAGAACTGTTACCAAAAAACATATTCTTAGAGTAAGCAGCAAATTATATAAAATTGCAAACATTACAAACAAAAAATGAGGTTTTTAGAACAGTGCTTCTCAAACTTTCAGTATTTACGACCCAATTTTCAATCATAAATTTCATCGCCGACATACAATAACAATGTATTGAATGCAACAAAAATTTACTTTGGCTCTAAAGCCGCACAATACGACTTTAATTATGAGCCATACATAAATTATTAAGATAAGTATTAAATTTTGTTTATGACAAGTTATGGAAGGCATTAGTAATTATGAAATTAACTTTTAATTTGGTACTGATAAATTATTTTCAGAAACATTGGGTAGCATTGACACATTTATAAGTATACTAGCTCGTATACCCGTTGTTCGCACGGGTGAACTGAAAAATTAAACAACACAGATTGAAAGATAAAGAAGTTTTTAATGAGTTAATTTTCGTGAAAATCGCAAATTAAACAAAAAAAGCTTTTTGTATATCTCAGCTAAACAAAAAAAAAAAAAAAAAAGAAAAAAACACCTTTGTTAAATTTTAAGTATATAGATCTAATAGCAGATAAAAAGGATTTTTTTATTTATAACTCCCCTTAACAATCTTGAGGGTCGATTTTTGAAAATACCTCCCTAAGCTGATCTCTGCTCAGCAAAAGTAACACATTGTTAAAGGTTTTGTGTAATGAAAGTTTAAACTAGTGTAAATAATTTATATCTGAAAGTGTAATACACTAATATTACTTTCTGTTGTATTTATTTTATGTTAAAATTGTAATATTCGCAAACAACGCCGTTTCTTAAATTATAATGACGATTCAATGAAAAACATAGCGAAATGTTAACCATAGAGTCAAGTTGGCAAATGTCTAACTACTTTCATAGCTCGAGCTTTATTAGAGCTTTGTAAGACCCGCCGTGTAGGGGTACAATGCACGTTAATAAGTTATCCACCGCATTATGATTTACTGAAGTTTTTTTCATACAATATTTTTTTTTGAATCACTACATTGAAAATTAAGGGATATACATAAACAAAATACTCCACTTTGGCAAATGTAATCCGTTAGAACTAATAAATTAATTAAAAGATATTCCACTGTAAAATTAATTATATACACCATTCACTTAAAATAAATAGTCAAATAGTTTTTCTAAAGTCTCCATTAACATACAAAAACATAAGACACTTAAATTTTGACATAAACTATTTTTTCGGGACAAAAATAATAATATTTGCAATCCGTTGAAAACGCAATATCTGCTACAAAATTATTCGCCTTCCACGCTAAAATACTCTTCCTCGAACCCGTGATGATGCCCGTTAGAAGAGTGGATTTCAAAGAATATTCATGCTAAGTATTGGTAGAATATTCCTTCTAAGTTGGTGTGGTGTGGTGTGGTAGTTAGGAGAAGGGGGGCAGCTCAGGTGTCGTTCCCGTCACTTGACCATGGTTCAAAATTATGTGGTCCGTTTCCAAAAGCCCTCGTGTAGCTGAACAGTGCGACGTTAATATTCACTCACTCTAAAAAATACAGTACAGTAGTTATAATTATTTTTATACTTAAAAATGCAATATCTGCCTATTTAATTAAAATTATAGCGTTATAATTAACTACTAATCACAAACAAATTTGAAAATTTGTCCAAATGATGTAGTGTGAAAGAGAAAGTTTATTTACTTTAAGTACCAGAACCGATAAAAGCATTTATTTTGAAAAAAAGATCAATTTCTTACTACCAAATGGGCATAATAAAATCATAAAAAAAACATTCAAATAAAGAGAGATTTATAACAACCTCTCCCTTCAAAACTTAGTTTTATTATGAAATAAAAAAAAATTAAGGATTATGCCGATCACGGGAATTACTTAGAAGCGAGTGCCTTGCGTAGCCAAAACAAAAAGAGTTTCTTCACAAACAAGAGATAGATATATGCTGTCGTGGGCTTTTTACAGCGCACGCCAGAATTGCTTGCAGATGGCAGAATATTTTCCTACTTACTTGACAAATATCGTTATATTTTGGACACTTCACACAATATCTTTATAAATTATAGCCAATGCTATAAATTATAGCCTATGTGTCATTCTGATGTATAAGCTATATTACTGTTAAGTTTCATTAAAATCTATTCAGTTGTTTTTGCGTGAAAGACGGCAAAACATCCTCACAAACTTTTGCATTTATAATATATATCTAGATTATATCAGGGTGAAGCTGTATTTAATTTTATTATGTAAGAATGTAATTTTTTAATTCAGTAAATTATACTAATCCCAGCTATTTTATTCCACCTTTTTAATTCTCTCAGGGGCCGCCACATAGAGTTATCCCGCCCCTAGTGATGCACGCCCCACAGTTTGAGAAACGCTGGTTTAGGATAACTAATTACTAAATTTAAGTCATTGGAAACTTTTCAGGCTTAGATGAGTTGACTGAAAGTTCTGAATTTTGCTTTACGCATTTTAAATTCGAAAATTTTCAGTTTTAAAGATATTTAATAAAGCCTATTGTAAAATAAATAGTTTGAATTAATAATTTAATGAATGAAATTACGGTAGATTAAAACACACACATTTCGCGTGTCACGCATCCGAAATATTTTCATTCTGTTCTGATGAATCACTCTTGAGTGATCACCCAATCTTCTTTTCATTAAGACACATGGTTCCTCCCTCCAAATTAGTTCAGTGAACTTAGTAAGGAGCGTTAACCCGAAACTTAAAACTAGAGACGGTCGGAATGGTGACTTTATCAAGCAGAAGCTTCCATCAAAATTTTGTCTTTTGTCACCGAGTGAATACAAACATGCGATAAGATAGATTCTCTTCCTAAGATCAGTGAACAACAAAATATATCCCCAATTCCCCCTGCCATCTTTCTAATCTCTGCTATCCGTATATTGACCTACCATATTTCGCCATTTCATCGTGTAGGTAATAAGTGTACGTACGGGCAGAGAGTCCATATATTAAAAAAATTTCGATAAATGTTCGGAAAAGAAAATTATGCTTGTGAAGATATATGTTCGTGATGATATGATCTGTAATGGTTATGCAACTAACACGTGTTATACGAATCTTTGAGTATAAGAGTCATTGAGTAAATCGCAGTTTTATCGTTCAATAGATTGTCTATATGTAACAAATGATACTTCACTAGTTGTATGTATTAAAATATTCATACATAATTGGAGAGATTATGCAAATTCTGGATAACAAATATCAATCGATCTCCTGATCGCCGATGAAAAGGTCATTCTTAATGCGCATTCTAATTGATATCTTGATAAGAGAACTTGAGTGAGGATAACAGTTTTTCTCTGAACGCGTAACTTAGGTATTCCATTAGAAAGGGACTTTTATTAATTTCAATAGCATCTACTTTTTTCATTCATTTCCTGGAATGTTTTATGCAAATTTAAAATGAAGTGAAGTTAACCTCGATTTCGAGTTCAATAAGTAACAAAGTTATTGGATGCAATTAAGAGGGAAGTATAAAATTGTGTACAACTTCCTTAAGGGACTAAATGTTGACTGTATCATTGGAATTTCTCACTGACTTAACCTAGTATGCTGTGAATTACACTTAAGCTAAGGTCTAATTAATACTCGCAAATTGTCTATTTCATTTATTTATTATTTGATTCCTATTTAAAATAACAAACAATTAAATCTTCAGTTGAAACTTATCTACCTTATATTCTTTTACGAAGCGGTTAAATCATTTATCTTAAATTGATAATTATAGCCTTATTTATTACTTTTTATTACTTTACTATATTACATACTTTTATTTTTATTTTCACTACTTTCTTTCATTTTATCTTTGATGCTGAGAATCTGTGGAAACACTTGGTTAAATAAAAAGAAAAGCCCTATTTTTTTATTCGTTTCGATATGAAACTAACTTTTCAAAAAGTCCAAAATCACAAAAATAAATATAGTATTATTACACACACACACAGATATATATATATATATATATATATATATATATATATATATATATATATAGTCGAACTTCTATCTAACAAAGTCGTTAAATCCCGAAAAAAAAGTTCACTATATGGAAAATTCGTTATATAGAGGTTCATCTTCCAATTTTCTTTAAACTACATAAAACATATTTTAAATTCATAAACACGATATATTTAAAAAAGTAATTATTCACACTTTTTTTTTGTAAATTAATATATATTTATTTCATATACCTTGCCTATAAAAAAAGAAAGAAACCCGCAAGAAAAGTTCTATGACGCTTTTATCCATTTCCTGAAAAATTAAATATTTTTTTTGACTCTCAAGCCCTTAGGTTTTGACATTTTTGAGCTACGAGAAACGAAATTACCAGTACGATTGATCAACATTACAAATGAACGGAGACTAGTTTAAGGACACGGAACTCTATTGAGGGTAAAAGGGGATATTGAAGTGGTTTCCAGTGAACTGGACAAAGGGAAGGAGGTGAGTTTAAGGTTGCACTTCTTGGATAAAATGTCCAGAATTCTATTGCTCTTGGTGAGTTAGGCACCTAATAAAACCAGTTCAAGATTTATGACTACTTTAAAATGTGTTAAACAAAAGAATAACTTGAAATGTCCTCGAATAATTTAAAATTAGGGAGAAAGAAATTGAATCACAAGAGAAAAGTTCGTTATATAGAAAATTCACTTCGCTACTGGGAGGTTATTTTATCGTGAAATTTTCTTTGTTCCGGGAAAAAGTTCGCTATATAGAAAAATTCGCAATATAGAGGTTAGTTATATGGAGGTTCGACTGTACTTACACAATTCCAATGCTCTTTTTCTTTATAAAAAAGAATTCACAGAATAATATAAACAATTTTCAAATAGTTATCGATTAAATTGTCGTCAAATAAATAATAAATTAACAATATAGCAAGCACATAATATCTCGAAATTATAATAATTAAAAAAATATATCTTTTAATTTCTCTTTATACAGATAGTATTGATAGAATTTTAAACATTATTTTAACATTATGGATGATAAATTCAGTTTTAATATTTTTTTGGAATGAGTTTCGTTTAGTTATAATATCTTTAGAATTTTATTTTCAACAGTAATATATTTATAAAATGATCATTCTTATTCGCTTACAATTTAACAATTTTTGATTAATAAGAGTAGTGACAAAAATTTATGTTACAAAATTTAAAAGTTAGGATTTTTGGAATGTAACTTTTCTAATAATTTTTTTTCCATTCATAGATTTGCAATAAGCTGAATGTTATCCGTTTGATATAAGTTTTTCTTATTTTCTTAATGTTTATAACTTGTTATATGCTTAAAGACTCCATCTGGAAATTGTGCAACTCTTTACGCTCATTAGATATCATGCCGACCTAATCCGTATCACCTCCATTTCCACGGTGTTTGAAGGATAGTACCTTGACCTTGGTTTTCTCCATTAGTAAATACATCGAGAATCAGTACTCAAATTGAATCCCCAATCATTAGGGAAGAGCACAGGTCCATTGTTCTCGAGTCAAAAATGATGTAGTCTGTACCATGACAATCAGCCCTTACCACTTGGATTGAATAAGCTACAGACCATTTGTCTCATGGCAAAAAGTCTGCTTCATTAAGCCTTTGATAAAAAAAAGTATCCTTCTAAATTAAGATACTAGAAGAGTGAAGAGCAAGTTGAGATGCTGCTATCTTCCTATTACGCCTTTGAGTTAAAACCAAATACCAGTCATCTTGGCTTATAGTGACCCTGTAAATGGTCTACTGAATATTATTCTGGATATCTGGAACAAATTGCATAATCTAGAATCCACATTTTAGGATATGTTACAGCTATCTTGCTGCTTCCACTTTGGATTGACTTGTCTCCAATCTTGTCACTGCTCTCCATCGTAATCTATCATCTAGACGTGTTTTTTATATCATTGTGGGCAAAAGCTTCAAAAACAGTTGTAAGATTTTAGAAAATCGAGGGAAATTGAAAGCTCACAGAGTAATATTTGGAGTAGCTGCCTTATCTGGTAGAAATAGAGTTTTATTAGGTAGTTAAGAAAATCATCTATTCTTTTTTATATTGTAATGAACAGCCCGTGCCATACATTAATGTGAGGTCAGAAGGAAGATTAGCCATTGTCAATGCAAGTTTATTTGTTAACAATTCTCAAAAAAGACAGAAATTCAACAACCCAAATTAAGAAATGCACCAATTGTTAAATATGGGAGCAATAGGGAGGCAGACGAGACACTAGAATAATAAGCAATAAATCGGATCACTTACGTCAAGGTAATACACCTTCTAATTGAAATCGATCTCTAGTCTAATTTAACTATTAATTGACCAAATCTTCAATCTTAATATTAATCACATAATCTACGAAGTACTCTCGCCTAGCTTCACGTTAATCAATCACTACTAACCTTTAGCAGTCTAAGCTCACTCTCCTCCTTCATTTCCGAATTAAAGGTTTTCTGAATTTTCAATAATTTGTTTACAAAATCTGACGGTGTCTGACACCTAACTTGCTTTGACGCATAAAACTCAGCCTCCAACTGCGATCTATGTCTGACCACAGAAAAGCTTTCCGTTAATGCTTTCTTTAGAAGAGCAAAATCCGTTGCTATACTTACAAATTTTCATCGAAAAAGTTTTTGAAAAATCTTCAAAATTGTTATTGTTTCTTAACTTCTACTCACCAGGGAATTACAATAACAACTAATTGATGTTTTTTTACATAATAAGTACTAATAAACATGTTAAAATATTTTTGAAATTTCTCCCTTTAAGTATGTTATACACCAACTTCGTTTCTTATGCATTGATATACTTAGAAAATCTTAAATATTCATGTAATTCCAGTCGAGACTTTCTCCTTTATGTATGAGATAAATCGATAAATGACAATCGAAGAGTAGGTTCATGTTTCGCGTCTCATTTTCTTATCTGATTCGTACAAAGATATCACTAGCATAAATCAGAACAAGTGTAAAAACTATTTGACAGACATGATCCATTTTTCTTGCACAAATATTTATCAATTTTCATTAATTTATGGCGTATCAGAACATTTATTTTTGACTTTTTTTAGTGCTCAAAGTGTTTAATCACTCCATACACGGTCAGATCAAGGCCAGTTTTCCGTTAGAGGAATGTCTTGATAACTCAAGATGTATCAGGAAATTAGTGCTGACAAATCTAAAATAATCACACTAAAATACAAATTTTTCTAAAGATTTTGAAACCCTCTTTGTGCTTTAGACGATAAATTTCGAGTCATTGAGAAGGATAAAAGGGGCGGTTAAAAAGTGAGAAATAACATACCACAGAGTTTAAACAGATATCAACGGGGAAAAATGTTTTTTTTTTTAAATTCGACAGCGCTTCATTTGTACTAAAAGTGGGGATGTACGAAATGATAATTGAATAAAGCTATTTCCATCTTAGTACATGACAAATTAAATGATTGTGTGAAAGATAATTTATTGATTTATTGAATATATAATTTTGACGAAAAATAATATGATTAATAAGTATTGTTTAAATTGTTTAAAATAAATCTATTAATTACACATTAATGTTTACATTATTTATTACGTGATATATTCAGAAATATATAAGCTAGATAAAATTTTGGAATTATTTTCTGTTACTATCTTCTACATACGAATTTCAAGATATATACTAAAAAACCATGCATATATAAATATAAAGAAGTAAAGCAAAAATATAAATATAACTAGACAGTACAGGTCAAAAATAAGTTAGCCACAGAAGTACAAAAGCAAACTCTTAGTCTCAGGAACTAAGATTACTGGTTTAAACATTATTTTTAGGCCTCCACCTGCAATTTGCCGATAATCATATGAAGATTAATATTATACATAATACAAAGGGCTATCGTAATTAAACTTGGCCTATTAAGAGTACTGTGAGGATGTAACTAAAGTTGGGGTTCATTAGCAAATTAGTTGATAGATAATTCAAAGGATGCTCCAAGCAATGACTGACATAAGTCTCTTTCAAACATTATTGTATGTGTGTGTGTGTGTATTACACAAAATAATAATTGGGGCGCTGCAAGTGGAAACGGAAACAATCTGATTTGCATTAGACGTTGGATTGCGTTCTGTGAGATATGGGGATAAAATGGAGGAAATCGAGAGAGTAGCATTATTTCATATAAGATGGCCAGATTAAATTATTGCTAATAGACATACTATTTAACCAAAACCAGGGACCTACAACCATGTTGTTGTAATTGATCATGGATTTCGAGGTCAAAGAAGTTGTGTTAGGGAAAAAATGTTTCCACAAGGTATTGCCGAAAGTCTATCAGGGCAGAAAATGTTTCAGAGGTAGCAATGGCAGTTGTCGAGCAGTCATTGGCGAATGATCATGGCTTTAAAAGTGAACAAGCAGTGTCATGACAATTAGACATATCGTATGGAACCGTATGGAATATTCTTATAAAAAATAGAGCACTTTTTTCCGTATAAAACCAGCCACAACCAGCAACTTTTTGTACCAACACTAACCACCGCTTATCTTTCGTACTGATTTCTCCTGCCTGAGTTGAAATTGACGACAACTGAAAGTGGAACATCATCTGGAGTGAGGAGGAACATTTTTATCTTAACGGAATTAAAGGGCGAATGTAAAAAGTCGGGGATAATCAGCTTCCTACAATGCCTGCCATCTTTGGATGAGATAGGAATGTAGCATGTCCTCGTGCAATAAATGCATAACGGCGAAGTGTGGTACACCAAATAAAGGTCTATTTAACAAGTTTATCACCACGATTCAACACAGCAAAAGAATCATCAAGTACTTGAAATAGGCTATAAACTGAGTCTTATATTACATATACATATGTACAAGTTTGTAATTCTCTGCACACAAATGCGATTTGCTTTTCAATTGAATATGCTGACTTAGATTTCAATTGATGACGCAGTCACTGAACCACCTGATTTGAAGCACTTTCTGGCTTAGTAGTATTGGATAATTAACCATGTAATGCGGTGTTTTTGCCAAACACCAAGTTCCTTGAAGTGCAACCATATATTTACTTTAGGAGCTGCTTTGAGTCAAGAAAAACAATCAAAAGCACAAGTACTTTTTGTTCTGTGACACAATTGCTGTCTTTAATGGTCGAATGAATTCTTTGATTAGCTCATTACTTTGAAGGTGGTACGCAACTTTACGTATTTGTTTTACCCTAAACAACCTCGAATGAACCTTAAAGAGGTATGATTCGAATAGGCTTTCTTAATCTGTTCTAATTATACTAGGTACATCAGAAACAAGTGTAAAGTTGTAAGGATATCAATGGTTGTTAAACAATAGATAAATCTTTTTGAAGGTAGAATAGGTTCGATAAGATCTAAATTAACATGATCAAAAGGTGCCGGTATGTCATGTAAATTGTTGAAATGTTCGAGCCGCATTTTCAAGTCAAACTTTAAGTAAGTAAATTCAAAATCAATCAATGGGGTAATTATTGCAGTTTTAGGAATGTCATTTTTAGGTATTGGTAAGTCATGGCATGAATGAGCAATAATTAACTTGGAAAAATTGTTTTACCATGAACCAATTGTCCCAAATCCTGTGGCCCGTGGAACCCTAGGGGACCCCAGTGACTTTCTAGGGAGTCCATGGAGTCTTTCATGTGATGTTAAGATTTTTCTCTTGTACAGACTCTAGAAGGCCTATTAGAAAAAACTGAAATATTTGCTATTGTAAATTAGATCACTGAATTGCCCTCCCCCAAAATAAAAGAACTCTACTAGGACATGTATTTCGATCAAGAATATTAGACCAGAGAGAGGTGTTCAAAATCTTGGGGTACTACGATGTAAGGCTGAAATATAAAAGGGGGTCCATGGAGATCAAAATTTTAAGAATAGCTGCATTATAGAATCTAAATCAATAATTATTTTTGCGTTTAATGCCCTATAACAGTCTAGTAGTCGTATGTCTATAAGCGTTTTACTTATAATATGTAAAAGGAATGTGTAGTTGTTTTCAGAATTCAGTTTGGTTATGTTTTTTCTATCATATATCCAAATTCTTTTTTAGTTTTCTGATAAATTTTAGGTAAAAATTTTGCTTTAGCATGAACTGGTTACTCCTTAGTTTCTATAAAATGAACTTACCATATTTAATTGCTCTGCTTTGGAATGAGATGAATTTTTTAATTTATGATATGCATTAATTTCAGAAAGAGCATAACGTTGATTTACAATTTTGCTCTAAGTTATGTGTGCAACTAAGTTTTGTCTGCGCATCTATGAATTTATGTTTTTAAAAACGACAACTGAGTCAAATTTTGTCAAAAATTCTACGCCGATTATTGGAGATGAAACATTAGCGATGAGGAAATTTTATTTAAATGTTTATCTGAGGTCAAAATTTAAATAAATAACTTTATTGCTTGATTTTTGTATTATTCGCAGTAAAATGTTCTTACATATGGTTAATAAGCTTTTGTTAGGCACGTCATATGTATTTAACCTATTTGAATTTTCGGTTACTATTCCGATTCCTGCAATTTGTTTCAGAAGTAGTTGAGCAGAATAACAGCCAGCAGATTTTTATTAAATAGAATTAAATTTACACGTCATATAAATTTACATTAAATATATTAATAAACATTATGCTGAAATTTTCTACGTTAATACCATTATAGTTTTTAGAAAAAGTTTGCCTTTTGCGATGCTGAGTTGAAAGGTTTGCCTGTATGTAAGCACTTCAATTTATTTAGTTAATGTATTTAGATGGTAAAAAGAGCTATGAAATTAGGATTTTTGCAATGTTAGGCTTCACAAAGGATTATGATCCTGAAGTTTTCTGAATTCTAAGCATTTTTTCATAGATTTGCTGTAGCAGTGAGAGGTAATTGGTTAAGGATGATAAATTGGCTTGTGTATACTAACTAGCAACTGTTACAACCAAAGATTTCGGACTTTACCTGTTGTAATTTCAAGAAAAAGAAGAAAAAATAGAAAGAGAGAAAGATAAAAGTCTAAAATCAATTTTGGACTTCTTTGAAAAGGACATTACTAATTTTTCTTACAATTACATAAAAAGAATTCATATTCTTGATTATATTCTTGGTTTCCTGCATAGCGTCAGAAGTAAACATTTTACTTTGCTCATCTCTTTACTGAGGTACTGAAGAAAGTAAAGTCATATTCGCGCGCGCGATTTAAAAAGATCTAGTAGATATTTAATATGGAAATTGAAACTTTTTAAAATAGCAAAAATATTAAAAACCGTCACTATGCATATATATCTGAACCTCTTCTCGACTAATAAAATTTTTTTTGATGGTATACCAACTAATTCAAATTTATTTACAAATTTTTCCATTTTTCTCCTCTAAAATTATAATTTAATTATGAATTAATATCATTTAAAAACCTTGCATTTAGAAAAAACTTTAAAATGTTCTTTCTTGTTCGACAAGAGTCCTCGCCGTAAGGTAGCAGAAATACTAACATACAAATTGTACCTTACTGCATTGTTTCCTTCAAGAATAAACATATGGTTGCGATAGCCTAGTGATCAAGATCACGTCACGAACTCGTGATTTGCATGTCATGAGTTCAAGCCTTGTATAGCTGAAGACCCTCTGTGCACAGGGGTTCGGTGCACGTTAAATATACCGAGGCTCAAAAGTCCTCCCGTTGGTGTAGTGTGAAAGTTAGGAAAGGGGAGATTCTATCTCAGGTATCATCCTCGTCACTTGACCATGGTTCGAAATTACGAGGCCCGTCACCAATTGCCATTCTCCAGTGAAAAAGTAGTATGTAAAAACACTCATTCTCCCTCAATTAAGAATAAACCAAAACATGTTGCATAGATTATAGAAGATTTACCTAGAGATAAAACAACTCTCAGTTCTTTCACTGAATAAGGACTAGATTAAACAAGCCCATTTTAAATTGAACTAGTCGTTACCCACCCACTTCACTGGGTACTTAACAATGTTGCATAAATGTATACTGTTTACATATATATGAATTATTGACATCTAGCATTAAGAATTCGATTGTATTGAAAAATATATTAATGTAACTCTCGCCTCTTGATATAAAAAGGACATAAATTAAAATATCTAATTTATTTCTATTTATATCTAAAATAGAAGTAGAAAGATTTTTTTGCGCTCACTTAACCTAATAATCAAGTGGATTTCCACCAAAGCAACTTTCTGTGGATCTCTACTCCATAAAATAAACATGCGTGCTAAATTTCAAGTCTAAATCTAACAGAGCAAAAACGGAATTTTTATCATCAATATCTCGGTGAGAGCATTCTTAGCGGATTCCAATTCAACAAAAGAAGCATGCAAACCAAATTTTATTATTATAGTCTTAGCAGTTCAAAAATGGGAATTTGTCTATCAATACACCCCAATAAATCTCCCCGCTTCCCCCTGGAGTTTATTTCTGTAAAATCCATTCTTAGTGGATCTCTATTCAACTAAGGAAAAAAGTGCTCAACAAATTTCAAGTAAAGGAGTTGAATTCAAAAACAGGAATTTTTCTATAACACGCTTTAACCGCTCGCAACCCCACTCCTTCGGGGGTCCGTTTTCGCAAAACTACTCTTTGTAAGAGGAACTCTATTCCATGAATGAAACATACCTTCTTATTTTTAAGCAGGTGGGTCTAGTAGTTGAAAAGCAGAAATATTTATCTATTACGCCCCTTAATCCCCCTCAGTGACCATTGGGGATCAATTTTCAAAAAAACTATTTTGTAGCGGATCTCTACACCATTAAATAAATCCACTAACCAAATTTTAAGACTGTATGTCTAATAGTTTAAAAATGGAAATAATTATCTGTAACGCCCTTTAAGCCCCCGCAACGCCACTTAGGAAGCGATTTTCATTAAACCTATCTTATAGCAGATATCTACTCGATGAATGGAATCTGCTTACCAAATTTCAAGATTTTACGTCTAATTTTAAAAAAGGAGTTAATTGTCTATAACGCCCCTTAACTCTCTACAACGCCACTTGGGAGTCGATTTTGACAAAACCCATTTTGTAGTGTATCTCTACTCTATGAAAGGAATTGCTTACCAAATTTCAAGACTGTACGTCTAATAGTTTAAAAATGAAAATAATTATGCATAAAGCCCCTTGGAGGTCGATTTTCGTAAAAATCATTATGTAGGGAATCTCTATTTTATGAAAGAAATCTGTGTACCAAGTTTCAAGACTGTACATGTAATAGTTTAATAATGGAAATAATTATCTGTAACGCCCCTTAAACCCCCGTAATGCCCCCTGGGGTTCGATCTTTGCAAAATCCGTTCTTAGCTGATATCTACTCCATGAAGGGAACCTACCTACCAAATTTCAAATCTGTAGGTTTAATAGTTCCGGAGATATCGTGATTTGTCAGTGAGTCGCTTTTCTCCTTTATATATATAGAAAGTCCAACAAAAGGGTATATACTACAAATCTTATGTTGCATATTGTTTTTTTACCAAAACAATTTATATTAGAAATTGTCACAGAGTTAACAACAGAAACTCTTATTGCAGCTCTGGAACGTTTTTTTAGTAGGAGAGAAAACAGTACTTCTAGATGCCGATGATGTTTCAAATTTCAGCCCCATAAAGACTCTCATAAAAATAACCAATTTCATAAAAAAAGAAAGCGATTAGATATCCTAGCTAATTATTTAATTGGGTAGCCTAGTGGTTAGAGCATCGGACCTCTAGACCAGAGGGCTTGGGTTCAATGCCCAATTCTACCAGATACCCTCCGAGTACACACGGAGCAAGTGCTCGTTAAATCAGAGGGTCCGAAAGTCCTGTGGGTGGTGACAGTAGAAAACACGGGTACATAGTGCTGGAGAATATATCCCTCCCCTCTAGCCCATGCCTAAATTGGGGATGTGGAGGTAGGTGGTGTCGCCATCTATCGTGTAAAAGTCCAACCTGTCTCAGTCTCCGGCAACTTTCTTTCCTTCCCTTCGGGGAGGACAGGACAACAACAATAACAACGATGCAAAATTTAAATGAAAATTTATTCCATCAGGTCAATTAATTTGGGAGGATTTTGAAAGCAGTGCCAAGTCCGTTAGATCAACGAACACTACATGCGCTATTACTACTACAAAAATTCATAACAATTGCTACTCAGATAGAAAGTGTTTCAAAGTTGCCCTTTTATTCCCGAGTCTTTTAATCTTAAATAATTTTCTCACTTCCAGAAACTCTTATTCATATCTCCTTAAAATTTACTAGAGAGAGAGTCAGTCTTAACTGGTAAACTAGACAATCATTTATTTCAATGACAAAGATTAATATATACACATACGAATTGAACAGATAGAAGTTTTCCCTTCTATCGTGTAAGCACACACAATTTTTTAGTCATAAGCACACACAATTTTTTTTGCTACTGTTTTATTAGTTAGTATTTATAAACTAGGAATTTCAAAGATTTATTCAATGCTTAGTAATGTAGATATGTCACAGATGTTTATTTGAAAGATCTGTTATATGCTTATTATTTTTTTTATATATTCTCTAAAATTTAACATATAACTAACCTTTTTATTAACTTAAAACGCTGCTTCATTAATTCTGAATAAATTGTCACATTTACTTTTTTTTTCCTGATATCCATTTCTTGAATACAAAGAGTCAAGTAATTATATTTACTTCACTTAGATCCCGACTAAGAAACTAAAATATATCTGAATTCCCTTTAAAAAATTAAAATAATTTTAAATAAAATGAAACAGTTTTTTTAATAAAGAGTTTAAAAATTTTTTTAAAAAAATACTCTCAGGAAAAGTTTAAAAGAGCTTTTCATATTAATAATAACTTAAATAGTAGAACAATTTAGTTATATATATATATATATATAAATATATATATATATATATATATATATATATATATATATTACGAAAAAACACTTATTGTGCATGTGAACTAGGTATTTGTCTTGGCTTATGAACGTGCATGAACGTGATAGATTCGAAATCATTTTACGTCATACGGAAGATAAAAGTCAATATATCACTTCAGAACGAGAGGGGTTTATTCATGCATTACAGTGTTTACTAGGCAAGATGGATAAGATATTAGTGGTAAAGTAAATTGTTATTATATATCACGTGCGCAGCTTATGGCAAATTTATAATTCTAATGAATGAAAGAAAACAATTGAACTAGATTAATTTGAGAAGTTTTAAAAATACTGTTTTTCAAATAGTTTTGTATTTTTATGTATTCAGAGTAATATTAAAATCGACTATTTTTAAAAGGGAACGCATTTTGAATCCAATCAAGAAATATGTGCTTAGAAAATTTATTAACTGCTTTGCGTTGCTTAAATTTTTAAGTAATTTGTTCAGAAAAGACGAAAATCATTCTTAACGAATATATTACACAATACTAGTTATGACAGTTAATTTTAAATGTTAGTCCTTATTTTCAAAGTACAGAAATTTCTAATACTTCATGTTTTTATTTCTAGGAGAATTTTTTTTATTTACTATAATTTGTAAGTATATTATGTTTCTCTCGGTCATAATCGTTTCTACAGTTCATACTTGTGATCCTGGTTTGAGATTACGAGATTCGTAGCCAATAGTCTTTGAGTTGTGATGTTTATAAACAGTTAACCAATCAATGCCTGTTCATAAAATTTGTTAAATAGTTTGCTGTTATGGAATTGCCTCTGTTTAATTTTTTTTTTGTGTGTGTTTTGCATAAAATCAGATGTTTCATGGAATCGTTAAGAGGACTTGGTACCCTTTGAGCTACTTTCTTTCTTCATGTATTTAAAAATTATATTTTAACATTTTATGTAATTTTTCTATTCAAGAAAATGATATGAGATGAATTTTTTCACATATATATGTATTCACACAATTTTAAAATTTTAAATTTTTTTAAGAAAATTTGGAAATTTTCAAAATTTTACTCCTTCTGTAATTATTAATTTTTTGACCTGAATTTTTTGTAATATTCTTATGGATGTTATAAACAACTTTAGGGATCGATTTTACAATAACTAATTCGTTTTTGAGAAGAAAAATAAAAAGGTTGATATGCGTGCTAAAAATCAACGAAAAAGCCAATATCTCTTACATTTTAATTTTTTTTTAAAAAAAGTAATCAGTTTATAGCAAAATGGATCCCTAATTTTGTTACATGCTTTATATGCAACACGCAGCAAAAAAATGGAAGTGATTGTTAAATAGTTGTGGAAGGAGTAGCATTCTGAATGCACAAATGTTTAGAAAAACACAAACTGCGAAAAACCACTTTAAAGTTTATAATTCTGAAAAAAAAATTATAATTAGCTTAAATAAACTTAAAATACCACTTTAAGATATTAGTTATATATATATATTTAAAATAATTGCATTTTTTCGTATTTTTTCTCTCAACCCATACATTTTTATAAGTGATCAGTTTTAAGAAGGAAATAATTGCACACACACACAAGAAAACTCAAGAAAAATGTTAAAAAAAATTTTTTTTCCTGTCACGACAGAAAGTTTAGTTTTTTCTTCACATAATATTGAGGTATTACATTTGTATGAAAAACATATCAGGAATAAGAACTGAAATTATGAAATTATTAATATAAAATGCCTTAATTCAAAAATTTTACATGCACACATTTCATAAAGAAGAAAAATTACATTATTGTGTAGCCTTGGAAATATTCTGCTTTTATAGCTTATTTCACATTCTTTTTTTATAGATATTATTTCTCTTTATAAAATAGATTTTTTTTTATCATAACGCATTTTTTAGCTTTTCTTTTCTAAAAAGGGGGCGTGGCCGAATTGCCTAATTTGTTTTCAAATGAAGTTTTATTCAACTTCTAGCTTTCTGACTTGCACAAATGATATATCAATCGAAAGATAATAATGCAAAAAATAAGATTATATAAAAATAATAAAAAAACGATAGGTCGGTCAGTTTTGGGGGGGACCAAGTCTTCTTAAAATCCTTAAGTTTGTTTAAGGTTCAACGCTAATAAGAATTCCTATCAATTCACGGAATTGTTTTAAGTATATATATTACTGTTAAAGTGTGAAACCCATTATTTCGTGGAATAACTAGGTATTTCAGGAAATAACTAGATCAGTCAAAGTATATAAAATTATTGAATTCTGTGATTTAACTAGGTATTCTATAGAATAACGAGAGACTACTTGATCGTTAAAATATGAAAAACGACACTCGCGAAAGTTCTTTGTGCCGGTTCTAGCTGTTTTGGGAAGAATTTTTCCAATTAGGCGGAATAAAACAATTGTACTCTAGATATCAGTTCAGTATATGTCAGAGAAAATTAATTTCCATTGAAGAAGCTCCAAATATTGATACGATGCTGCGATCTGTTGCAAAAGTTCAAAGTTTCGGTACTGGACAAGGATTTAAAAAGTGCTCGTGTAAACACAAAAATGTGTAATACTAAACAGTGTGCTTGTTTCAAAAAATAATAAGCAGTTCAATTCAAAGTGTCATCACAGACATCCTTACTCTAATAAATAATGAAAAGTAAAATAAAGGTACCTCATAAACTTTGAATTAATATTCCCTAACATTTTTGTTTTAAAAAGTTTACACGTTTTTATAAAGCAACAGTTTTTCCTCCCAGCATGTATACTTGTTGATAATATTTAAATATATTCTATTGCATTTTTGCAACATATTCTATTTTCCTCTTCTATGTTTAACTAATAGCAATATGAGTATATATTGTAAACTATATCATCTCTGCTTTACCTTATTGTTTATCAATTATTCATCTGCAAAAGGTATAAAATGTATTTTTCAAGAAAATTTAGCTATCTAGGATCCATTAATTTATAAGACATCTTTGAAATCGTTTATTTATTTATTTTTTGGATCGGACATTCATGACATTTTCTAGAGAATGTACTAAAATGATTCTTATGTATGAGTATGTTTTGAGTAAATGTATGTTATTTAAAAAAACACAAATATTTTACATTTCTTAAAATATTTATTCGGTCAGTTTTAAATGTTTTAAAAAATGTATTCAGTTTAATTTAGTAATCTTTTTATTAATATACTTTTTTCTGCTTTAAAGTTTTTTTAAAAAAGGTTCCTTAAATTTTCCTTATAATTGTGATTTTAATAAAATAAAGTTATTTTATTTTAAATATTGCTGTGTGTGATGGTTAAGTATTAATATTTATTGGTATCTATCCCTAAAAGTTATTTATAATGTTTTATAGTATGCTATTTTTTAACAAGTACTCTCGAAACGTGTTCGAATACCTTAAAAATAATATAAGTAGGAAACACATATTTCACTAAATTTCTACCAAAATTATAAATGCTAATTAATGCCATATAATTAAGCAAAACATTTTTATTAAGAAATGATTTTTTAAACAATAGAAGAAGATGGTAAATAAAGGTGTCTTTAAAAATATTATAAGCAAAAAATACTGATAGTGAAATACACTGCTCAAAACAATTAGGGGAGCACATGATTTTAACAAAATTAAGCAAAGATGTATACCAATAAGTAACATAAAATGAATCATCCATAATGTAAAGCCTACCAGGAAACGGAAGAAGAAAACTTTATATGCAAATCAAATTTCATGACGTCAAAACCAGAAAAAGGAGATAAGGGCAGAAATCGGGATGTTGCAGAAACGTCTGTTTTAATGCCATAACTGTGAAATTCGATTGCGCAGTATTTTTTTAGACAAGGTTACTTGAGAATGTCTCAACAACGTGATTTACCAGAATCCATGGCATGGTGTGTTATAGGCAGACTGGAATCCGTCCAAACACAACGTAGTGTCGCGGACGCTGTTGGAGTCGCCAGAAGTGTTTTTGCAAGGCTGTGGAATCGATTCCAAGAAACAGGGAAATGTTAGACGTCGACCAGGGGCAGGTCGGCCACGCGCCACTACATCAACTGATGACCGGTATACACAGTTAACAGCCCGTCGAAACAAAAACAGAGAATGCTACGCAGCTGCAAAGACAGTTGCTCTTGGCAACAGGACGAAGGGTGATCAGCCAAACAGTACGTAATCGGCTTCATGAGGGAGGGCTCTATGCACGTAGGCCAATGGTCTGCATTCCGTTGACCCCACGCCACCGTGCGGCCCGAAGAAGATGGGCTGCTGAACATCGAGATTGGGAGTAACATGACTGGAGCCAAGTGCTGTTTACAGACGAGTCCCGATTTAGTTTAGAGTGTGACAACCGACGTGTTCTTGTATGAGGGACAGGGGCACTCGAAATAACCCCGCATTCGTTCGTGAAAGGTCACAATACAGAAGAGCTGGTTGGATGGTATGGGGTGGAATCAGCATAGGCGGGCGTACGGACCTGCATATCATTCGAATGGCACTTTGACGGGCCGAAGGTATGCAGACGAGATACTTCGACCTCATGTCATCCCTTACGCTGGAGCCATAGGAGATTCCTTTGTTTTTCAGGATGATAATGCCCGACCGCATAGAGCTCGTCTGGTGGAGAACATGCTTGAAGCTGAAACAATACAGTGTATAGAATGGCCAGCGTGCTCTCCTGACCTGAATCCAATCGAGCATGTTTGGGACATGCTCGGACAACGTATTGCTGCGTGACCAAGGCCGCCTGCTACTCTCGAGACTTGGAGATTGCACTTCTTGAGGAGTGGAACAGTATTCCCAAAGTCTGATCGATAACCTCATCGCATCCATGGCAAACAGGTGTGCAGCAGTCTTAGCTGTTCGAGGAGACCACACGCCCTATTAAAACTCATGCATCATGTCTAAACAGTACCTTTTTTATCGTTTACATGTAACCAAATTGTTGCCCTAAATCATCTTTTCATGATTTTTTCCCATATTTTCAAAGAATTAAAGCTTAATTCCAAATTTTTTTACGCCTTTTTTCTGTATTGCGCATTGATACGCGTGTACTATGCAATGTATGCCAATACGTGGCTGTCTCACACGTTTTTCTTCATTTTTTTGCTTGCTCCCCTAATTGTTTTGAGCAGTGTAGATGAAAAACAGATCAAATTACATATACTATTTGTTAATTAAAATACTCAGTAATTTAATTTAATTTCTTTCTACGTAAACGATTTTTTATTGCGACTACGGATTGCTATTTTGTCATTGTAGTCCTGGTACATTCCCCAGAACCTGGTATCACTTTTTAGTCTGGCACCATACAGGTGGCGCAATATAGTTTTGAGGTCCCCCCCAAGGGGAGACATCTGAGCTCTGATGATGAGAAATTATACTAGGACTTTAATTTTGCCTATAGCACCTGGCAAAACAGGCAGTCTAAAATGCCACATAATCATGCGATATGGACGCGGTCATGAAAATCCACCAACTTGGGCTAGGGTCAAACTTGCAAACTTAAACATACAAGGCCAGCGCCAAACCACTGCACCAACGATCTCAATTCAAGATTATGAATCCATTCCCGATAGAAAATAGTTTATAACTTTTACAACTTTGTTAATCAAAATCAAATAGAAATAACACTTTTTAAAGGGATTCCAAAACGTGTTAATTGTGTTTACACACTTTTTCTTCAAAAATTATTTCATTTTGTAACTAATGTAAAAACGAAAACAAAATTTCGATTCATTCATTCAATAAATATTTAGTTCCATATAAGACTAAAATTGAAGAAAATTGAACTTATTTTAAGTGCACTGGGCCATATCAATCACAAGAGGATCAATCATTTGTATTAATACGATGATTTTCTTTCCAGAACAAGGTTTTGGCATCAACTTAGAATCGAAGTCCATAGGTTTAAGTCCAGAAGAATGAGGTATGAATTTCGCTTAAATAATCGTAGTAAGTTCCTTTGGGCCATACTCTTATTTGACTTAGCCTAATTTACGGACGAGAAAAAAATGAATATTGCAACATCGAAAACTTTTATCAATGGAAGGAATTTTTTTTCCTACTTCAAACAAGACCAAATATAGTAAATATCATTTCAATCAAAACATATGTGCGCAGTTTCCTTGATGTGATTCAAAATATTTATATGTTTCACTTAGTCAAAATAATACTAAAAATTACTGATAGAACTTCAGCAAACAATTAATAAAAATTCATAAGTTCTAGGTGAATTTATTAAAATTCAATTTGAAAACGCTTTTTAAAATTACAATTAAAATTTTTTTATCATAGTAGATAATTTCTGTATTTGTTTTTTGAGACGAATGTTATGTATTTATATCTAATGTAGATACATGTATTAGAATACATTCCGAATACAGTATTTTGTTGAAAAAAATAATGTAAAATAAGGATTTTTTACTTTTTTATGTAACACTTCATGACTTCTTTCACCCATAGCAAAGTTAATGTGCTAAAAACATTATAATAATAGAAACATTCTCTTAAGTTTTTATTACAATTAAAGTAAAACTCACATTTGCAATTATATATTCTTTAATATAAAACAATTGATATAATATTTCAACTTATATGTATTCAGAAAACCAAGAAAAAAATTTAAAACAGATCAAATTATTCAAAATTTTGCGATGTTTATATGACACCCAATATGATTTCCCTCAACACATTAAACCCTCAAAATATTTCTTCTCTATTTGGCTTTCTTTTAGGAAAAGGCGCTTTTGAGGCTAAAGGTATTCTCCAAATTGTTTTGTTACATTATGTTTCTTCATTGGATATTTATATTCTATTCAAAATCTTTGCGAAACTTTTAGTCGCAAAAAAATTGAACCTATTTTGTATATCAGACACTTTTATGAATAATCCAACTATTTTTAGCTCTATTGATTGATTTTAATATTAATTTAATTAAATATTTAATATATTTTTTATCGGGTAAACATGAAAAAGATATAATTCATATTTAAAGTTCTAGAAACTTCCAGAACAATTTAATCAATGCATCAAAGAAATCAGAAATAGTATATAGAAAATTCATTTATTTAAAAGCATCCTGCTCAAAGATGAGTATTTTATTTCAGCAATATAAATTAGAATGTAGAATAGTATCACTATGTTTTAATAATTACTATGTTATTAAAAATCATGAACTTACTTTCTTAAAAGCCCGCTTAGAAATTAATTTTTGCATTTGCTTCCATAATGAACTAAACATGTGATACTTAAATACTTGAAAATGCATACGATTTTTACAGCATACGTTTCGAACAATTTTTTGAACAAATTTCAGCATAAACTTTGTATTAAGAGTAATAAATGTATTTAATTTTTGAAAAAGTAAGGTTCCCCTCAAAATTATTATTTGAATGATAATAAACTTACTTCAAAGCTTCAAATGGCATAACAGTAATTATGATCAATAACTCCTTTTAAAATTATTAAATATTTATCTACACATAGCTATAAAAAAAATATTTTTTTGCTCTTTGAATCATACTTAGAAAATATTATTCCATTTAAAATAAATGTTGCCACTCACAAAAATTGTATGAAATAAAATGGCTTTCAATCGTTTGCATTTTTGAGTACTATTATTGGAGGATTATTCTTAGCACTTTTTAAGCTATTAGAATTAAATTAATATATAACAAATGTACTTATTATTCTTGCATAAAGTGTTTTGCTCAAATTATATTTGGCTACTTTCCATAGAATAATAATTAAGAATTTCAGTATTATTCATTGCTATATTAATTAACAATTCATCATAGGCTGTATATTTAATCGATAAAAAATTATCGTTTTGGGAAATTAATATTCACAAAAGTGCAATCTGTCTTAAAATAAATCACTTTAATTAAGTTATGTTATTAATAGCGCTCTTTCAGAATTTGGAATTCTTGTACTTCTCACGAATTTGAGTAACTTTCCTACTTATTTAAATTGGCTCATTTATTTTAAACAGTCAGGATTTAATGAAATCTACTTTAAAGTAATATATAAAACTGTAGTCCTTCTATGCATTTTTTTAAATTTTTTAAAAGCTTATAGTCTAAGAGCTAGCAACGTTTTCGAGACAGAATTTTAGAAAAGCTGATTCTTTAATATCTCTTTCTCTATGACTTTTCGAACATCGTGCGAGCTATCTGGCTGCCAGTAAATGTTGCGTTTATTAATGCGCATCATATCTTTACAGGTAAAAATATCGATTTCTTAAATAATTTTAGAAAGAAAGGTTTTGTTTTCACTAAATTTAAAATGTTATTAACAACATGAATTTATTAATGCCAGACATTTTTGTTGTTGAAAATAATGTGCCAGATGCCATTTTGTATGAAAAAAAAAATCATTAATTTCAACTATTTTAGAATGTCTGTAATTTTAATATTATTTTATTTATACATAAATAAGTACAAATTTAAATTGCCAGACATTAATTCGGTTGCTTACTTAACATACAGACCGATTTATACCGCGGTATTATGCCTGTCGTTAGAGAGATAGTGGCAAAGTAGGTAGGCGGAAGAGTGACCGATGCGTTTCTTCCTTTTTGTAATTCATACAAAATGCAGTGTCGTAAATACGCTTTATCTACTGACATTTTTTTCACTTTAAATATTACAAGTAAATGATTAACGGTAAAAAGGACTCCTTTTACATTATACAGCAGCTAAAAAACAAAGAAAAATCCGAATGACTCACTAGCCAGATGTTTTTTTTTTTATTTACAAGAAAAATCACCTACCTATTTAAAATACGACAGAACTTTCCCTCCAACCCGATAGTTTAACTATTTTACATACGAATCAATCATTGGCTGCTGGAGAAGGTAATTGCTGCAGGGCATGTTAGCGGCGCATGACGACGTCAGTCCCATGTCATATGTTAACGTTTGTTGAGACAAATATTATTCAACTCAACAAAGAAAAATATAATAAATTATAGAACATTATTTTCTGAAAAGTAATCAATAAACAAACAAAAATGTTATAAAATTATAGAACATTATAATTTGAGATCGAAAGCAAATTAAAGGTAAACAACAAAGGGGACAGGTTTTAATTCTAAAATTATTAAAGATACTAGTCCCAAACAAAAAGTATCTTATCTTACACACATTAATTTTTCACCGAAAAATGTAGCGGTAGTTACACATACACTGGTGTGCAAAAATTAAGGAAGAGACGGTTTTTTCAATATAACTTTGCACAAAAGCTTTCCAAATCAACACATTTAATACCGTAAGATCCCCAATACGTAAGGACATGTGTAATGTAAAAGCAACACCTACTAAAAGAGAAATCAGAGGGATAAAAAGAAGCTTGATTGAAAAAGTAGCATGGAGCGCAATGCGACTGAAGGCCGAAACATCCCTGTGATGGGTGTCCAGCAAGAAACATCCGGTCTTTAGTAGGGGATATGATCTCCCCTGACTGCTAGGCAGGTTTCACAGCGTCTGCCCATGCTGAAAATGTGGGTGCCAATGAGTTGTTGAGGCATTGCTGCCCATTCGTCTTGCAGCGCCAATCGAAGCTCCCGAATCGTTATCGGTGGTAAGGTACGAGCTGCCAAGCGTCTGCCTAGAAAATCCCATACATGCTCGATTGGATTGAGATCCGGAGATCGTGCCGGCCAATCCATACGTTCAATATCCTCACTCTCTAAGAGCTGTTCGGCAGCTACTGTGCGATGACATGGTGCATTGTCGTCCATGAAAAGGAACTGCAGACCCATAGCGCCTCTAAAAAGACGCACATATGGAAGAAGAATCTCGTTACAATAACGGGTCCCGTTGACTGAACCTGCGTCGAAGATGTGAAGGTATGTACGACTACCAAGCATGATGCCTCCGCAAACGAGAACATTGCGACCTCCATACCTGTCCCTTTCAATGATGTTCGAGGGATGATTGCGGCTTCCCCGCTTTCTCCAGATGAGTATGCGATGAGAATCGCTACTCAAACTGAATCTGCTCTCATCGGTAAAGAGTACTCGTCCCCATTCATTGTGTCTCCAATTCCGGTGTTCCCGGCACCACAGAGAACGCCTTCTCCGATGGGCAGGCGTTAAAGGTACACACCGTACAGGGCGTCGTGCAAACAGACCACCACCGTGCAGTCTTGTGGCCACGGTAAAACGCGATATCGATCGTCCAGTCGCCTGTGTCGTGTGTCTAGCGATTTCTCCCGCTGTCTGCCGCCTGTTTCTTCTGGCCTGTAAGACAATGTACCGGTCATCTGCGGGTGTGGTTCCTCGTGGACGACCACTACTGAACCCCCGGATAGCTGTTCCTGTAGTTTGAAATTGTCTCCAAAGTCGTGAAACAATGCTGTGAGCAATTCCGAACTCTGCAGCCACACTTGTCACACTGCGGCCCTCCTCCAACTTCCCAATGATTCGACCTCGGATAAAAGCATCCAGATGTCGTCTAACAGATTGATTATTCGCCATTTCTGGCTGAGGCAGCAACTCGGTGTGATTTTAACTGCTATACGGCGTGCAATCTCTTTGCCAGAAATACTGATCTTAACCGACAACATGCTTTTTACTACTCAGACACTCCCCCATAACGTCTACCTGCATATCTGCGCATGTGCTACCGCACATCACCTTACTTATTCTTCTGATTGGTCTTTCTGTCCGCTCTGCCTCTTCGTTCAGCTGATATGCTAATTTTTCGACTTCGTCCTTAATTTTTGCACACCAGTGTACAATGGAATAGGCCCAAGTTGTTGGAAAGGAATGTAATCAAACATATGTACAAGTTACTTATGACCTGGCAATAGCTAAAATAGCATATAAATTCCAATCAACGTCAAAGCCACAATTCAATAATTTTTTCATCCATCTTGGTTCATTCCATTTATTTATGGCTTTCTTCAAAGCCATAGGAGTTTTTATAAATGAGTGTGGTCTATCTCATATGATGATTGAGAGTAATATTATTGCTTCTGGCTCAGTGAACGGTTTAGTTGAAGGTAAACATTTTAATCGTTGCAAACGATTGCATCCGCTGATGGCTCTTGGTTTGAAAATGTTACATTTTGATCATTTTTTGGACAATATTGAATACATTTTCCTGAAGGAACAAGTTATCGACGATCTCCTTCATTATCAAGAAGTTATAGATTCTCACTCGTCTATGCCAATAGAATTACCTAATAATGTATTATCGAGAGTATTATCTGCATATCAAAAATTCGTAGAAGAAACAAGAGAAGGTGAGCATGGGAAAACGGATCAATTCTATTTTATTTACATCCAGCTTGTAAACTATTATATAACCCTGTCAAGAAGCATACGCATGGGAGATTTCGAAATGTTCAAATATGTTATTCCAAAAATAACCAATTTATTTTTCGCAGTAAATCAACCGAATTATGCTCGATGGTGTGTTAAATATTTAGACAATCTAAATAAAGTAGATGAAACACATTCTGGACTAAAAAATGATTTCATGAATGGATGTTTTGGAATAAAAAGAACCGACAAACCATTTTCGAGCATACCAATTGATCTTACACTGGAGAGACTATCAATTCTGAAGCGGCTAGATGCCTAAGTGGTATTGCACATTTTACTAATTCCTTAGCTGCCCGTCAACGCTGGACCAAAAGTCACAGTATTAGAGCTACTATAATCTCTCACGTTCTCGATGTTTGTGGATTGAAGCAATTGCAAGACGTGTCTGCGGATTTGCAACCAAATAGAATTAAAATTTATGGCAAACAACTCTCTGATTTCAATGAAATTTTTGAAAATAATATTAATCCATTTTATGAAAGTTTAGACAAAGATAGTTTATATAATATTGCAACTGCCAAGCCTGTACCTGAAAATGTAGCGAACTTTTTGTTGAACATTGAGAAAAATGGTGAAAATTTACGGAAAAAGTTCATTACTGAATGTGCTGAAGATCAGAATAGATTTGATAAGCCAATAAAAAAACCAAGTGCTTAATTTTGCTGGTGCTCCAAAGAAGAAAAAAATAACTCTTGGTAACAAAGTTATTGAGCTAAGAATGCAACGAGGTATGTTTGGTTAACTCTTAGGTATATCTATGACCAACAAAGTCGATATTGAAAAAGTACTGTGATTTCCACTAACGTTGATACCAACATCGATGTGTCATACAGACGGTAGTATTTATAAAACAGATAAAGCACAATTAATTAAAATTTTCGAAAAAAAAGTTAGAAAGGTCAATCAGCAATCTTTATTTTTTGATACTAGTATTTTAAACGGTTTCTTCATGTTACTCATCATGAAAGAAGTGCCCCAAACTTTAGATGGCATATCAAAAAAATTCCTTAAAATGATTTCACAGTTTAAATCACCTCGCATTGATATTGTATTTGATCAGTATTTCACACCTTCTATAAAATATTGTGAGCGTTTACGTCGCAACGAAACAACCAGTACAGTTTCCATCGGACCTAATAAAATTCGGCATCTTAATTTTGCTGGTGAACTGAAAAATACTCAGTTCAAGGAAGCTCTCGTAAATTTTTTTATTGATCATTGGGCTAACGATGTATCCTTTTATTGGGAATAAAACTATTTATCTAAGCTTCGATAAGTGTTATTCGTATTGCGTTGTAAATAACCAAGTTATTAGAAGTATTGAAGAATTATTATCATGTGATGAACATGAAGCTGATACTCGAATTATATACCATATTTTCCTGATAAGCGTTGACTCTCAAGTTGTTGTATGCTGCTCAGACTCCGATATTCTGATTATATTTCTTGGCAATTTGGATGAAGATTGGATTTGATTTGCATCTTTGAAGTTTTGGATCCAATGGGGTGTAGGAAACCATGAACGTCTAATAAGCATCAATGATTTATATCAAGATCTTTGTATTTCTTTATCGAAAGCTCTACCATGTTTCCACGCAATAACAGGGTGCGATTATACCCCAGGATTTTTTCGGAAAGGTAAACTAAGGCCCTTCAAGCTGCTCGAAAAATCTGTCGAGTATCAGTTAGCATGTCAAGAGATTATAACTGATGATGACGATGAACTTGAACGCATATTTGCCACTTTGGAAAAATTTATATGTCACATGTATGGGGTGTCTAACTCTTCAAATCTATTCTCTACTTCGCTTCTATCTATTTTCCAAAACTTATCAATCAAAAGAACTCGATGATAATTTCGAAAAGAAATATCGAAGTTTCGATTCATCGAGTTTACCACCATGTAAAGCTGAATTATATCAGCATTTATTGAGAGTGCGGTATGTGACAAAGTTTTGGAGAAATGCTCATTTAAAAAATCCGTCATCTTTATCGCTGTTAGCTTCCGAGTGGATCGTCAATGATGATAAATACGATTTCGTTTGGTTTGCTGGGGAGCAGTTTCCGTCATCAGCTGCTGACATTGTCATAAAAAGTAAAGTATTATTTATACTAGGATAAATCGAAAGAGTAAATTATTATTTAGACCATGATAACCTAGTAATGATTTTTTTTGCTCAAGAACCAGCACTACCAGAAAACCAAAACACAAAGCAAGATGATGATTATGATGATATTGATAATAATGGGAGCAGTGACAATGATGACGACTATGAAGATGCATCGGTTTTTTGTGACACTTTTACGGAATGAAAATACATATTTCATGGAAAAATGATTTTGACCATATAAACATAATATGTATAAATAAAAGTGAGAATTTTGTTATTGTATCAATGGCAATTTTTCCTTCATCTTTTATAAAATCCTTTTATTCAGTTACAATTAAATTTATGTGATATTTAAAAAACGATATTTTCCCTTTTGTTATAAATACTTTAATCAAGTATTTAATATTATTTTAATTAGAATTAATTAATATTATTTGTTAACGTTCTTACTTTAATTATAAAAAATTTCTCAAAACCAAAAATATAAAAATAGATAAGTTTATATCAAACTCATTTAATTAGTATTTGAATCATTTGCACTATTATGAATCTTTAATTTAACTGTATTTAGATTTTTTTTTAATATGATGCAATAATTAAAAATAAAATAATTCAAAATTTTATCTAGAGTCTTTATGATGTTAATTTGGAAATGGATAAATTTTTTTCAAAGCATAATCATAAAAAGAAACACAGGTTTAAAATTTGATCAACGATATTCGAAACCTTTGAGAATTTTTATAAAATATGGTGTTAAAATTCAGTTAAAAATTTTTTAAAAAATGAGACTGAATAAATTAAATAATTCCCCCCGTAATAATATTTTAGCTTCAATGTTCTTATTTTGATTTCTCAGAATTTAGAGTATTATATATGAATACTTTTCTTTCCAAAATAGATATCATACTTAAATCTCTTGATTTTTTAAAACCCAAATAATATTCTGCCTTCGCTTTTTGAATTTCTAAGCCAAATTAAGAAAATTTCAACAATTCCAATTTAATAGAAGGACTATGACAAATAATATCGTAGTATCCTTTACGATAAAATTTGGTTACTTTAATACTTCAAAACAAAAATTTCCAAGGAAAGTAATTTCTGCTGTAAATTGTTTTAAAAAGCTATAAATAAAATAACTCTATTCAATAGTATTAAAGAATGAAATGTAAGTGAAGGAAATTATAGTTATTGCAAAACTAATTTTAAATATATATATAAATTTGAAATTTCCTTTTTTAAACCTTTTTTTTATAAAAAAAAGACCTTAGAACTTTTTACAAAAAAAATCTTTTTGAACTTATCTGTATCACATCGCTATGTAAATAATTCAAAAATAAATTCATGGAAAGGAATATTTTGTAATCTTAAATCTTTTAACGCTTAAATATAATCAAAAAGATAAAATGCTGACGACATTTCAAAAGGACTATAAGATTTCAATGGTTGAAAGGATTGGTTTTCGGTCTATAGTAAAATTGAATTTAAATCATTCGTGAAATATTTTACATAATATGAAATATGTAATACATATATATATATAACTCGTTTAAATTCTAAATGGTTTTTACAAATTGATGTATTAGGTGGATTTGTTTGAATACAGGTATATGTTTTATATGTCTCCTAAACATAATTTTTGTTAAAAAAATAGAGTTTTAAAATAATTTTTTAATAATTCAGTAGTTATTTAATTCATAATTTATTGGTTTTCTTTAAAAACGAAAATCAAATAATTTTTATTTTAAATAAATAAAACGAAAATCTTTTTTGTTTTAAAATAATTTTAATAATTCGTTTCATGTAGTAGTTATTTAATTCATAATTTATTGGTTTTCTTAGCGAGTTAAAAAACTTTAACGTACTGTACTTTACCTCCAAATGCATTTTAAAGTAAATAAAGGTATATGTTTAATGCAGGTATATGTTTTACATGTTTCCTAAACATAATTCAACTTTTTTTTAAAAAATAATGAAAATCAAATAATTTTTGTTTAAGAAAAATAGAGTTTAAAATAATTTTAATAATTCGTTTCATGTAGTAGTTATTTAATTCATAATTTATTGATTTTCTTAGCGAGTTAAAAAAACTTTAACGTACTGTACTTTACCTCCAAATGCATTTTAAAGTAAATAAAGGTATATGTTTAATGCAGGTATATGTTTTACATGTTTCCTAAACATAATTCAACTTTTTTTAAAAACGAAAATCAAATAATTTTTGTTTTAAATAAATAGACTTTAAAATAATTTTAATAATTCGTTTCATGTAGTAGTTATTTAATTCATAATTTATTGGTTTTCTTAGCGAGTTAAAAAACTTTAACGTACTGTACTTTACCTCCAAATGCATTTTAAAGTAAATAAAGGTATATGTTTAATGCAGGTATATGTTTTACATGTTTCCTAAACATAATTCAACTTTTTTTTTTTAAAAATGAAAATCAAATAATTTTTGTTTAAGAAAAATAGAGTTTAAAATAATTTTAATAATTCGTTTCATGTAGTAGTTATTTAATTCATAATTTATTGGTTTTCTTAGCGAGTTAAAAAACTTTAACGTACTGTACTTTACCTCCAAATGCATTTTAAAGTAAATAAAGGTATATGTTTAATGCAGGTATATGTTTTACATGTTTCCTAAACATAATTCAACTTTTTTTAAAAACGAAAATCAAATAATTTTTGTTTTAAATAAATAGACTTTAAAATAATTTTAATAATTCGTTTCATGTAGTAGTTATTTAATTCATAATTTATTGGTTTTCTTAGCGAGTTAAAAAACTTTAACGTACTGTACTTTACCTCCAAATGCATTTTAAAGTAAATAAAGGTATATGTTTAATGCAGGTATATGTTTTACATGTTTCCTAAACATAATTCAACTTTTTTTAAAAATGAAAATCAAATAATTTTTGTTTAAGAAAACTAGAGTTTAAAATAATTTTAATAATTAGTTTCATGTAGTAGTTATTAAATTCATAATTTATTGGTTTTTCTTAGCGAGTTAAAAAAATTTAACGTACTATTTTTTACATCCAAATGCATTTTAAATTAAATAATGAATATTTTGCATTTTATTATTAAACTACTGATATATAATACTAGAAACGACAACAGGCAACTAATTTTTCTAACATTTTTTCTATATTTATAATTTGTACACGTTCATTATTTTTTTAAAATTAAATTTGTAAAAAGAATTTAAAACTATAGTCCAAAAAGTATAAATGCTATAAAACTATATTTAAAGAAGTTATGTATAAAGAAACCTGAACTGCGCTCTCTTTCTCATCTGAAGTTACACATACATATATAAAAAAGGCTTTCTCTATGGCATAAATTTTCTTACTATAAATCAGAAATTATTTTAAATTAAATTTATTATAAATATTCAGAATTTTTTTTAAAAAAATTATGTGCTAAAAATATTTAAGTTATTTCTAAAAAATTCCTAATTTTTCAAATTCTATCGAAATTATTTGCGCTTTATTTTTGAAATGACTCTCTATAATAAAATCATTGCGAGTAATAAATTTTCTATAGTTTTAATTACATTGAACAAGTATTAGAATTATTTTTTGTAATTTAATTCAGAAGTCCATATGTAAATATGAAAAAAAAAATGTACACATATATTACAGTTTTATGATGATGACACAAAAATAAATAAATGTAATTGATAATAATTATAAATTAAACACACACACTTCCGGTAAGATACTTTTTTCATAAGCCACATGCCTGCCTTCCTCGTTGCGTTAAATATAAAGAAACACAGTTTCAACTCTGAAGTAAAATCTTTCTGTATGAAATGATAGTTTGTTCAGGTACATTTTTATTTTTTAATTTAGGAAAATATTTTTTAACCTTATTTATGTTAGAAATTATGTATAATTATCGACTGAGTCAATTTTCCTGTAATGCTCGGTCTTTATAAATGTTTGGTTGTCAAATTAATTTTTTTTTGTAAATGAGATTTTTAACTTTCTTGTCACCATTGATAAATAAATTTGGACTTTTTTGTGTCCTTAATTCTTTTTATCCATTCTATTAAAAAGAATCAATATTTAATGCTGAGATTAACACACTAGTAAATACTTACAATAACCTGGAAACTATGTTTAAGAAGAAAAATGCTCTCTCTTTTTTAAATAGTTCTATAAAATTAATTTTTGTCTACATTTTTAACTGTAGCAGTAAGCATTAAATAAATAAATATCTTTGGTAAGAGACATAATTTATTTCATTTGGTAACATATATCTTTCTAGAGTTTATATCTCATTTCATATGCAGAACAATTTGAAGGAAATATTGAGAAAAAACAGTTGATTATGTTTTATAAGTTGTTTTTAACAATATTACTATTGAATGCTAATCAAAATGTTCTACAATTCTGTATTACTTACCTTATTAAACATTTTAGACAAAATACTTACTTAATAAAACTGAATTGATGATAAAATTCTGTAGGATTAGAATCGCAAAATGTATTGTCATCATTTTTGACATGATGTGGACACATAAAGTAGCATAATTTGATTTAAAAATTATGCAGGATATTCTAGTACAATCGCTATGGATATGTCAATGGAAATATTTAACTTATAACAGGTGAATATTAACTCACGGAACGTTGTTTTATTTTTTCTGTAAAAGAATGATATTTATTTTTCTTTTTTAGAATATATTTCAAAGGAGGAAAATGTTCTGATTATATCTAAAAAGTCTGATGGTCTATTCATTTTGTATTGGTGAACCATTTCCTTATGGATATAATTCTTTATATACTTTTGTTAAAAATTGAGATTTAAAAGACATTGTTCCTCTGAGTTCGCCTGAATTTCAAAATTATAACTTTCATTAAATAGCAACCAAAACTTTAATTATTAGTCTACCTAACTTTTATCATTAACGCTTATTAAACAAAGAAAAATTTCAATTATTCTTTAAAAATAAGTCATTACATTATGTCTAATTAAATATTAATCTGTACATTACATGCATAAAGTTTTTAGTATAATATTTAAAAAAAGAATTTTGTACCTGTAGTTATTTTCAATGCTTTATTTCATTAATTTATAGATTAAAATAATCTGTAATTCTCCGAAATGTTTCTTAAATGTTCTGAAAAAATCGTGCTGTAACGTAGTAAATAATATATAATGGTAATAGTTTTAATTTACACTATACTTTTTTTTCCTTTCGGGTTTTTTAATTCTACTTTTTATTTTCTTTTGGTGTTCTCCATCTACTATTGCTAACATCATGTCTCAACACAGTAATTATTTCACTTTTAGTTCTAATATACACAGGTGATCCAAATTAAGAGAATTTTTTAGATTTGTCGATTATCTTAAGAACTAATGGACAGACTTTAATGAAATTCGGTATGTATGTAGGACTGATTTAATGCAAAAAATAAATAACTATTCAACAATTTAAATACACACGTTTGATCGTGCATAACACTCATCGAATTCGAAAAGTACGAAACAGCAGGTGTTAATATAACTAAATAAAATGGTTAAAAGGGGGTCCCTATCTGGTCTCCTCTTTCAGATAAATAGGCCTCATAGCTGAAATAAGGGAATTTATCAGTTCCTGTGGCAATTAACCCCACTCATTCAGAAATTCTGTTTTCAGGCCTTGGATGGTTCTCGGAGGGGAGTTGCAATAACCCCTTCCCCAGAGCGTCCGATGCATGTCTATACGGATGAGGTCTTTAGATCTGACTGGCCAATCCATTTGGAGAATATCCTTATTCCAATTCTGACAATCAGCTGATGACTTTTCAACCGGTTTCCCGAACTGGTTCTCTTTTTCAATAACATCGTAACAGTAGAAGAAGCCTAGAGCTTATAGGCTGGTTCTTAGGCGCAAGATATATGCCAGGTGCTTAGGTCTCCATGATCTATACCTCACAGCAGTCACAGAGCCTCTTACAAAAACATAGAGGTGTGTACAAAGACAAAAACATTCCATGCACGGACCATCAAGCCTCCGCTTCCGTAATGGTCGATTCTTTAGATACTGGAGGGCATTTAGCGGTTCTTTCCATATATTCTCGTCAAACTTTCATATGGAGCGAGGTCTTACAAAAATCCAAGGTACCAATCTCTCTATCTTTATTTATCTATATTAATAGGTTTAAATAAAATGTAGAAGATAAAACGGTTAGAAATAATGTGAAAAATTTGAAAGTTCTAAAATATAAGTTTGCAAAAAAAAAACCCTACTCATGGTAATTCTGTGATATTAATAGGTAAACTATACTTATCCCATTGTAACGAACCAATACAAAGGACATCATAGCACTGCATTTCTGGAATTGATCTATTCTAATAAAAAAAAAGTTTGTGTGTATATATGTGCGATGTAACTCAAAAACAGGAAGACCCAGATTCGTGTTATTTAGAGCACTGAGATTATAGGTCATGATGATTTGTATTTCGAAGAGACTTTTTCGAAAATTTACTTTAGATTTCTTAAAAATTTACTTTTAGTGTTATTTTTCTTAGCAGTATGACGTCATAAAGCATTTTGTCAATAGTTGAGTTTTAATTTTAGCAACACCGTTTGTGTTTATTGTTCTCATGTAATTTGTTGCAGATAAAACATATTTTATATTTTTCAATAATTCGAAGCTAAATTGACATGATTTAGCTCCTTCAGCCAGTTTTAACTTGAATTAATGCTAATATTGTAATTTCTTCTTCAGTTTATGCCTTCGCACAGCTAAGAATATTTTTTACTTCAATGAACAATAAAGTTGAAATTTTTTTAGTTCATTCGTATGTTAAACTCATTTGAATTACCAACTTTAGATAGCTTTTAACTTAATTTAATGTGAATTATGTAACTAATATAACAAAAGTGAATTATGTGGCTATATTGCACGACAGGCTTCAATACGCCTCTTAAAAGAATACATCATTTAAGCACATTTCTGAGTTCGATTGAGGAAGAACTATTGCCTATAGTGATATGGATTATCCTTTCGTAGTTTTTGTGATTCATCAGACTGACCACCTAACCTGAACATCTGCTCATCCACCTCAGTGAGCAAGGTAACGAAAACTGAGATGAGCACATTAAGCCTGGACTCACCATGGATTGTTGCACCACTGAGTTTTAAAATTAATGATTATGTCAGATGTAACCAAGGATTAGTTATATGGATCTATAATCGATACAGGAGGAAACGACTGATCAACAACACCGATTGTACCACCCTCAGCAAAAGACTACACATGATTATGAGCACATTGAGCATTTAGCAGTAAAGAATCACTTTGCTGCATCGGGAACTATAATATCACAACAAATGCAGTCTGTTGTATAACAAGCGGTGTCCTCCTGTACCAAGTGACATGTTTTGAGCAAAGTGAAATATCCGCAAGGCATTCATTGCTGCGATCTCAACTTTATCTCAAAATCACAGGTGTTTGCATCCACATTGATGCATTGAACAGCAGGCATGGACAACCGAATGGCACGATATTGTTTTTCCAGACGTATCATGCTTCTGTATGTAACATCATAATAGTCGGATTACATTTTGGAAACACCATAGAGATTCTTAACTGCTATTTTATACGTCAACATACTGGTCCTATATGCAGTATTATATGGATAGTATTGAATTCTACTACCTCATCGCATAGTACGCATGATCGGCACAATGGCTAATCTGTACTATATATCTAAGGTTCCAACGCATGTTATTTTTTCTATTTTTTACACCTTTTGGAGGCCACATTGGAACAAGATAATGTACGATCACATGTGGCCCACATTGCTTGAGACATCCTCGTCAACCAGATTGCATCGTTGTCTAGGCATGCCTGTTTTCTCGACCTATGGCGGATGGAAAACGACTGATTTTTCTTGCACAATCTTTACACTATCTTTTCTTACACCATATCAACTTCGACAATGTGGGAAACCAGATTGTCGTTCCCCAACAAAAATCCAGGTCGAGGTGTACAGTTGCGCTTATTGCCTCCAATTCTCAATACGGATTTTTCATCGTTTTCCATATATCTCTGAACTCTTTTTAGACTTTGATACCTTTTGTCTTTCTTGGTGCTGCATTTTACAAGGCCAGTAGGTAATATTTTATAGAACGCTAGAATAAGTTTATTAATACCTATATCACATAGCCTAGTCTTAGGAAGAGGATTATTACTTAAAATTTGCTTACTGTGTACAAGTTATAGTATTTACAGATAATGGCATAATTACGCATATATATATATATATATATATATATATATATATATATATATATATAGTATCCATACAATACTTCTCGTCCTTGACCATTTTAGTTTTTCCAAAACTCACGTTTATTCACCATTATTCAATTAACATTTAACTTATTTGTCTAAGAAGCTTCAATTCTGAAGATAAAAAGTATGAAGTTTATGTTGCCTAAAATAGAATTCAGCCTTCAAGTAATCGATAGATTTATTGTTTATAAATGTCGCCCCCAGAAGCCACATGAAGGCTATTGGCGAAGGACTTCGTAATTTTGAACCATGGTCGAATAACAAAGAGGACACCATGCTCTCTAGACTTCTACACCTCACCAATCAATTATAAAGTAAATTATACAAATAAAAATAAAAAATAGCGTTTTCATTTATTGCTCAGACAATTGCTGCGCTATAATAAACGCATATGTATTTTTTTTTACAATTTTCATTTATGCAGCAAATATTGAAACATTAATTCACAGAACTAAAAATTGAAGAAATTTTTATTTAATGTAAACACACACAAAGCAACAATTTTATACTTAACTATACAATCCAAAACGAAAACAACAATCTAAAATGCAACAGTGAAATGACGTTTAAACAATAATATACAAGAACTGTTAACGAAATTTGCAAAAAAATCAAGATTCTTTCGCAGTTAAATAACACAGTAAAAAATTAATTTTTCTAATTAAAATGCAAATTTTAGCATAAAACTTCATAAGCATATTTTTAATATCAAAACACGTCGTGAAATTCATGAATAAATATCAGAATAAACCGTGTATGTACACAGAACTAACAGTGATAATTTTCAAATAATGATGTATATTTTTTTCTCATGGTACAAGCATAAACAGAATAAATCTATAAATGTAAATAAAATATAACCACTGCATGTGCGACATAGATTATTTTTAAAACACCATTAGCTTTGCATTCCTTAAATTATATCCATCTATTTTCTTTCTTTTGGAACAAAAAGGTATATTAAATAAATTTAATACTATAAATGTTTTCAGTAAATAAAACAAAGCATAATTTCATCTGCATGAACACTTACATATAAAAAATGCGTCAATATCTTATGTTTATAAATAAAAACAAGGAAAATGTTACAAATAATAAAACTTATGCATTTAAGTGGAAAATGTATTAATTGTTTATGCAAATATTCCGTTTCAAAAATTGTATTTAAAACTCATCGAAACTTTTAGTTTCGTTTCCATAAGTTTTTAAATAAAAGTAAATATTAACAATGAACACGTTTACTTTTCCACAGAACATTTAACAAAACTGAAAAGAAACAAACAAAAACTAGAAAAGAAATGTTTATGTATTTTCCTAACTGATAAATACACGAAGATTACAGTTTTATTGTGAAAAATAAATCTAGAGAGAGAGAGAGAGAAATCATCTTTCACTCTCTTCTTCGAAGTTTACATTTGTTCCATACATAATATAAGCGCATCAAACATTTAAAATAACTTTTTTAAGTCCTTTAGTTATTTTTTAACGTTTAAATCTGTCCGAATTTCTCTTGGCACTCATTTACAATGTGTGGGTGTCATGTACAAAAATGTGCAACGATTTTATTTTAGTGAAACATTTATGTGTAAGCTGAAGAAATGAGAAAATGCTTTAATAATGAAGATGAATAAAATACACACACAACATTGGTTAAGTAAATACTTGATTAGAGGAGTATTCTAATTCTTAATCTTATTAACTTGAAAAACCTCTATAAACGCGTAACTTAATAATTAAAAATCTCGATTCACACAATATTAAATACAGATGACACAGTTTAACATAGTGAAACTAAAATTTATAAACGGAACTCTTGAAAGGTAAGGTTTTTTAATAAGAATACTACTTTAAATTTTAAAATATAATCATTCTTTAGAGACATTGGGGATTTTGAAAATTGAGTTCGAAAAGCGTATGAAAAAAAAATGTGATAAATTATTTGAACACAATCTACGGTATCTTCATGAAGTTCACACATTCACATGTATAAGTGCTATAGTACATAAATAAACACTATAGACCATTAGAAGGATTTAGTAAAAATTTCTAACTGAAATACGTTAATTTGTTTTCACTATATAAACACATGGTAAGTTCAAAATGCTGAGCCAAAATATTATTATTATTTATATTTATAAATATTGGGTTTTAAGATTCCTTCTCATTAATCTTTTTTCAAGAAAGAAATTAATGATTTATATATTGCTACACAATATGAAGAGAAAAAATAGAATACATAGGCATATTACAAAAATAAATTATAAGGAAAAAGCATAGCGAATAAGTATTGAAAACAATAAAAGTTTAATATCCATTTTCAAATTAGATTCTTAATGGAATTCTACATGTAAAACTATGAATAGTTGGCATATCAAATAGTTAAATAGGAAAATTTTTAATTTGTTTTATATGCAAAAACATCCCCTTTTATTTTTATAACTGCTAAATGATTAACAGTAAAATTATTTCAGCTCATACACTCAAAGAAAAATGTATCGAAATTTTAAAGAAAAATAATAATAAAATGTTTAAGTAAGTTAATGTACTTATAACTATTGTTTTCAAAACAATCTGATTAAAGTTCCATTTTCAGATTTTTTTTCTATTTTATTCTCAATGAAAATTACTATTGAAAACACACACACAGCAACGCATTTTTTTAATCTCAATAACCATTCTAAAATGTATTTTTTACTTTAAAAAAGAAAAAAATTGCATTATTTTTTATTTTATAAAAATACCTTATTGTAACTTAATAAATCATTATTTACTTCTTTGTGCTTGTTCTTAGTAGTAGTGTAAGGTACTATTTGAACACTTAAATCTAAATTCAAAATAAATAATATACAAACTGGAAACGGTGATTGCATAGATTTCACACAAACAAGCAACAATGCATAAAATTGTATTTAACTTCTTTTTAGTTTTCCACGATTGAAAAAAACCAACGAATATAACAATGTTGACACTGGACGGCTGAAGCAAGATAGCGTTTGGACGGATGGATTTTTTTCTAACGTAAAAGTGTTTAAAGATATTGAACACATCAACAAATAAAGATTCAGTTTCAGAAAGTCAATTTAGAAATGATGGAAGGATGTGAAAACTGGGCTCACTTGCTTTCGAATCATGAATCGTGATAAAATTTTAAACGTTCCATGAGTGTAATTAAAGTCAGTCTTTCTCTCCAATTTGCTCTCATTTTTGTCTCTCGAATCATCAAACGCACAAAGAGAATCTATGATCTCTTCCAAATACACTCGTTCTTTCAATAAATCCTTTACACAGCACTTATGAAGTACTGTTGTCTCAAGCCGTTCCCCATTGCAGCCTGCTCTTGATTCCTTGTTAACGTAACTTGAATCTTTTTCTTTAATAATTCTTCTCTCAGATTCCGCACATCTTTCTCGGCCATAGAGCGTAACTAAAAGATGAAAAAGAAAGATTGCATTTTTATTACAGATAAGAACTAATATTAAAAAATCAGCATTAACTTCTAAAGAATAAGTAATATAAAATTTTTTTTGAATCAATTCCTACTTTGAATGGATGAATAGAAAGTATTTTATTAACGATTGAAAATTTGAACAAGGTATAGATATATGTATTTATACAGGGAGAAAGTGAAATAGGAGAAAATAAAAAAAGAACAGGATTTATCTGCATTGTTGTAACTATGCACACCCGGTTTGGCTAGTTCGGGTGAAAAACCGGTTTTCAATGTCAACTTTTGTCATTGTTTTAACAGTTACATTGTTACAACAATGGAGACGAATCTAAGTTGGCGTCGAAAACCTGTAATTAATTTAATTAATTTAAATAATCAATGAATTAATATTTGGAAAAAAAACTGTATTAAAATCAAGTGTCTTCCACTACAAGTTTAAAAAAATTTATTTGAACTTGATAGGATGAATAGAAAGTATTTCATAAACGATTGAAAATGTAAACGATATATATATATATATATATATACACTCTATAACAAAAAAACGACGCACCAAGAAGAAGTTGTCCGATTGTAATGAAATTTCGTATGCAAAGACATTTGTACCAAACATGGAAGTTATCAAAATTTGGTGTCCAATGAATGAATAGCGGGAGCTACGGCGCATTGGAACTGCGCTCTCAGCAAAAGTCTATAAGAAGCGATTTTTAATCTGATGGTCAAAATTTCTGTCGCATTTCGATTTAGGATACCTTTCAACGACTGAAAAAAATGCCTCGCCGCAGATTTAGAACTTATTACGAGCAACTATCAGAGTTTGAAAGAGGTCGTATAATTTTTTGAAAGAGGTAGGCTGGGCAAATAGGAGAATCACTCGTCATATGGGTCAAGGCGATGCGGCTTTTAGAATATGCTGGCAAGAATGGGTAGACAACGGCAGATTTCAGCGTCATGATGGTAGCGATCGGCCTAGAGCCACAGGAGATTGGGAGAACAGATTGATTGTCAGATCAGCTGTCACAGTGCTTGATTCATCGTTATCAACTATCCGACGTGTGACCCGCATACAAGTGTCCACCATAACCTTTCACAGTGGCTGATAGAGCGAAATTTACCCTCGTACCAACCGCTACGCAACCTGCCACTCACGCCTGCGCATTGTCCAGCAAGATTACAGTCGTGCTTGGCTCGATCAGGTTGGAATCATGCTGACTGCGGACGCATAGCATTTAGTGACGAATCCTGCTTCCGACTGTGTTCAGATAATCATCGAAGACATGTCTGGAGACGCCCAGGGCAGCGTGCCGATCCTGCTTTCCCTTTTGCACACAATACAGGCTCTCAACCAGAAGTTATGATCAGGGGTGGCATTTCTTTTGACTTCCGGGCCCCTTTGGTCTTCATTAGAGGCACACTTACATACCAACGGTACGTCGACGACATTCTGAAAACTGTTTTGCAACCGTTCCTTTTTCAGTACATTGGCATTATCTTTCAGAACATAAGGCCTGACCACATGTTACACGTGTTGCTATGAATTGTGTTACAGCTTGTCAAACACTTCCTTGGCCAGCCAGATCGCCAGATCTCTCTCCAGTCAAGCATGTCTGGGATATGACGGGAAGGTGACTGCATCTACCAGGGAATGTTGATGACCTGGCAAGACATTTGGAGCAAATTTTGTAAGAAATACCGCAGGAGACCATCACTTTTATCACTCTATGCCACGTTGGGCGGCAGCTTGCATCCAGGCTAGAGGAGGGTCAACAACTTATTGAGCTCGTTAATTTGGAACTATTAACTAAAATAAATCATTCAATTTTTCTGAAATTTTAATCACTTTTTATTCCATACATAAACTTTCTATCCACAAATTTTTGTCTCTATCGGACAACACGTTCTTCGTGCGTCGTTTTTTTGTTATATATATATATATATATATATATATATATATATATATATATATATATATATATATATATATATATATATATATATATATATACACTGGTGTGCAAAAATTAAGGACGAAGTCGAAAAAATTAGCACATATCATCTGAACGAAGAGGCAGAGCGGACAGAAAGACCAATCAGAGATTAAGTAAGGTGACGGTAGCACATGCGCAGATATGCAGGTAGACGTAATGGGGGAGTGTCTGAGTAGTATAAAGCATGTTGTCGGTGTAAGATCAGTATTTCTGGCAAAGAGATTGCACGCCGTATAGCAGTTAAAATCACACCGAGTTGCTGCCTCAGCGAGAAATGGCGAATAATCAATCTGTTAGACGACATCTGGATGCTTTTACCAGAGGTCGAATCATTGGGAAGTTGGAGGAACGCTGCAGTGTGACAAGTGTGGGCTGCAGAGTTCGAATTGCTCACAGCATCGTTTCACGACTTTGGAGACAATTTCAAACTACAGGAACAACTATCCGGGGTTCAGTAGTGGTCGTCCACGAGGAACCACACCCGCAGATGACCGGTACATTGTCTTACAGGCCAGAAGAAACAAGTGGCAGACAGCGGGAGAAATCGCTAGACACACCACACAGGCGACTGGACGACCGATATCGCGTTTTACCGTGGCCAGAAGACTGCACGGTGGTGGTCTGTTTGCACGACGCCCTGTACGGTGTGTACCTTTAACGCCTGCCCATCGGAGAAGGCGTTCTCTGTGGTGCCGAGAAAACCGGAATTGGAGAGACAGTGAATGGGGACGAGTACTTTTTACAGATGAGAGCAGATTCAGTTTGAGTAGCGATTCTCATCGCATACTATCTGGAGAGAGCGGGGAAGCCGCAATCATCCCTCGAACATCATTGAAAGGGACAGGTATGGAGGTCGCGGTGTTCTCGTTTGGGGAGGCATCATGCTTGGTAGTCGTACAGACCTTCACATCTTCGACGCAGGTTCAGTCAACGGGACCCGTTATTGTAACGAGATTCTTCTTCCATATGTGCGTCTTTTTAGAGGCGCTATGGGTCTGCAGTTCCTTTTCATGGACGACAATGTACCATGTCATCGCACAGTAGCTGCCGAACAGCTCTTAGAGAGTGAGGATATTGAACGTATGGATTGGCCTGCACGATCTCCGGATCTCAATCCCATCGAGCATGTATGGGATTTTCTAGGCAGACGCTTGGCAGCTCGTACCTTACCACCAGTAACGATTCGGGAGCTTCGATCGGCGCTGCAAGACGAATGGGCAGCAATGCCTCAACAACTGATTGACACCCTCATTCTCAGCATGGGCAGACGCTGTGAAACCTGCCTAGCAGTCAGGGAAGATCCTATCCCCTACTAAAGACCGGATGTTTCTTGCTGGACACCCATCACAGGGATGTTTCGACCTTCAGTCGCATTGCGCTCCATGCTACTTTTTCAATCAAGCTTCTTTTTATCCCTCTGATTTCTCTTTTAGTAAGTGTTGCTTACATATTACACATGTCCTTACGTATTGGGGATCTTACGGTATTAAATGTGTAGATTTGGAAAGCTTTTGTACAAAGTTATATTGAAAAAACCATCTCGTCCTTAATTTTTGCACACCAGTGTATATATATATATATATATATATAGGGAGAGAGTGAGTTAATAGTGGGAATTGAAAAAGAAAGATGGTTCATTAAATATTGATATTTGTATCGGATAAGAACTAATATTAAAATCCAGCAATAATTTCTAAAGAAAAAGAGGAATCAAAATAAAATCTACCTATTAAATTGAGATCATATTCGATTGATATATTTTCAACAGTAAATTAAATATGAAATTCAAGTAGCTTCTATGAAAATTTTAAGGGCTTTTTTTCATTTAAAAAAATTAACGAAAGAGTTTTTTGTGGTTAAAACGAAAAAAAAATAACAATTTCAATTCTTAAACATTTTTTTCTTTATTTGAAGATTTTTTTTTTACATTAAAAATCAGATCTAAACAAAAATGTTCTTTTAAACATTTTTTAATTTGAATAAAATTTTATTAAATTTTGACAAGAAAGGGAAATTAAACTAGTTTCTTAAAAAATAATTAAAAAGGCTATAACATTATTTAACTCTCAAGATGCTAAATTATTAAAATATCATTGTTTAAGTAAAATTTTTTACCTGACGATAAAAAAAATATCAAAAATTTAAAGACCACTTTCTGTGAGATCACAGAAGCTATGCCTTATATATCATTTTTGAACTAGTAATTTTCTTCTCTTAGATGATATCGACGAATTTAAAAGAGTACTTTTATATAACTCTGAGGGAAAAAAAAGAGATTCTCTAACAATGCAAAACTTCTAAAATATAGCGAAGAAGATGCAGGAGTTAAAACAATTTTTTTACAAGAGTTCTAGAAATAGCTGAGCTTGAACACATTGAAGAAAATCTATGAACTGTATTTTAAACTAAGTTGAATAAGTAATATAAAAAAATTTCTAGTCAATTCCTACTTAGGTCAGCAAAGAAATATTTTATCTTAGTTACTTTATATTAAATAGTTACAATTAATAAAAATATGTATATACATATGACAGAATCACAATACTAAGTGACAAAATAGACAGCAATTTTCTTTGAAATTTTCCATTTTCTTTTCTATATTGAGTTTTGGACTGTTATTTTTGTTTATTGCTATTTATTCATTAGTTAAATTAATTGTTCTAATAAAATAGTATAGTAAAAAGAAATCACATTCTCAGAAATTAGGCCATCCCAGGGGGGGTTTGATTCATCCAGGGGGGAAGCGCTATCCATAGCACTACAGGGACACAACGAACGATTTTCCTTTATATATATGATGTATTGGACTATTGTTTTTATTTGTTACTATTTATTCATTTTTTAATTTAATTTGAAAAAACTGTTAACATCATGCGTCATTCACTAAAAGTTTTAAAAAATGTATTTGAACTTGAGTGGATGAACAGAATGTGTTTTATTAACGATTGAAAATTTGAACAAGATATATTAATAAATATATATAAGGAGAGTGTAAAGTAAAGAAGGAATTGGGAAAAATTGGAAAAATGTGTGATGAATAAATCATTTTATAAATCCCTGATGAATTCATTTTTCCAACTAAAATTTTGTTCTTGTCTAACGATTATTAGCGACATAGAATTCAAAATTTACTTATTATCTTACGAAAATCTTAGATTAATATGTATAAAGAGAAAGATAGAGAGAGAGAGAAAAGCTATATATGTATATAATTATTTTTTTTGTTGTAAGCTTAAGCAATCATTTAAAATTATAATGCTTTTAATTAAAAAATTAATCAATGATGATGTGTTTGGAGAAATGATTTATACATTTATCTTAAGCAATCTCAGGGGGAAATGTAACAAAAGCAACATGAGTTTTTGTTTACCCCAAGTCCATAATTGAATACTTAGTTTGGATAAAGTAAGGTAGAGTTGGAGACCTTTTGGATGAAAAATTATAAAATAAGTGTGTATATATTGAATTTGATTTAAATATCAATTTCAAACGTTTGTTTGATTTACAAATAATTCATTTCAAAAATTTAAAAGAGCTAAAGAACGTTCTGAGTACTATAAAAAAATACATAAGCAATTAAAATTGTCATCAGAAGTCCAGGATATTAAAGGAAACTGTGAATCAATCTATCAGAATTGTGTGGAGCGCATTATTCCAAATCTTAGTCTTCGACAAATAATTTATATTAGGAAGTGTTTTCTAAATAACTAGAAATAAAGGTAATAATGTAAATAAGCATTTATTTTTACATGCTAAAAATTATCACTAAAATTAAGTTTGATTCAAGAGTTAATTTACCTTGACTTCCGTATGCAGTTTCAATCTTGTACCTTCCACTCTTCTTGTAAGGTCCTCTATTTCTTGGAGTAATCTGGCAATCATGATTTTATAACTCAGCTAAAAATAAACAAAGGAAATTGTTGAAACCTATGCGCAGAAAATATAAAAAGGAAATGGAGAAATACTCAAAATTACACAGGAAATTACAAAATAAACAAACTGAGAATTTAAATTACTACCGCTGCTTTAATCTTCTTTGATAAAATATTTCCTTATTGAACTTAAATTTTTAAGCTTAAATGTAAGAATTAATTATTATAATGTTTCTTTTTTTATTTATTTATATAAAAGAAAAAGGCTTTAATTTTGAAAAATAAATAGTTTATGTTGGTATATGAATAAGGCACTTTTAATGATTAATGTCAATAAATTAAAATAATACTTCATTTTTATTTGCATATTATTTTAAGTACTTTTTATATACACTCTTATTGTTACATTTAACTCTTGAAATATTGTTAGTTTATAAGTATTTTTAGTGCCTGAAAGACATTGGCTCGCCTTTTTGTGATTTCATTATCATACGATAACGATTTTCAAATTACAGCCCATTAACATCACAATCCAACCCTCTTGTAGTTTTTTTTCGAAAACGTAAAAATTTACCAAAGTAAATAAATCTTATAAATGAATTAAGAAATACAAAAAAAATTGAACATTTGACCAATAAAATTTAGCAGTTTGTAATTAATGATTCTGAAGACCTAAAATAATTGACGTACACACACACAAGTAATTCATTTAATGAAATAAAATGTTATAAGTATAATTGATGTGATTTATATAACTGTAGCTTTCAAATGTCGATTTTTGCAGTTGGGGACCAAGTTTACCAGTGAAAATTATTAGTAGTGATTTCCAATGTGCTCATCAATTAATTTGGATCAAAATATAATTTTAATATATTCCGTTTTGGAAATTTTTTTTCGCACACATAAATAGTTCTGATAGCGTTAAAACGTCACGAGCAGAATTATGCAACTGATTAAATTTTGACCGTGAAAGACTCTTAATTACTCATTCCATTTGATATTCTGGAACAAGGAATTTTGAAAACTCTTGACATCGATTGCATCAATAAATCTGAAAAAGGAGATTCTATATAAACGAACACAATTTTTCAATAGTTAAATACTACCGAAAATGTAATCCCCGTTCTCATCGACCTATCCCAAAATGACAATGTACGCGTAATTCAAAATTGTTATATGATTGTGTAATGAGCTACCTAATTCTAGGATCTTAATTGAAGATTTAATGCGGTCCTTGAGGTATCCAACTACCCTAAAATCATGATTTTTTTTAAAAAAAATTGACATTTTTTTTATTTTATAGGCTATCCTATTAGCTTTATATAAAAATAACAAATTTTTTAATTTCCATTCACTAGAGTGAGTGAATATTAACGTCGGGGGCTTTTGGTGACGGACCTCGTAATTTTGAACCATGGTCAAGTGACGAGGACGACACCTGAGCTGGCACCCCCTATCTTAACTACCATACCACATCAACGGGAGGACGTTTGAGCTCTCGACAGATTTAACGTGCATCGCTCCCCAAAACGTCGGGTCTCTTGTGGTACTGGGGTCGAACTCATGACATGCCTGCCATGATCCGATGCCTTGACCACTTGGCTACCGCAACCCTTCCATTCACTAGAACAAAAACTACAAGTGTTTTAGTAAAAGATGATGCCATAACTTTATATAAGATGTCAAATTTTAAAATGCGTTTTATTCGAAATGTGTGTGGGGTTTTTTTCGAAAAGCTCAAGCGGGTACAGCGATGGCTTAAAAGTTTTTAAAAAAAGTTGCTGAAATTTCTTGTGTATGTTCTGTATACCAGTAGACGTGTTTTAACCTTCAGCTTTATCAATCACTGTTTTATTACAAAAATTTACAGTTTTTATGTAAATATATAATCACAGCTTCTTAAAATAATTTCATATAATAACTAAGATAAAGTGTACTCTGGTTTTTGTAAAAATTAAAATATCTCTTATCATTAAGGTCATTTCAAAAAAGAATAGCAAAGTAATACATCTAAATTGAAAAGTTGAGAATTTGTCCATTTACTATTTGTACAGAGCGGGCCCCGTTTATGTAATTTTTTGTCAATTTTTATCCATTCCCCCCATTTTAGTAGTAATAATTTATTTTTCTCTTCTTAAATTTAGCCCCTTTTTTCCTTAAAATGTTCTAAATAAACCTAAAACCCCCCAAATTCTCCATATCTCCATTTTTTTTTAAAAAAAAGTTGTCGCAAGTAGGTTTCAAAGACAGTGTGTGTTATGAAATTTTACAGTCAAATCAATTCTTTCTGAATTACTTATTCATGAACATTGATTTTGAAGTACGGAATTTTAAGTTCAAAATAGCTTTAGTGGTTCTACTTTGGTACATCTAATACTATTCTAATTAGCACTAATTATACAGTTCTTTTCCTTGTAAAGTTCTAAGTAGGGCATTACAGTACTAATTAGAACTAACGGCACACAACTCGAGTTCAAATAAGATAGTTTTCTTTATTACCTTGTTGGAGGGTCTTTCTGTTTTTCCTGAAATAGTCAGAAGTGCCCAGACCCCGGCTTGGACCTTCGCCAAAAGCTCCCTGTGCAGTTTTTCCAATTCTTGCCTCAATCTCGAACATTCTTCTTCCAAACGAGGAGTGATTTTTTTCGCTTCCAGGTATCGTTTCCGCCACATTTCGCGAACTGAAAAATATTTAAAAGATCGATTCAGTTTTTTAGTATTCTCTCTTACTTCTGATTGAATAGAATTTATATTCATTTCAGCTTTTAAGAAATTAAGTCGTTTAGTGATTGTTTGTCGTGAAAACGTATAATATACGTGCAAAAAATTAGAAAACTATGATTTTCATAAAATTTATCGAAGTTTAACGTGTTTTGTGTTTTAAAACAGAAAAATACCGTTTTAATCCTAAATATTACTAAAATAAATAAAACATTTTACTTTATCCATCTTTTAATCAAGTTAGTGATGTTTCGGTATGTTTCACTTAATGTGAGTCAAGATATTAAATAAAATTTTTATACGATTGATAAAAAATTTTAAGGTCACATTTGAAAACTATAAATTTTTTTCTAAGTATTAAAGAAAATTATTTAGAAGAGAATGAATAAATAATGTAAATGCAAATAAATAAAATACTTTATCATTTTTAAAATCATTTAAAAATCTTAGAAATTAGAACAAAATTTGTATTTAGAAAATTGCATAATTATGTTGAAGGATATTTGAAAACATTCTTATTTTATTTCTGACAAAGTTTAAATATTTTCCAATATTATACATATACAAGCATACATATGATATGAACGCATTTTTTTTAATATAATTTTTTAAAATATTACTATCATCGTCGATTTTATAATGAAAAAAATGAAGAGTTCGCATAGAAGAGCAGCAAAAGAAGAAAATGAACAACTAACTAAAATTAATCTCCTACTTAAAATTATTTTTTGAATTTGCATTCCAAGTACTCAGATTCAAAGTTTTCAGAGTCACTAAGACTTTTCATGGCAATAAAATTCAAAGATAGTACACCAAAATAAGCTTCTAAGAAAGTCTAGATATTGGATACGGCCAAAAAATCGATTTCTTGAATTGCTCTTTCAGAATTTGCGCGGTGTATTACATTGAATTCTTATAACTTATCTTCTCAATGATTACTTATCACAACTTATATTAATGGTTTCATATTTGGTAGTACATGCAAATTTTACATTCAAAAGCATGCGAACTAGAACATTTAAACTACACTGGTTGTTCAAAATTAAGATAATTTGAATATTTTGTTGAATTTCATGAAATGAATTGAACGGAATATACAAAATACTGCTTCGACGCAAAGATTCTAATCTTGTACATAAATGTGTAATACAGTGAGATCTCCACACCTCAAACCTATAGAACATGCCTGGAACGATTTGGAGATGGCCATAGCAATTCTCAACCCCTTTCTGAGAACCATCCAAGGTCTGAAAAAATTGGTGCTGAAAGAACAGAACCAATTCCCTCAGGAACTCATATATTCCCTTATTTTCAGAATAAAATCATGATGCGAGGCCTGTATATCTGTAGGAGGGGACCATACCCCTTATTAGCTAGTTTTTCTTTTTTGTTGCATTGTGCATTCACTGTTTTATACATTTCCACTCCGTTGAGTGTAACTTACAATATTGCTTGTGTGTAATATCTGTTGGATGGTTATTATTATTTTTTGTGCTATACATCAGCTCTATGTACAAACCAAATTTCATTAAAATGTGTCCAGTAGATCTAGAGCAGCGATACTCAGCCTGTGGCCCGCTGGACCTTTCTGAGAAGCCCAGTCATCTCCCGTTTCACTAACAAATTCAATTATTTAAGAATAATGTTTTAAAAATTTTGCGAGAAATTCTGTCAATCAAGCAATCACATATATCGATTTTGCTATCCATGTGCTGCTGGTAGGAATTGCGGGATACATTTTTTTTTCTTTTATAATTGCAACGGTTAGTGTTAACAAATAACAGTAGAATAGTGATTATTTTATGAGTGATTTTTAATTAACCCTCATGCTTTTGAAGCGAAAAATATCTACAGAATACTTGTTATTTCAAGACGATTGGGACCTGACTGTTTCGTAGAAAAATCAAACATGTATTAACAACTTGTTTAATTTGTCATGAAAATGCTATTAATAAATTTTAATTATGCTCGTCACTATACCACTAAGCTCAAATCTTTCAATATCTTTTTTTTCAGCAACAAAACTTTTTGGAGGGGGGACTTAAGATTATTGATGAAAAGAAATCGAAATTACCCCAGCATTAAGGTATCCGACTACGTTCGGAACCGTGATTTTCAAAAGCACATAAATGGATAATTTTCATGATATTTAGTGTCACTCAGATTAGAATACATGTATAAAATTGTTTTAAGGACATTTTGACAAAAAACATTATTTAAATATGATATTTTGTCAAAAAATTAACTTAGAATAATCTTTTTTCCAAATGTTCTCCTTTTGTGAAAAATGGTTCTATTATAATAATATTTTGCCTGTATATAGCTCAGACCTCTCTACAGAGGCTCAACTAGAATTTTTGAAAAATTCACATTATTTCCACCAATTGAAATAATTATTCGAGGTTTTTTTCTTAAAATTGCTACCCTCTGTTGTGGTAAAACATGAATAAACCCACTTCTAAGTTATATACTTCAAACATTCTAGTTGAGCCTCTGAACAGAGGTCCGAGCTATATACAGGCAAAATATTATTCTAATAGAAGCATTTTTCACAAAAGGAGAACATTTGGAAAATAGATTATTTTAAGTTAATTTTTTGCCAAAATATTGCATTTAAATAATTTTTTTTGTCAAAATGTCCTTGAAACAATTTTATGCAATGCATATATTCTAATCTAAATGACACTAAATATCATGAAAATTATCCATTTTTGCACTTTTGAAAATCACGGTTCCAAATGTAGTCGGATACCTTAAACCCTTTTTCTCCTGTGTGTGTGTGAGTTGAGTTTGACGGAGTTTAATATTATTTTAAAATGAAATCCATGTATATAACTATTAATATTTCGATCAATTTCTGCATTTTAAATGTCTTTGATCTAATAGTGTCCGCTGCACCCCACCTCCCTAGTTAATTTTCACGTTGCGGCCCACGAGAAAGAGAGTTGTCATGTGTATGCGGCCCAGCTGATAAAAAGGTTGAGTACTGCCGATCTAAAGATAATCAACCAAATCTGAACATTCTCTTAATTTTGAATACCATTATACTAGAAATATAAAGAAAGTTCCATGTGATTTGTATGGAAACAATTATACTATAAATTTAAATTTTCAACTTTTTGGAAACAGGTAGACACTACAAAGATTTATCACAAAATAAGATGTGCACCACGTAAAGATTTTTTTTGTATAAAAATCCCTCTTTTCTTTTTCTAAAGACATTTATTTATTAGAAAGGGATTCAAGTTAATGTCTTGGTCAATATTCTTGAGTTTGATATATATATATATATATATAATAAAATATATATTAATATATATAATATATATAAATAAAAATATTTAATGCACAAGAGTAGAGTTAATATATAATGCATTTTATAGGGAAAATGTGAAAAAGAGAACAAAAGAATTTGTCTGAAGTTGAATAATCACACACAATATATATTAATTTTGTTAATCATAAAATGATATAAGGGCTCTTTCATAAGAGTTTGAATTATCTCATCCATTTATGAGATGGCAATGTAGAATGTGACTTCATACTACAAAAATTAGATCAGAATTTAGATATCCTACTAAACTTCTCCTGTCCGGTCAAACAATGTAGCAGTAAAATTAAACGGGAATTTGTCCTCCAGCAATAAAGTTCTCGGCTACGCTGCATCGTGTATGCATGGATGATTTGTGCAGTACGAGACAGAAATAATAGACTTCCCGCCCACGTATCGAATCAGAGGTTATTGTACACTTTCAATAGAAAGAAAAATGACTATCAGTATTTATCATAATCATTTTTTGTCGATTTCTATTTTTTTTAATAAAAGAATTTAAGCATATATTTCGAAGTTTGACAATTTGTGTAGAGAATCATATTTCTTTTGTTATAAAAAATCATATTAACGTGCAAACAATTCAAATACAATATAGAATCTTAATATAGTATAAATTTGAATAAATTTTTGTGTGTATACGAGATTAACCCAATAAATAGGAGAGGGGGCCAACTCAATGTAAGAAAACATTTATAAGAGAGGAAAAATTACGAAAAAATATAGAACCATTAACAGAATGATGTATTGCCCTTTATCCGAAAATTAAATCATCACTTTCGGACAGGTCAAACTTCCAAAAAGGTCACTCCTGAACAATTTATTCCTTTAAATTCGATACATTAGTTTCCAATTTTTCACAATAACTAGTACTCTTACGATAAAATTAAGCTCCTAATGAATGAATAGTCAGACTCTAATGAATTTTTTAGTTTATATTTGGCACGTAATACATTCTTCGCATTATTTAAACTTTTATTAAAAAAACTAGGAGTATAATATTACTCAAATTTCCATATATCTATGCAGGTCAAATTCCCTCCACCCATTTTACTTATACCATCATAGTACCAAAGTAGTATATATATATATATATATATATATATATATATACCATCATAGTACCCAAACTGGGATAGCCAAAAAAGTTATACTCAACTTGCCACTGACAACCAATAAGAACAATCCTGCTTGCAATTTCAAATTTAACAAACATCACAGAAAAAAAGAAACGATCCAAAAATCCCTAACCACTATCGACATTTTTTTCACCACTTATCTGAGTTTGCTACCAGCCTGTAGGAAAGTTTTTTTCAATTTAACATCTTACAGCAAATTAATCCACTCACAGCGAAACAACTTTGCAGTTTCCACAAATATAGATGTGTGGATCAAAGCACTTTCTGTAAACAACTTTCAACTTCAAAAATACTAATTAACGTATAGACCATCTAACGTTGTTCATGCGGAAAGTAAGAGATTTGTATGGCGTTAAACGTTGCAATATTGTGAAGGAGTGGGTCATGAATGAAAAAATTCAGTATCTTCAAAATTACCAATTTCCTAGAATTTTCTCTTACAACTTCTCAAGTCTTCAAAAAATGTCTAGGCCTAAATATTTTAAGCGGGGTTGAAATCATTTATGAACGAAAAAGATAACTGTCGACTGACGCTTATTATTTGCAACAACGCAACAAATGCTTCGCAACACTATTCAGGACCATCTTAAAACATATCTGTATGCTTCACAAGATGAATCTTAAAACAAATTGGTTTTAATAGATGGCGTCTAACAAAAGTTCCTTTGATTTTACAGTAAAAAAGGAGACGGTTTTTGTGGGATGAAGAACACTGAAATTGAACACTTCATAAATGTATGAAAGTTGCATGGTTAAGCGAAATTAAGTTTAATTTACTATGACGTCTTAGCATCGTCCCCGTACAACGCAAGCAGCGTAAAGTCATGATTGTAGGACTTTCCTTACATTAGAAACATATGTCAATGCCAAACCTACCTCCATGTTCTTGATAACTATATATACTCGTTTATGTGTCCATAAAGTTTTTTTTCTTTCTTTTTTGTTGATCATAACCATTTCCAACTGAAAAATTGTAGTCACTAAGTTATAATTATCACATACTAGTTCCAAGTACACGATTCATTTCAACAATCCGGTTGGTTATTTCAACATGGCTCAGTTATTTCAACAGCCTCCTCAGTCTCTCAATCTCCTCCCCATCGAACATTCGTAAGACTAGATTGAAGAAAATCGGTTAAAAACTTCGGAACATCCCCTTGTAATCTTAGGAAGAGAACTGTCATCTCAGCATCGGCTAATTTTCATCCGCAACGATTTCAGCAATTTGCGGAGCTCATGCTTAGAAAATCTATTGTCATCGAAGCCCTCTCGATATTAATGGTGAGTAGCAAGATGCATGTTTTCCCCACTAATGTAGCATGCTAGCAATTGCGTATAGCATCAGTGTTAAATTAAAGCGAAATTATTATTTATTTTTATTCTACTGATAATTATTTATCTTCCTTACACAAAAACTTTTGAACTGAATGAATATGAATATGTATTTTTGTGTTGGGAATTAATCTTTTCAAACCCAAATACATTAGTAATTATTCATAAGAGCACCAAAGATTCCAACCTTTGCCGATTAAATATCAATGAAAACTATTCAGCACTTTTTATTTTATAAATAAAATACGTTTCACTGACACTATGAGATACCATATTCTTCCTCATGCACTAATCCAAGTCTAATAATGAGCAAAAGCTAAAAAGAAAGAAGAAAAGGGAGAGAAGAGAGACAGAGAGAAAGTAGAGAAGCGCTCTAAAAAGAGAGAGAGAGAGAGAGAAAGAGAGATTCTGAGAAGAGAGATATGATAGATGGTGCTTGCCTGCGGCTGAATCGGCCCTCCGAGCGAAATTTGGTATCTCACGTAAGCAGCTGTAGGTCTCACCTTGTTCCCGTCTTTGATGAGCCCTGCTCTGCAGTTGCTTGATCTTCCGAAGCAGCTCCTCACGTTGACGCTGGCGGATCCGAGTTTCTCCTCGCACTTCATTCAGAATGGTTAGCAGGCGTTCCTCTACAAATTTAAAGGAAAAAAGAGTTAACTGAGTTGAATTAAAATACTTTGTTAGAGATTGAACTAACAGTACTTTCGTATCATCGCAATTTATTAGCGAAATTATATGAAACGAAGCACATTATTGCCGATTCAGTGCATACGATACACGTGAAATTGGGTTAGCCAACTTGGCGAGTTATCTTGAACGTTGGCGATTGTTGCGATGATATGTAAGTACCGAAATAACTTAACTTCAAGCTGATATGGATGCTCTTTTGAAACAACAGCTTATTTCGTGTTCATGCCATAACATATAATGATATCTAGACTAATGAATATAATGACTTAATAATTAACTACACTAATTCGTGGAAATAAAGTAGAGTATTCAGTAGAAATATTTTCACACGCGCGCGAAACTGAGAGGACTGAAATATTTTTTCATGTTAAAGGAAATTTAAAAATAAACATATATTCAACAAAATTAAGTTTAATTAAAGTACATTTTATTAACATAGATGTGTATATATGAATGTATTTAATAAAAAATCAATGCAACAAAAACATTCGCAAGAAGTTCATGAAATTTAATATAAAATTTTCAAGTTTTTTGAAAAACAAAACATTTGTTAAGTGTTTGGAAAATAATGTGATATTTTTCTTTGACTGTCTTTTTTCACATCAAATTGTCAGTAAATTTTCCGATGTTGTCAATTTTTTTATTTATTTCACCATTGGAATGTGCCTAAGTGTAACTGCACATACTTTTCATGATTTCGTTATATATGAGTTCATTTTCGTCACCGAAATCTACATCAATGATATTTTTTGAACCAACTCCAAAATGTCTTTGTGTGCCATAATTAGGGCTGTACATACATTATCATCCTCTACTGCAACGAACTCTTCCGATGATACAATAGGACAATCCAATAATACAGAAACTTTCTCAAATATTTCATTAAGAGGACTTGGTACCCCAAAAATGACCGACCTATCATTTTTTTATTTTTTATTTAATCTTAATCTTTGAATTATTATCTTTCGATTGATATATCATTTGTGCAAGTCGGAAACTTAGAAGTTGAATAAAACTTCATTTGAAAACAATTTGGGCAATTCGGTCACGCCCCCTTTTTAGAAAAGAAAAGCTAAAAAATGTGCTATGATAAAAAAAATATTTTTTATAAAGAGAAATAATAACTATAAAAAAAAAGAATGTGTAATATATAAAGTATAATATTTCCGAGGCAATACAATAATATAATTTTTCTTTGTGAAATGTGTGCATGTAAAAATTTTGAATTAAGGCATTTTATATATATATATATATATATATATATTAATAATTTCATATAATTTCAGTTCTTATTCCTGATATGTTTTTCATACAAATGTAATATTTCAATATTATGTGAAGAAAAAACTAAACTTTCAGTCATGACAGAAAAAAAAAAATTTTAACATTTTTCTTGCATTTCCTTGTGCAATTATTTCCTTCTTAAAACTGATCATTTATAAAAATTAATGGGTTGAAAAAATACGAAAATGCAAAAATTTTAAAGATAAATATATAACTAATATCTTAAAGTAGTATTTTAAGTTTATTTAAGCTTATCATAATTTTGTTTCAGAATTCTAAACTTTAAAGTGGTTTTTCGCAGTTTGTGTTTTTCGAAACACTTGTGCATTCAAAATGCTACTCCTTCCACAACTATTTAACAATCACTTCCATTTTTTGCTGCTTGTTGCATATAAAGCATGTAACAAAATTAGGGATCCCTTTTGCTGTAAACTGAATACTTTTTTAAAAAAATTAAAATGTAACAGGTATTGCCCTTTTCGTTGATTTCTAGCATGCATATAAACATTTTATTTTTTTCCTCAAAAACGAAATAAGTTATTGTAAAATCGATCCCTAAAGTTGTTTATAACATCCATAAGAATATTAAAAAAATTTCAGGTCAAAAAATAATAATCACAAAAAAAGAGTAAAATTTAAAAATTTTCCAAATTTTCTTCAAAAAATTTTAATTTTTATAATTGTGTGAATAATATGCAAAAAATTTCATCTCGTATAATTTTCTCGAAAAGAAACGTTATATAAAATGTTAAAATATAATTTTTAAATACATAAAGAAAGAAAGTAGCTCAAAGGGTACCAAGTCATCTTAAGTGTTTTTCGTATTTTGTTCATTCCCTGAAGGGAAATCTTTTCGTGTTAAGTGATTTTCGTTTCGTCTTAAGAGGAAATAAATGCATGAAAATACATAGTGTTTTGTCTGGAACGTTGTTTAATTTCATGTTAGTCGGTATTTCGTCTTAAGTGTATTTTGCGTTAAACGTATTCCACTGTATTTATAAAGAACGGAAAGTGATGATGATATATATGTGAGGATATTTTGAGGGCATGTTTTAAAATTGGAAAATATCTCTTATATAATCTTAAGCTTTTATATAGATTTCAGCAGTAGCGCACACAGGAATTTTTCAAGGAGGGGGTCTGGGGTTGAAAGTTCACCATTCTTGTGTGTATCATGCTCCTTTTGATTTTGTCGATTTTCGGGAACAAAACACAGTAAAAAACTAATTATTGAATAAATAATTATTATTAATTACTAAAATTACTCATTAATAACAAATACTTAATTAAATTTTACGTACTATATGCTTAGAATTATAATCAATCGGAAAAAAATCAACGCCTTGGGGGGAGGGTCTGGACCTCTAGGACCCCCTCCCCTTTGTGTGTGCCACTGAATTTCAGTTATAGTAATTAGACAAATATTTGAAATTTTCAAAAAGAAATGTTGGTATGTATGTATCTTCAATTTAAGTATCACCCCGAGAATTGGAGAACTAAAACAGAATTTAAGTCCAGTTTTAAGTTGCGTAAATAAAGTTCTTTGTTTTTAAAGATCAATAGGAAAATTGCACCCAATTTTACATTTTAAATTTCCAAAATATTTTGAAATTTTGAATATAAAATTAAGATGGATTTTTTTTCTCATGGTAACAGTTACTTAAATTTCAATTTCGGGAAGTAATTTGAAGCCTTGTGTGGTAAACCGAAAAATACATTTTTAAAACCTTCAAATTGAATACAAGACAAAAATTAAAGATATGCTTCATTTCAAGTCAGTTTTTCGATTTATAAGCACCAATATACATATAAATGAAACAGAAATAAGTTTATTAACGAGAAATTAACAATGTAATAAAGTGATTTATTACAAAAAGATCTCTGGAATTATTCTTGTATTCCATGAAATTTTTATTTAATTCCTCTTTATGATATTGTCATGGTACTTAGGAATATTTTGATTTGATTATCAAATTGATATTAATATGCACATGTTGGATAAGAAATCATTTTTATTTAACTATTCAAAATTTATATAAGAAACTATATTTAATTTATTATCCAAAATTTGGATAGGAAATTATATTTAATCATCTGATATTATTGAATAAATGTTATTCACATTATCATCATTTACATCAATATTTTAGCATTAGTTTAGGCTACTGTATTTACTCGCTTAGGGTAATTGTGGAAAATTATTTACGTATGATAATTACTTTACAATACCATGCATTGATATGGGGAAAAATATGAAATTATTATCAAGAGTTATCCATTGGAAATGAAGTAATTCTGGCACAAAAAGCAATTTAGAGAACAGCTTTTATTAAAGAACAATCTAAAAATAAGTTTCAAAAATTATTAAAATGTGCTTTAAGTTCAAAATGTATTCCAATTAATGATGCATTTAATAGCAACTTTTAATAATTTAATAAATCTAATTACATAAAAATGGCGTTTATCATTCCTTTTCAGTGAAACAAAGATATGTAAAACACAATAAAAATTTTAAATAAAACGATTACTTTATAAACGAATCTTCATAATACATAGATTAAATTACTCTCATCTAAAAAAATGTGTTGCTATTGTATAGTTATTTAGCAATAACTATGTAAATAAAATAAATTAACAATACTCTATTCTAGTTTGCTAGATTTATAAGAAAACATGCATATATATGAATGATACATATATTTTCTCATGGAAATATAGCTTTAAGTTACTTAGTATACTTTCTCACTTTTATCAAAAATTAGTGCAAAAAGCAAATTTAAAATTAAAATATTAAGTACCCTACGTATATGAATAATTTTTTAAAAGTGAGATTATGAGTCACTTGTGCATTTTATCTTGTTATGTTTAACGTAAATATTAAATTATAAATTATGTTGCACTATTTAAAAATTCCTTTAATTTACATTACCTGAACACTTAAGGTATCCGAACACGTTGAAAATGACCAAATTCGGACAAGGCCGATATTTTTGTTTTCTATTTTATTTAATACATCTATATTTTGGCTTTACAAAACATACTTTGTTTTGATTCTATGCTTCTTAGAGGCCAAGTTACAATCAATTTTATTAAGTTAGAAAAACCGGAAGTGGGTATTTGATCTACCAGAAGTGGGTATTTAAATTGTTCGAAATCTATCATGGCGAGTCTGATCACACAAAATATTACAAATGTATTTCTGTAAAACTTTTTGCACCTGATATTTATGCTATTTTCTAGAGAATGTACTAAAATATTTCTTATAGTATGAATATTATTTGAGTTAGGGCATGTTATTTAAATAATGGTCTCATAAAGGCGTTATTTTTCTTATAATGTTTACTCAATCATCTCTAAAAGTTTCGAATTTAATAAAACATTAACATTTTAGTACATTCTCTAGAAAAATGCCTCTAAATTGTTTTGGTAATTCTTTTACTAATATAAGTTTATTACTTTTTTCTCTAATTGCTTTGAGGTTTTACAAAAATATTGCTAAAATTTCACATATAATTAGGATTTTTATGAAATTCCGGCAATTTATTTTAAATATTAGTATTTATTGGTATTGAATCCTAAAAAAGCCTTTATATGTTTAAATATGTTATTTTGTCAAAAAGTACTCTGAACGTGTTCGGATACCTTAATCGTTTATTTTTTTTAAAAAAAAATCTGCTATTTTTACAGTTTAATTCAATGTAAATAATCATATCGTACATTTTGAAAATACTGAATAAAAATGATTTTTATGAAACTTCTTAATTCTACATGTGTATTTATTAATAAATCTTTCATTTATGACTTAGGAATTTCATCATTTGTTTTGAAAACTTTAACTGTAAATAAATTATTTAATGGTAAAATCCATTCTCCTTATTAAAAAACAAAAATTATGAAAGCTGTATGCATTAATTTTTAATGAATATGGCTAAATTTACGTATTAAAACGTACGTTGCCGAAAATCTTGAATTCATATCATTTTAGAATATTTTGTGATACTGTTTACTTAAATAAAACATTTTTTTCTCTGTATTTTTAAAAAAAGGATATAATTCCTCATGTGATGCATGAATCATAAGAACACAGTTCATGCAAAATGAAGCAACGCTGAAACCCATTCGGATGAATGTGTTAATCAATAGCAATCATTCATCTCATTCATAATAATCAATTATAAGCATTTACAAAAATAAAATAGAGACAAGCTTTTACCCGGAAACAGCTCAGGTAAGAAAAGCGGTGGCGTCGGAGTCCTTATCAACGCACAAACTCTTTTCCTCGATATCCGGTTTTTCCCGAACCGAGCCGGATGCCGGATAATTGGGAGTGGGAAGATAGGAGTCGAGTTTCTATCGGTCCAAAGATCCAATTTTCCGACTTCGGACAAGGCAGTCGGTGGGAGATAGGGTGGAGTTGCCACCCTAGCCATGCTCACCAACCTGTTCGGATTTAAAGAGCGCAACACCAAATGATTTTCTGGGCTTTTCCTCCCTTCTTCTTGTTTTTGTTGACCTGTAGGCGTGGCTTTTCGAACTGCACCAATGTAGGGCACGAGCTTTTTGTCCAACCACCGCCTATAAGCACTTCTCACTTTCTCACGTATAAACAATTCTCCTGCACGCTTTGCCATTCGAATTATTTGGCAAGGTCGGTAGGATCTGCGCATTGGTATATACACCGGCAACAAATCGTAGCGTTGACAGGTTGCCAGGAAATCGTCCGTAGCCTTTTCTCTAGTTACTGCTTGTTTGGCACGAAGAAATCGACTTAAGCTTCCCGAGAAATACGATGGAGGGTAGAAAACGGACCGGTAAGAACGGTTGGATCGGTATCCGGTAAGGTGAGGGGGTGTTCGGTTGAGGTACGTCCGGAGCAATCGCCGGTGACCGACGTGAGAACGAACGTATCCACCTAAAGGTAAACCAGCATACATCCTTCTGCGATAGAACTTGGGAGCATTAAAAATTCTATCTTTGGTTGCAAACATTTTTTAATTTTCAGTCTTTTTACTTGGCACAAATTAACTTTGGCTTGGAAATCTATATTACTTGCTATGGCTTGCGCAAGTAATATGATATAATACAATTCTTTCCTATAAACAATTATTTTTCTAGAATCAGGCTTTTGGAATTATTTTTCTAGAATCAGGCTTTTGGAAGTGGAATTTATTTTTTCGAAAAATAATCTAATTTTTAATTTTCTACAAGAAAAATTAAAACTGTTCGTTGAAACAACTTTCTATGATTAAATCATCAAAATGCAATAATTTTTCTAATGTACATGGCAGTTGTCTAATTTTTACAGATGATCCAAGGGTTAATTATCCTTAGTTAAACATCATATTTATACTAAATGCTTTAAAGGGTGCTCGAGAAAACAATAATCTCTTTTTCAACTTCTTAATGAAAAGATCGTCTTAGACTATTAAAATACATGTACAAAAAATTAATATTTTGTTGTAAACTTCTGCTGAAAATATATTTAAGATTATTTACAGTTTTACTGGCAGTGTAAAAGGCTATTTTTAAAAATTCAAAATATATTTTTCTGCAGATTTTTCATTTATAAATAACCTATGTAATAACAATAGATATCTGTAATAATAATAATTCAAACTCCCAAATCATCAAGACATAGCTTTCCATTCATTTTCACGTGATTAAAAAAATATATTTAGAAACACTCCACGAATTGACACTCTACTGCTTTGTTCTTCAGTTATTCTTCTTTCTGTTACTTCGAGAATGCATTCGATGTTGATATAAAGACAGCGAAAGAATCTCAAACAGGGGAAAAAATTAGAATTACTGCAGCAAAAAAGTCATGCACAAAAATACTTGCAATTTCAAGAAATGCTGAGAGATGGCAAACAACTAAATATTTTCGACCCTTTCTTCTTTATAAGTATCCATAACAAGTAAATAATACTATTCCGATGACCATAATACTTCGAATCCCGCAAAAGATACAAATTTTTCAAAGTTCCGTAAAGATTGATCTTCCAATTTAGAACACGTAATATGTGATTCGCTTCACGACTCCACGAGGAATGAAGAACAGCACCGAACTAGAGATGCATCAACTCGAACAAACTGTCAAATGCTGCCTTCTCCACGACACACACCGTCAATATCGTTTGCGAGGGTGTTCCCCCACCCACTCACTCCGACGATCTCCCATGGCGAACGTTCCATTCCCTGAGTCTACAGGGATTGAATGAAATCGGTTTCTTTTTTGTTCCTCCCCGTGTCGAGGATGTGCAGTTATTAAGTCCGGCGCGGAAAAAGAGATTAGGAAATGGGCTGGATAGGAACTAGGGCGGGGTCTATCCGGTGGTGGCCTCGAACAGAAACTGGAAACTTCACTCAGGAAATCCAAGGTCGTTTGACCAGGGTTGTCCGATTGGAAAAGGTGTGACGCCAACGGGAGTTTCTTCCCAGTGACTTATTGCCTAAGGGAGTATTTTCTGTATTCGGATGGAGTTAATACCGAATAATTAGTTTATTCTTTTTATCTGATTAAAAAAATATAGTTATCAGGTAAAAATGATTGCTTCATTTTTTTTTCGGAATCGTATACGTAAGAGATATTGATTAACGTTTCCGTAAAGGACGTTTGAAGTTACGAAGAAATTTGAGATAAAAATATATATAATGGCATTCTTTAAATTTCAAAGGACTGTGTGTGTTGTGTGTTGTGTGTTTTGTGGATAATTCTAATTTTAAAAAGTTATTATCATAAGTGAGTTCAGGAGGAGTAAAAATAAAACGAGAGATATTTTTATTAAGATAATATGAAAAGGGAATTCTCTTGGAATCAAAATGGAAAAGAAAAATTACATATTTATCACGAGAAGGATTTTTTTTCTTATAATCAATTAAGGACAATATTGTTATTAGTATTATCAAAATTATATCTTCCTAAACCAATAACAATTGTAGTGAAAAATACAGAGCATATGAATTCTAACTTAGAGTAAACTGAATAAAAATTACAAGAAGAGTAGCTTTTAAAAGAAAGAAGTAGTTTTATAAATGATACAAGCAATATTAATCCTAATTTTATGCTATATATAATTTAAAGAAGCATGAATATATTCTATATACTGTTAAAGAAACATGAATATTCTATGCATTGTTATTTGATGAAAAAAATGTTTCGTCTAATAACAATAAGAAATGAGAAAAAAAATTTTGAGAATGCAAAGAGACATAATAGCAAAAATAATTTATAATAATTCCCAGAAATTAAAAACGAATCTTTTTTATTAAAATCATTTAAAATGCAGTAACTAAATTTTAAAAAAAAGATACCACGTTTTATTTACACGTGTACATTACATCTCTCTCTACATATAAAAATAATTTTAATAAGACTTTAACTTTCAAGATTTCGTAACAAAACTTAGGCGAAATTTAGGTAATTAAAAATTTTACAAATCGTATTGAAACGTTTTGGAAATATTCATTCTCCAAGTAATATTTTCTTTGAAATGTTTAACGTTGGCTATTTTCAAGTGGTTCCGTTTTTAAATAAAATTTACCCTGAATTGCGCCTTTTCTGTTAAAATTCCTGTTTCTTATTTGATTTTCTAATAAATTGAAATATTTGGTTTTGCACAGAAATTGAATGTTACGGGCATTAAAAAAGCATTTTGCTCTGTAATTAAAATTTAAAATATAGTAGTAAAAGTTTTCATCAAATGTTTATCAATATTTCAAACTAATAAATAATAATTACTATTAATTTTTAATATTTGCTAAGATTTATAATTACAAATATGATTTAGAGAAATTTATATTCTTCAATTATATTTAATTAAACTTATTTAGTTTATTGAGTAACGAAAAATACTATCCCTGATTTTATTAAAAAGTTTTATTAAGAAACGTATTCTTTCTTAGCTGTTCTTCAGATTTAACAATATTCAAAATTGTAAAAAGTTTAAGGTATCCGACTACATTTGGAACCGTGATTTTGCAAAAGCACATAAATGGATAATTTTCAGGATGTTTAGTGTCACTTAGATTAGAATATATGCATAAAATTGTTTTAAGGACATTTTGACAATTTTTTTTTTATTTAAATACAATATTTTGGCAAAAAATTAACTTAGAATAATCTTTGTTTTCCAATTGTTCTACTTCTGTGAAAAATGCTTCTACAGGTATTATAATAATATTTTGCCTGTATATAGCTCAGACCTCTGTACAGAGGCTCAACCAGAATTTTTGAAGTATATAACTTAGAAGTGGGTCTATTTTTTCATATTTTACGACAGCAGAGGAGAGCAATTTTAAGAAAAAAACCTCGAATTATTATTTCAATTGGTGGTAACTCTAAAAATAATGTGAATTTTTCAAAAATTCTAGTTGAGCCTCTGTAAAGAGGTCTGAGCTGTATACAGGCAAAATATTATTATAATAGAACCATTTTTCACAAAAGGAGAACATTTGGAAAAAAGATTATTCTAAGTTAATTTTTTGCCAAAATATTATATTTAAACAATTTTTTGTCAAAATGTCCTTAAAACAATTTTATGCATGCATTCTAATCTGAGTGACACTAAATATCATGAAAATTATCCATTTATACGCTTTTTTAAAATCCCGGTTCCGAATGTAGTCGTATATCTTAATGCAATACATATAGGAAAGAAAAAGAAAATATAATTTAAGAAATAAATTAAATACAAAGTTCAATTATAATTCATTGCAATTTCAAAATCGTTTGCTCCTCAGAAACATGCCAAAAAGCAAATCAAATAAAAAAACCAGCTTGAAAATTCCAAAAAAGAAAGAAAGAAAAGAAAAGATCTAAACGTTATGAATATAATTTTATCCTATAATTCAGACATTTCTTGAGAGGAGGGAAACAGATCTATTATTACATATAAATTAAAATAACACATAAATTAAAAGGTTAAAACTACTTAATTTTCGTAATAATTTTATTTCAACCCAATTCCAGTTATATGAGATATTTCATATTTCTAAGTATGGACATATTATTGGGGGATTAGCAGGCATAAACTTCAAAACAAACACTTTTTACCTTATATACTTGACCAAGTTTCCAATTTAAATAACAGGAGTAAAGTTTAAAAAGCATCCCATTTTCAAAATACAAGCTTTTGTCTTTATATGGTAGATAATCCAAAGATTAAATTTCTTAAAACAAATAATATTTAAGGTACCATCATCTAAATTGTTTATTGAAAACCTCTTTTAGTAATTAAGGTCTTTAGTTTATTTAATCACACATTAGATTATTTATAAAAAATAAGTTAGAAAGGGAATAAAACAACATTTTTTGTGCGGTATAAAGATCAATTCCTTTAACCTATTTCTAAAATCTCCAATAGAAGGATTCCATACATTTTACAAAGCCATGAAAAATATTTTTAATCTAAATTTAGCTCATATTTACATAAAAAATATGTATATCATAAGAAGTCATGATCGATCAGCAAAACTTATTTCTAACAACCTACCTCAATCATAATGACCGTTGGCGAAATGAAGGAGGGTAGTTCAGCCAAGTTGGCGATCTGGTTCAACCTGGTTTTAACTTTATTAATGACAGGGATTGTTACTGATGACAGCTCCGGAAAAAGAAAGGGTTGGAATTTTCTGTCCGAGAACAAACGACGATATTATATAATCTTCTTTTCCTTTTATTTTATCGAGCGCGTCTTGACGAAATTAGGTTTATTCCAGAACCTAAGTCACGTCAGTTTAAATTTACTAATGCTTTTGCGCGTAATTCATTTAGAAAAGTAAAGGTGATGTACCTTTCTCAACCCACTATGAGATAAATTTTGTAATTTGACTAATGAACAATTTCAGGAAAATTAGGTCAAACAGAAAGATAATATTACTCTGATTTTTTGCCTCTTAATAACAAATGTGACATTTTAACATACATCTCACTTATTAAAAAAATCCTTTTTTTTAGTACTCTACATTGTAGGTCATTCTAAAAAAAGTTTTGACACGAATAGTTACACATATAAATTATGACCACTAACTAGTTGTATGGATTATTAATTAGAGCTTGTAATTTTCTGTTATATTCCTTGTTAAGAGCTTATTTAATCAAAACAAAGCATAAAGTGAAAAAATGTACCAAACCTTTCTTACCGAAGTGCATCCATGCAAACTATTAAGTGGATTTAATATTTTTCTGAGTACCAATTCAATGTAACTTCGCTTTTAATATCTGAACTAAGTAAATTATATACAATTATACATATTCGAGTATTTCAAACAATATATAGGGCGTCAGAAAAGTATGGCTACACTTTCAAAAACGAATTAAAAAGAACTTTTTAAGTCCCAAAAGGAAAAGATTCAAATTTTTTGCTAAGTGAAATACAATGAAACATTCTCATTTCAAAATGTCTTCACTGCAAAAACAAGCGTAAGTTGCAGCAATGTTTTCTTGAATTTATATCTGCAACACACGAGCAGCCTAAATTTCAGATCCACAATTTACTACTAGATCTCCAGACAAAACACTTTTGGACTTTTTCTTATAGAGATGTGTGAAAAACTTAGCTTACAAATCTCCAATTCATGTTACTGATGAACCGAAAAGTTGAATTGCAGCAGCCATTTGCTGCCGAAGTGGGCATTGCGTCGATCGCAATCGACAGGCGGACCACCAAGACATTTTGGGGTGATTACCTGAAGATTTTAGCAGTTAGTAATTATATGCTGAAATATCAAAGATTGAATGACAGTATACAGACTAAATCTTCTACTAACTGTAACAACGAAAACTAACTTTAGATAAAAATGTTTTATTTTTTATCTATTTTGAATCATTTGACAATAAATGCATCATTTGTTTTTATTGTTTTTGTGGCTATTACTATGTTTGTATCTCGCTTTTTGCTTTAAACGTGTTTTTAAAAGTGTTATTTTATTTTATTTTAGTTCTGCAAGTAAGTACATATTATGTATTTATTATTAAGTTGTAATAAGTATTGTAGATTTTTTCCTTACACACACCACACACCTATGACACTGGGCAGTGACACACACACAAGAGTTTTTCAAGGGGGAGGGAGGTTGAAAGTCTACAATTCTCGTATCATACCCCAATATGCAGCCAAACATATGTGTGTGCGTGTGAGTGCATTTAATTTTTCAGATCATTGCAAGCAAAAACAGTGAAAAAATAAATTACTGAATAAATAATTAGCATTAATTAATAAACAAAAATTATTAATAACAAATACATAATAAAATTTTACGTACTATATACATGGGATTGTAATCAATCGGGAAAAAATCAAGTGCTAAGGAAGAGGGTGCGGATCATTGCCCCCCCCTTTTATTTTGACACTGACACTGAGTGGACCGCGACACTTTGGAAATATTAGAAGTAGCCCGTACCCTGGATTAGACCCCTGATTTAGAGTGTTGATCCTGCAATGCTTCACAGAAAGTGGCAAGAAATCTCGCACAGGCACGCAACTAATGGTGTGCACGTTGAAATCGTACAATAAAGCATCGTAAAAAACTTCAGTATTTTCTTAAAGGAACATTAAAGGCCCCCCGTCACTGAATACCTCTATTTATTTTTCATTAATATTTAAAAATGCATCCATACTTTTCAGATGGTATGTTTTATTATTTTTCTCCAAATATTGCCACTGAAATGACACACTCCTTTACTTCTCTATTTCTTTTTTTAAGATGACTTTTTGTTGTTATTTATACCAAAACGATTTATCTAATTCGAAATTTATTCATCATATTAATATTGTTGCCTATTTAACTAAAGATTCATCTCTTTCAAATTATGGGAATAACTCATGTTACATTATGGCAGCGTCATTATATCGAAGAAATCATTTTGAATTTTTTTTTTTTAATTTGGTCATTTTTTATGAAAAAGCATCTTTTTTCTAATTTTTGGAAATTCAATTTCAGGAAAAACAGAAAGGTAATAAAAATGCGATTTCTAAAATTTCAAAGTTTAAATCATCAGTCTTAAAATGTGGTACATTTATAAAATATTGATTTTAAAATATTCATATCTTATGTAGAATTATAAAGATAACAATAATAATATAAATTAATTGCTTCAGAAACAAGTATAATCTTTAAAAGATGTGACTGAAAGTGCTAAGTTTACCCTGCTCAAGATATAATCAGTAATGAAAAGTAAATATAAAAATTTTGTTACAGATGTGCTCGAGAAGATGAAAGGAATTAAGGCAATTTTAAAAATATATGTGTTTGAAATAAAAAAAAATAATACCATTAAACCATTAAATTTCAAGTAAGTATATATTTAAAATACTAAGCAAAGATAAATTGTATTAAAATCAAAGCTATTGATCATTACGGCAAAAATTTTTTCCTCAAATAATTGATATTTCAAAAAGTATTTGGAAGCTATGAAAGAATTCAAAAAGGTCTGTTTTACAAAGAATTACAACTTTTTTTTTTGTTGCTAGTAATATTCACTGGAAAATAAAATTTTTTAAAAAATGTTCAAATCTTCAAATTGATATTCTCCAAAATGCACTATTATGAATTACCAATTTAGGCTTAAAACATTATCCAGCAAAATTAGAAAAAAAATATTTAAATTACTTTTAAATTTAAAGAATGTTTGAAATTTCCACACAAAAAAATACTTTAAAATTTTGTGTTGATTTATACAAAATATTAAAGGAAAATTACTATTAAAATGCTTCTATTTATCCAACACATAAATTGGAAATATAACTCAAGTTACATTGGGTATTTAATACTCTTGAAACTATAAATTTAAAATTGTTGTTAGATAATTTATTAAGATATACTTATCCCTCTAACACAGAGGGTGTGGTCAATTGTTTTGTCTCTAGGGCCACATGGTGCAAGCAGCGGATACTGGCGACCTCACCTTTTTAAAAATGATTATAGTTAACTTTGCATCTCAGAAAAGGTATAAGTTGTACCATATAAAAATGAATAAATAAAGTAAAATAGTGGTAGTTTATTTACTGAGCTCATTTCATATCTATAGCTCCAAGCACATATAGTTTTAATTTACTCGTAATGAGACTAATGTGTCCTATCACTTTTTTTTAAGTTTTTAAAATTTAGGAGATTTCTTATTGAAGTTTTCATCACAGCCTGTAAGTTAATGTAAGTCATCTTGCATTTTATTTATCCTTGTCTTCATGTTGTTGATCTCCATGATAAAAAAAGCACTGTTTACAAATATATGCTGATCCTAATATAGAGAACAGTTTCCACATCTATTAGATTCTTTCTGTCTTGGTGGCCACATTGGTGGACCGTTATTTGCACCCCTTTGATCTGGCAAACTCAGTAGCGTACACAGGAATTTTTCAAGAAGGGGGCCGGGGTCGAAAGTTCACCATTCTCGTATCATGTTCCTTTTGATTTTGACAATTTTCGAGAACAAAACACAGTAAAAAACTAATTTTTGAATAAATAATTAGCATTAATTAATGAAATTAATCATTAATAACAAGTAATTAATTAAATTTTACGTATTATACACTTAGAATTATGACCAAGCGGAAAAAATCAAGGGCTTTAGGGGGGTCCTAACCCCCAGGACTCCCCCCTTATATGCGCCACTGGGTATACTTATATGATTTCGACGGGAATAATGTATGACAAAAAAATTCTATGCATTCAAGAACAAAACTGAGCTGAATAGCTCCCATAAAGATATTGAAACACGCATTTTGATTCGTTTTTATCTAAATATTCTCATAAATGAAAAAGTAATGAGGAAATTTCTTTTTATAAACAAACCTTTCCTCTCATACCTGCATAATAATTCCTCAAAATAAAATAAAAATGACCAACACTTAACATTTTGAACTGTACAAAAATTTCTTTAATTTTTAAAACATTATTTTAATTTTTGTGAATGATTTGAGTTTTGTCGTGTCTCTTCACACGCCAGAAAGGCATTAAATGGACATTATGAGCCACCGAATCGTCTTAAAACTTTTCTGGACGTCTGCCACTGCATCGAAATGGGGAGAAAGCCGGTGTTACTGCCATCGAAGATTACCGACTTTCTTACGATGACCTACATTTTCGGTAAGCATGCTAATATTCGACGGCGATTTCTTTCGCGTGACCACATAGATGGCCAGTCGCATTCCAATTACACTCGATCTTTAATATTAGGGGTATGTATTGAGAAAATATCACGCGATGTTATTTATCTATTATTCTTCGTTATTTTCTGCACAAGAACGCAGCTTTATTTTTTCGTGTGTAGGGATAATATCATAAATTATTAATTGCCTGACGGTAATTACCTATATTTATATCCAACAGGACAAAATTAAGATGACTTTGATCTTACTTTTTCATGTTTTTAGTTTAGAAATTCTGTTTTGGAATGTTGTTGGCCTATTTTCAGCAGTAATGATACGTTCGACATCCAGAATGATTATTCCAATTTTGCCAGAAAAAAAATCTGGATCTCATTTTATACATAAATTATAGGAAGTAATTCCTTTAACCTAATTTAAATATGCATAATATGCATCAGTAATTGCATTTTATTGGAAAGAATGAACATTAAAATGGCTTCCATGTAAACTAGAAAAATAATTTGTTATATTTAACACAGGCGTCAAATTCTTGTGTTACTGAATTTGGGAACGTTTATTTTTATCTTATACGTAGCATATGTCACATTGTTGCAAATTTGAGTGGGGAAGAAAGCAGCCGACTACTATAATTATTTGAATGATAACAAATTTATTTATGGACGAGGACGAACCGATGACTACACAAAGAAAAATTGACGAAAATACACAAAGAAATACTATAATAGATTATTTACAATAGCGCATAATACATTCGTTATAAAAAAGCTTTATAACATTCCAAAAATGGCTCTCTAGAACAGTTCCATTAATAGGAAATCAGACAGATATAAAGTCTCTCGCTGCTATCGATTCAACTCACAAACAGATTATGAACCTGACTGTACTCTTTTCTGAACTGAACTGATCTTTGTTTCAAAAGTCTTTAAAGTAGTCACATGGAAATTTCTAGAAGGTTCGATACTAGAGGCTTCTTGATGGTTCCTTGGCTATATCGTATTTTCCTCCCAAATTTTCCTCCAAGAATGATAAAGTCACCAATGTAGTAACCTTGGTCTGATTTCCTTCCATAAAGATACCATCTTCAGCATATGGTTGTCATAATCTTATTCTTCAAGTTCACGCAGGGAAGGGAATTTTGCTTGTAAAACACAATTTTCCCACAAGGAGAGTATTACTTTTCATGGTGTGTTTGTGACGAATCTGTACGACACTTTTATCACTAATACTCTTAGGCGTCTTTGGGGATTATAAATTCGCGTATATTTCCAACCAGCTCTAAAAAAGAAGAAACCGGGATATGCAAACTAGGTAAAGTATTTAAGGAGAGTGTTTGTAAGTTAGCAGGGAGGTTAGGCTATTGAACCAAGAGATAGGTTGACGGAGTCTTAAGACGATTCAAGTAAATTGTGTGATTAGCGTCTTGCTGATTATTAGGCAGCGATCTACAATTGGAAGGATTGATCCAAATGGAGAGTAACGAATTAAAAGTCAGGTGATATTTAAATTTAGACTATCGGACCATAAAGGTAAATAAAGTTAGTGTACATAATAAAGTTAGTGTAAAGTTAATGAATGCTAGTAATTCAAATTGCGTATATCTCTCGGTCCTCTTGTTCCGGTAAACCCGTTCGATATTGAGTTTAATAGCTGATTAGTATCACATTTCATGATTTAATTTAATAATAAAAGTCAAGCTCATTGACGTAGACATATTGAGTAATCTTCGTAATTAGATGATTGATAATTGATTCAAGTAAATAAATATAATTCATTATTGTAAAAATGTCATCTGGTAATTCTTTGCCTCAATTGAATCTTGGAGTCCAGGGTGGAATCCAGGGAGGTTCTCACATGCTTCACAGTTATCTTTGAGAAAGAAGGAGAAACATCTAATGAACTAGTGGAACACCCTGCGTGACTCTATATTACACTTTTCTAGTTATTTTCATTTCATTCATATCGAGTCCCCCCCCCCTTCCACCACTGCAGGTCATTTTTTTCGCAAACTCTGGACAAGATGTTTGAAACCTTTTTCTCTGCGGTTGACAGTATTGTATTACAATTACTTTTGTTGAATGTACTTATATAGTGCAATATAACGCTTTTAAAAATGTCTCTTAAATTTAGAAAGACATATGGTCATAGTAGTACTAAAATACTTTACCCACCCAACCTGAAATTCCAGAAGGAATATAAATCAGATCTTTCTTTTATGCATTAAAGTAAAGTAGGTCTGTTTAGAGATTTGCATGATCTACAATAAAAACAAAACTAATAACAATTCGTAAAAATGAAAGAAAAGATGAAGAGAATTATTACTATGTTTCGAAAGGGTCACATTAGAATAAAATATTATGCCTTATAAAGGGTGTTTTTTTTAGAGGTATAGAACTTTAAATTGCAATAAAACAACGATGTATTATTCGATTGACATGAATTTTTTTTTATTCGAAAGATAATCTTGTGGCATTACATTTTAAATATGATTTCTGGCATAGGACTGCCACGGCTGGCTCGGATGTAGTCCAATCTGGACGTCCAATTTTCGATGACTTCATAAGCGAATTTTGCTTAGCGATGAAGCGCACTTCTGGTTGAATGGCTACGTCAACAAACAAAACTGCCGCATTTGGAGTGAAGCTAATCCACAAGTGTATGTCGAAACACCGTTACATCCAGAAAAACTGACTGTTTGGTGCGCTTTATGGGCTGGTGGAATCATTGGTCTTCAAAAACGATGAAGGCCACAACGTTACAGTCAATGGTGATCGGTATAGAGCCATGATTACTAACTTTTTCATTCCTGAATTGAACAATCATGATGTCCAGGAGCTGTGGTTCCAACAAGACGGCGCAACATGTCACACAGCTCATGCCACAATCGATTTATTGAAAGACACGTTTGGTGACCGCCTAATTTCACGTTTTGGACCTGTGAATTGGCCTCCAAGATCTTGTGATTTAACACCGCTAGACTATTTTCTGTGGGGCTATGTAAAGTCATTGGTCTATGTGGATAAGCCACAAACGCTTGACCATTTGGAAGACAACATTCGCCGTGTTATTGCCGATATACGGCCACGAATGTTGGAAAAAGTCATCGAAAATTGGACGTCCAGATTGGACTACATCCGAGACAGCCGTGGTAGTCCTATGCCAGAAATCATATTTAAAATGTAATGCCACAAAATTATCTTTCGAATAAAAAAATTCATGTCAATCGAATAATACATCGTTGTCTTATTGCAATTTAAAGTTCTATACCTCTAAAAAACACCCTTTACTTTAAATGAAAGAAATTGAAGCAGAATGTTTATTGTGTACTAAAAACGAAAAGTATAAATGATGAAATATTGATTTCTACTAAAAAATTCTGCTCTCCAAAACTAAAGACATGCTGATGTGTTTGAGGAATAATGATCTCTGTAAAATTAGCAAATTTTTAAATAATTATTATTTCACTTTTATTAAACGAATTTAAGAGAATTCATTACAGAGTAAAATATCGACGGATGAAATTCTGAAGAAAGTTCATGAAATATACACATTGAAAATGTAAAAGGTACATTTTCTAATTTTTCAACCAAATATGGTAGAAAATCTCAAATTTTCTGTTTTTCGTTGGGTAGTTGTAATTAGAAAAATAGGTATGGAATTTGCACAAAATTTAGCTACAGTTGCAAATAAAGGCTTTCACGTGTACTTTAACAATTACTGATTAATTACATAGAAAGTACGTAAGATTTCACTTTTTCAATGTATGCCATTATATCTAAATAATTTTAGCATAAAGTTTTCATTAAGTAGAATTTATTTTTATTGATAAAAGAATAAATTGCTGATTAAAGAAAGAAGTAATATCATGCAAAAAACACTGAAAAAATAATCTAAACAGCTAAATGAAAGGCCTAGAAAGAACATAAATACAAGAATATCTATATTATATAACTACAAAGGTTTATATAGTCATTATTTTGCTTCCAAAAATGCAACGCTAATAAGCATTCCATTAATAAATTCAATTATTTTCTAACTTTATCAACATTTTAAAAAAGATTTAAATAACTAATGTACCTAAAGCTCAATAATCATCAATAATTTATTGTTACTCAAAATTAATGATGCTGAGATTTTAATGCTATCAGAGCTTTTATGCAGAAAAAATTCATATTTTTGTGGTTTCAAATATATATCTCTCTCTTCTGAGTACTACGAAAAAAAAACAATTAAAATGAAAAAAAAGATAAAAAATTATTAAAATTATTGGTTTAAGCTCATATTTTTCGCGTTTAAATTTAAAATTTATTTACTAATATTTATCCACATTACCATTACATGCTAAGCTTTCGTGCTCAAATTTAATGCTTCAGTAGAGTTCCTGTTACACAGAAACACACAAATTTTAAATTCTATAATTATTAAGAAAAACTCGACGCAACCCCCCGAATCGTTTCGAAGCTTATTAATCAATCAAAAACTTTATAATATAGTTATTCATTAAGAAATTTTATTTTGAATATTTATTCATCAATGCATTCACAATTTAATGGAATAATAATAATTTAAAATTTCATTAGGTTCCCTTTCAAGGAACCTTACAAGTACAAATAAATATTAATAACATGTAAAAACTTATATTTTGTAATCTTAATCGCGTGTTAAGGCATTATTTCATTATTTTTTGAGATTTTTCCATTGATTAGAAATATTAACAGTACTGTGAGAAAACTTGGAGATTGTTAAAATCAAATATATTTCATTGAATCATTTTTGTTACCAGTAGAAGATTTTGAAATAACAAATAATAGCTATTTCACCTAAATGATAAAGCCAAATAGTTTCTATTGGATATGTGCGTATAATTTCATTCTATCAATTAACAGAAATTCATTATATTCTCAAAAGAAATCTATCAGTTTTAACCATCAATTCGATTATCTGTTATTTGTTAATCAGAATTTTTTTTCTGCTAATGATAACCATTTTAACGAAAATATTTAATGCTCAAAATGATTTTTATGTACGGATTTTAAATCAACCAATATATCTCTCCAAAAATTATGAAATAATACTTATAAACTATTTATATGTGTATTCATTACATTTAAGAATGCTTAAAATCAATATTCGTTCCTTAAAGAGTTCCATGATTTTCTATTATTTATCTTATTTACGGATAAAAACATACATGTAGAGAGATGACAAGTTATATGAGAACTATTACACACATAATTTGAAATTCAAAAATCAATTTCATTAACCTCACACAATATATTTAGATATACTAATGAAACTGATTAAACAGTTTCAGTGATTTAACAATGCAAAAAAAAAAAAAAAAAAAGCAAGTAATATAAAAAAAATTTTAAGTCAATTCCTACTTTGAACGGATGAATAGAAAGTATTTTATTAATGACTGAAATTTGAACGATATATATACATATATAAGAAAATATATATACGAAGCCCAGTGGCTGAGTGGTTAGTGCATCGCGCTTCCACACCACAGGTTCTAGGTTCAAACTCCGGGCTGGGCAAGGTTGACTCGGACTGTCATCCTTTCAGTGGGTTGATAAATGAGTATCAAGCTTGCTTGGGAACTTAACATTGGGGGTTTCGCGTCAGACTGACCGGAACATCTGCTCATGCACCTCAAGGCCCAAGGTCGCGTATACTGAGTTAGGCACAGCAGGCTTTGGCCCTCATGGGCTGTCATAATGAGTTAAGTTAAATATATATATATATATATATATATATATATGTATAGGGCGAGAGTGAACTAATAGTATTGATTGAAAAAGAGCATGATTTGTCTGCATTGTTGCACATCCATTTTGGCTGAAAAATAGATTTTCAGCGCCAGCGATTTTAAAGATAAGAGTCCACTTTTTCATCTAAAAACTTCTGAGATTTTATGCAAAGTCTCAGATTTTTTATATTAAAAATTATTTAAATACAATGAAATATTTGAAAAGTTCATCAGTTTAAAATTTTTTTTATAAAAAATGGATAACAAGCATATGTTTCAAATATCAAGAATAACAGGAAAAAATGGAGTTTTTTACAACAAAAAGCATACAAGACAATTTTTTCTGAAATTGCCTCAGATTCAAATAAAGGCCCACTAAAATGCCTTCAGTGGGCCATTCGTAGCCCGCGGGTCATGGGTTGAAGACCCTTATTTTACAGGATGATATGATTGCACTGAATATTGTCACAAATATTGTTCCTCGAAGATATGAATGTGGTGAAATAAAAAAATGAGGTCTTTTTTTTTTACCAATGGCACTTAATATATATATTTTCTAGAAGATCTCAAATTCCTCATAAACGTATTTGTTATTACCATGAATAAATCTAACCAAGTATTCTTTAAATGAAAACAAATACTAATGCATCGATATAACACTAAGAAATGTGTGCCTTGTAACTGAATTTTATTTTATTAAGAAAAGTAACAATTAGCTGGAAGGAGAACAGAACGTACAATTTCTATCTGTTACAAACATATTAATACCTAAAAACTTCACGAATATCAGTTATATTTTTCAGAGCAACTTACAAATTAATTCAAGGTATTCTTTCAGACTTAAAAATTACATGATTATGTGGGGAAGAGTTATTATTTTTCCCCATTTGTTATTCCATTGTAACTGCATTGTGAAAAGTGATTCACGCAAACGTTGTACAAGGCCAAAATAATAGAAAAAAAAAACATTGGAGGGTTAAGTCTAACGTGTATTTCAAACCCATGAATAAAGATACGGATCGAAGACATAGCGTGATAGCCTTGTATTTAGTTTCTCACTTTTCTAGAAAAAAACAGCTTCTGTTCTTTACGTGCGGTGATTTCTAGATTACTTTCCAGAAATTTGCTGTTATGGAATCTATTTTATGCTTATGTGTTTCATAACTTATGCTGTTATTTAAAAAATAATTTGCTTTGAATCTTTAACTTACGTTTATAGTAAATTTTGATTTACCACACCCTCTAACTCTGACCATCTGGTCGCTTTGTCTGCACGCACGTGAAAATGGGTAATATAATTATAAAAGAAAATAGTTTAGAAAGAAGTTCTAAGAAAGATGTACGCCCCCCAATTTTTTTTATTTTTTCCGAAAATTATATTTAAATATTTTTTAATTATAATTGACCTAAAATATAACTATATTCATTACAGAATATACATGAGAAACTAAACTTTTATTTTATTTTTATTACCACATATGCTAAATTGCTGAGAATTTAAAATATTTGAATATGCACAGCTGTTACCATCTTACGCATTCAGTTATTTAATTTAATATTAAAAGAACTCTTAAGAGACTCTCTCTTAACCGGTCAAACAATGAAATCAAATTTTTTTAGCCCAAATTATTCTTTATATATTTTTCTATAATCGCACAAAATTTGAAATATCTAAGTTAAAACCAGAGTCATGATAACTTTCACGTTTGTTTTTATTAGCATTCGAATAGCAAATAAAATCACTAATTTTTCTTCATTTCAATTCCTAAGCCCTTTTTTTTCTATTACGCCAAATGCGTTTGACATTTTTTCCGAGTATTTCTATCAATGTATGCAACATAAGTTGGTATACATTTCTGAACCAAAAGCAATACTTATTATTTAAACAAAAATAGTTGACCTAAGAGTTTGCACATTTTTTAAGCAATTTTCAGTAAGCATTCATAAAATATATTATCTTACAAATATCAGTATGTATATCATGTTATCACAACCCATATTAAATTTTGTTATACATAGTTCGACGTACTTCGAAATCAAATTTCATGTGCGTAAGTAAACTAGTGCAGGAGGCGAAGCATTTTAAAATCACTCCATGGATTTTTAAATTTTCTTTTTAAAAAATTAAATGGTTAGCTTTCTGTGGAATTTTGAACACAAAAACTGTTTTACGTTATATATATACATGGGGGCCATCCAAAAATTATTATTTAAACCATTAAAACCATTAAATTAAAGAGCAAAATTTTTATAATTCTTATTATGTCCCCTCAAAAAACATTTTGCAATGTAAAGACTACCTTTCGACTAAATTTAGTGAGATACATAAACTTATTTATATTTAATGAGATAAAATATTATATTATGTATACATTATTTCTTAAAAATATTATTTTAAATAAATTTAAGTTTAGTATTTGGAAACCAGATTAAATAAAAGGATTTGTTTATTTATACGCCAAATTCTCAAAACATCACTGAATTTAAATTTAGAAGGTTAAATTTCAACAGGAGTTATAAAATACTTACGAAAAGTAAGAATTTTTATAATTATTTATTTTTTGTATTATTTTGCCACAATGCATAGTTTTTATATATTTTGAAAAAAAAATTAATACTTTTTGGTGAAATAATTTATTGAAATAAAAACAAGAAAATATTCCATGCTGCTCTCTCTCTCTCACACTCTCTTTATTTTCTCTATCAGCACAATTTTCATTTTAAAAATTAAAAAAAACTTTTAAGAATACAGCATCTATAAATAAAATAATTAACTCAAAAACTAATTGCCTAAAAAATTCTTGAGAAATACGTGGTTTTATCTTTAAATGAAAATAATGTTTTAAAATAATTCACATGAATACTTAAATAAAATAAATTCACTCTTGATAATTAATCATGAAGGTATTAAAATGTTTTAATAATTTGACTAATAAGTTGTCGCATTCCAGCGTATATACAAAATTTTAAATTGTTTTAATTTTCGGCGTTTTGAATGGAAGAGCTGATAAATTCTTGAATAAATCAATATTTTCTGCTGATGATTAATAATAATCTCATTTAATATACTCATTAAATGATACAGCATTAAACAATATTTTTTACTAATTTCTATACATTTGAACTACTTTCGTTTATTTATTTCTATTAACCAATTGTTTAAAATAAATACACTATTTTTTCTTCTCATTATTTTGATTCTAAAAAAATTTTACTTCTCTCATACAAATTTTTTTTTCAACAATTCCTCTAAAAAACAGTGTATAGAGTAATATTGAATTACTTGTAAACAGTAAATAGAGCTTTGTTGCTTCGAAAAACAAAACTTGCGGCTTTTATGGACAAGGGGGAAAGTTATAACTCGAGAATTCGATACCTACGAAAGGAAGGAATAAATGCTTTTATATTAGCCACTGACCGCATTTTCTATGCCTGGGCGCGGTCCATTCTCGTCCTTCAGGACAAATGAGAATCCTATCGATTGATACGCCAATCTTTTTTGTTCTATACTCTCAGGAGATCAACATGCAGACGATATTGATACGTCTCATTCCATCACTCAACTTAGAACCTCCTGGGAAACATTTTACTTGAAAAAGGAAAGAAAGAAAATTCCTCTTTCGCTAATGGCAACACTGCGGATTTTTCATGCCTTTGTTTCGTTTTTCATTTTTCAAGGTGCAGAATTTATTTTCAAAGTGATTTCATAACCATTTGGATGAAATTTTGCGTGGTTATAATCACATATTAAACTACTCTGATACATATTCAAATTTTAAATATGTTTTTAATTTTAAATTGATAAATCTTTTCAGGTTCGTGAAATATATCACGGCTATATTTAACAATTTAAATTTCAAATATTTTGTATACGTAACAAAAAAAAACTGACATTAAGGTATCCAACTACACTAAAATCCTGATTTTTTTTTAAAAACGGACACATTTTTTTATGATTTTATTTTATAGGCACTTTTATTTGGTTTACAAAAATACCAAAATTTTGTATTTTCGATTCACTCGGATAAAAACTACAAGAGGTTTAGTAAAAGCAGATGCCATAACTTTACATACGATGTCAAATTTTAAAATACGTTTTACTCGAAATGTGTGTTTTTTCGAAAACCTGAAACGGGGACAGCGATTGATCAAAAAGTTTTTTAAATAATTTACTGAAATTTTTTTGTATGTTCTGTATAACAATAAAAGTGTTTTAACCTTCAGATTTATCAATCACTATTTTATTTCAAAATTTAAAGCTCTTTATGTGAATATAATCACTGTTTTTTTAGCAATTTCATATAATATTTAAGATAAAGTGCTCTAGGTTTTTGTAAAAATTAAAATATCTCTTATCCTGAAGGTCGTTTCAAAACGGAATAACAAAGTAATACATCAAAATTGAAAAATTGAGAATTTGCTCAATTATACTATTTGTACAGAGCGGACCCCGTTTATGTAATTTTTTTGTCAATTTTTACGAATTTTTTCCCCATTTTAGTAGTAATAATTTATTTTTTTCTTCTTAATTTTATCTTTTTTTCTTAAAATGTACTAAATAAATCTAAGAAACCACAAAAAAATCTCCATATCTCGAGGGTCGAAAGTCCATCATTCTCATACCATATCCCAATACACTGTCAAACATATTCTTTTGATTTTATCGATTGTCGGGAATGAAAAAATTTGTGTAAAATAAACTTTAGATTTTTTAATTAATTTATTTGCAAAACTCTTCATGCTTCGCATTGTATAACATGAGGCTTACAGACGTAAGTGGTAACACAATTATATCTTTTAAAAAAATTTGGAAAAAAAAACATTTAAGACAAAAACATAAAATAAAAAGGAAGAGTGGAAATACACAAATATAAATATAAATAAGGGAGGTACCAATAAAACTTTAAAAATCTATACAGTGAACAAATTTTCTTAAGACATTTCGGCTCTCAGTACAATTGACCAACAAAGACAAAACTTTCGATTAAATAATTAGCCTTCATTAATAAAATAAATTATTAATAACAAATACTTAATTAAATTATCAGAAACGCAATAATTTATATAAGTATTTGCTTTTCTCATAATTGAAAAATAAAAATAGCAAAGGAAATTCGAACTGAAATAATTGTTACTTTTGTTCGGGATTATTTTAGTATTATATGAATAGGATTATAATAAATCGAAAAAAAAATCAAGGGAGATGAGGGGTGATTCCAGACAACCCCTCTCCCCCCTCTCTTGTTGCGTATACCACCGTTTCTCACTTCTGTTTAATATACGAGTATATATATATATATATATTCTGTTTACTTAAAAATAAAATAAGTGAAAACCTTTTGTTTTGTATTTCAAGTGGGCAGAAGGTAAGTTAATTAGATAAATAAATAAAAAAAGAAAACTCTCTTTAGCACTTAATCTTCTTTGTGAAAGGCTTATAGTTTCGTGAGCTCTGGAGTAGTTAAGTTAATCAAATTCCGGTTAAACTTCAAATATTCTTAACAGCGATTAAAAATTATGAAATATATCTCTAACAGCTTTGAGTAGCTAACTTGATTTCAGTGATAGTTTAAAAGGATCCTGCATTTTCTCTAACTGATATATCTTTATGGCTTTAATCAATGCCGCTTCTTGAAAGTCGTATGAAGTGAATGCTATATAAATATTAACATTAAAATTATAATTAATCATTTGAATAATTAAAAAAAATTTATTTAGCTTAAGCGAAAGCAAAATATAAAGTCCATGTTAATTGTTGATGAGCTTCAAAATTTTGGTAAACATCAATTAACGCATAACATAAAAAATAATTTAAAAGTTGAAAAACATTTGAAATAAATGATAAGTAGTTAAAAAATTAAAAGGCATAAAAATGTCATAATGGCATCCTTCAAAGTAATACATAACTTTGATAATAATTTATGTAGAAATACATTGAGGTAAAAAATAGTAATATGCAATTCAGCAAAATTAAAAATCGAGTAAATAACGAAAAGAATAACTTTTTGCAAAAGTAAAATAATAGTTTTCTTTAAGAAGATGTATCGTTGGAAAAACAAGGTGTTTTGTGAAACTGAGGCGTTTGGGAAAGGATAAACATAACCTCTCACTGGTTTGGCCTGCCCCTCGTCTGGCTCATCGTCCTACAGACGGCTACTATTATTGCGATTTTCACCGACTAAAAGTGATTTGCGACCCCATGTTCTTTGGTGATTTGTTGTCCCCATACTACCTACTATCACCCCTCTAAATTAGTCGGTCGAATTCGACAACAGCCTGCAGAGTAAATTTTTTTTAAATATATGTTTTTGTATATATAATATCTGAAATCTCAATTTAAACAGTGTTGTTACATGAATCGAAATTTAAGATATCCGTAATATTTCAAACAATCTCGAACGCAGAAGCAAATCGGTATCTGTAACAAAAACCAAATGTATTCACAAGACTACAAATATTAATTATTACATTTAGTATGGTGATTTAACTCTATTACTGTTGAGTTACTTTTAAGTTTGGTTTCTACAGCACTTTTGGTAACGCATGGAAAAGTTAAACGGTAAAATAAGATTTATGCCTTTTTTCATAAAAAAATTTTTTATACCTTCCCTTTCGCAGTTTTTGTAACAATTTAATTTCATTAATATTTTTATTTTGAAATAATTTAATTTAATGAACCTCAAAACAGAGAGTATTCCATGTTTTGTGTCCATGTTAATCTTGAACCTCAAAACTTGTTTATTTTGTATAATGTAACAATATTTTTAATAAATTTTACATATCTTGCAATTCTTATATAAACACAAAAAATTAGTAATTATTTAACTAACTGTTTATAAAGGTTGCTTTATATTTTTATAAAAAGTTTAATATTACATAATAATATTTTATTTTATGTAATTGTTAGCCTTGTTTGCCAGCACAAAGCTACACAAACCACCATGGCATTATTGAAAATATCGTCATTCTCAGTTCCTTTCCAACCATCGAAATTGAAAAAGCGGGACTTAATTGAGAGAATTGAAGTTTTACAATAGTAAAATTTCTACAGCTTCATTTGTTAAAATAAGAAAAGATTTTATTAATATCTAAAGCAAACTATAACAGTATTTTTGTTTAACAGATATTTGATTTATTATATCAGATTTATTTTTACAACATATTGATTTGATTGCAGCGCGTGCCCTTTATAAACGTCCCCCCCCCTTAAAGGATGCGACCCATAAGTTGAAAAAACAGCCTTAAGGCATGCTAAGTCAAACGAGCATTTTTATTTAAAAACTTTTGTATGCTTCTTTTTCGTATTAAAAATTTAATGCATTCATATTTGTAAATGGTAAATAAATTTTAAAATCCTTCCAAAATTTTGAAGTTAGAACTCATTTAAAGTTAACTTGCAAGACCAGTGTAAATATCGTGTCAAAACAAGTTTACAATTTACTTGTAAGTTTAAAATATACTTATAAGCAGTGCCGATTTAAGCTCATTCCGGGTCCTGGGTGCAGAAGATCTACGGGCCCCCTTGGCACTGGCGGATCGAAATTTATAGCCAGAAAATCTGGTTAAGTACAGCTTTTCCGGGCCCCGAGCCCCTAAGCACCCAATAGATAAACCGGCACTGCTTATAAGTGGACTGAAAGAGAAGTTGCTGAAGTACTTTTAGGGGTTTGCTTAGAGTCAGAGAAGAATGGAGGTTTAGAATATATTTATAAAATTGTAAAGAGAAAATGGCGCTTTTTTTTTAGCTAAAATGCTTTTAAATAATAGATTATAATAAAAAGTACTACATGTTTTGAAATATCTTTCTTCATATTTTTATTTATCACCTAAGGAAAACATTTTTGAAAAGGACTGATAAATTTTTTGAAATAAAGTGCGACAATAATAGTTTATAAATAAAAAGGGGAAATTTTCTCAATGAAGATTAGGAATACAGTACAATATATTGATAAGTATTAACAAAGTATTTACTTACTATCATTAGAATAATCCCAAGCCGCTTCTCTAAGGTCTCCAGTAGATGCCGCTGTCGTACTCCATTTCTCTAATTTGGCCTTGCCACTCCTTCTGTTCTGTGACATACTTCTTGCATTGCCTCCATATCGTCGCAGAGGCGAACCTCCACCACCAACTCTGGTATTTATGTCTTCAAGTGCTCGCTCATTTGATTGAGACTTTTGTATGTTAGTCTGACTGTTTCGGTGTTCCATTCTCCTTAAATAGACACCTCTAGCTTGTCTGGCTCTATTCAATCGGACAACATCATTCTTGGAAATGTCAGTTCTACTGGACCTTCTGCTGTAAGAAGCAGCATCTTGTGGTTGATCTGTAGTGGGAGTCAGTAGATTTTGTTCCGAATATACTCTGTAGCTATCATATGTTCCGGAATCTTCGGCAGGTACGGGTGTTAGGTTGGATTCTAATGTTGCTGATAAAGGGTCTGGTGTACCAGAACTACCTTCGCTGCTACCCATTTCTTTGACTTCCACCTCAATGGTAAGTTTTCCATTTTCATTGACAAGTCGTCCTTCTTCAAGGTCATTTGTGATGTTATAATTTTCGCTGTCGTTCTCGGAACGCTCTGAGGGGGAGGGTTTGTTGATGCTTTCGTTGGTTTCGGAATCCACAGCTGAGAGATTTCTTTCCGGATTTTCTGCGTTGGTTTGGTTGTTAGAATCTGAAGATTCTCTCCCGCTTTCAGAGATATTTTCCAGTCTGTCATGAGTCTCTGAAATTAAAGGGATTAAAATATTTGTGAAATTTTTTCTTAAAATGTTTCACTTCAAAAGATTCAAAGGAAATTATAAGATTTTAAGAGTTTAGTGCGAGAAGTATCTAAAATTATTAAAAAAATTATGGTAATGAGCAATTGTTACATGGGAAGAACTTACATTAAGTATTTAAGGTGTATTACTAAAGTATTTAAGGCCTACCTACGGACCCAATTTTTCTTATAAAAACAAATTTTTGAAACAAATTGAGTGTTTTTAGGAAGAAAAATAAAAAGAAATATGTAAATACATAAAGTTTTTTTTAAATAAATATTGTACTTTTAGAAAAATTGGTTGTTTTCAAAGAAATTTTACCAAAATTTTACTAAAACAGGTAACACTGTAAAATAAATTTCTAATGCAATTATCAAAATTTTCTTTATATACAACATACATATTATGGTGCTCTTCAAAATAAACTAAAATTTAAGAGAAATATTAAAATACAAAAAAATTACAGACAATTATACATAATAATATGAAAATTTTGAAATTTTTAAAGTTTTTTCTTTATAAAAACTACCCTAAATGAAAAGACATTTTACCTACAACAAAACTTATGGTCCACTTTATGAAAAAAATAGTATAATAAACATTCCCACAAAATTTCAAAACGTTATCTGGCTTGGTTCTTAAGATAACATGTATCTGGTAAAGAGTTTCTTTCGAAAACATAATTTTGAGAAAAACTCATTTAAAGTTTTATCTTACTGCCCTTTAGCTTAGAGTGGTGTTTTTTAAAATCACTATAACTTTATTTCTATTTCGCGTAAAGAAAAAGAAAAAGTGTTTTGGAAAGAAAAATGTTTTAACTATAAGATTTTGAAATTTAAAAAAATGCCTTATGTGTAGATGAAAAACGACATTTTGAAGGTAGACAGTCACTTTAATAAAATAGTTCCTGTGGTATCCATTTTATGTGTCAAGGGCTGCATCAAAATCGAATGAATGAAAAAAACAGCTTTTAAATTTTTTTAAAGTTTAATAAACAATGAACTAAATTATAATGTGTCTATTCATACATATATTTGGATTTTCAATCAATAACAAGAACTATAATTTATACTACCATAGTTATTTACCATAAGAAATTGTTAAAAGTGCTGAAAAAATATTTTCTCCTTTAATGATTTAAATAAATAGAAGTATATACGCTATGAGAGAATTAAAAAATGTAATTAAAATCAGAGATAGAATAAAAGTATGTGGGCTGAAATTTTTATTTTTAAATAATGGAATCATAATTTAATAAGAAGTCGTAATATTAGTAAATAATATTTTAACCATATTAGTTGCATTCAATGCAAAAATTAAGTTTTTAGAAAACTTTTTTTGTTTCCATTTTGCGAATATCTTTGTGACAAAAAGAATGATTTGCTTTAAAAAATGAATAAGGTTGCTATTAGTAATATTCTTCTTACTTATTTTTGTTTCTATTTTTTAAACGATCTTAAGTTTTAAATAAAAAAATAAAAAACATTTTCTTTTTACAAAAAAAAATATTTTTAAAAAAGCAATTGATTTTTTTAAAAAAACTTATTTTTGAAAAAACAGAACATTACTCAATTTAACATCTCCAAAGGCAAAACAAACTAAAAATTCACAATATAGAATTTTAAACTCAAATTAGAATAAAATTTTTCTTTTATTAATTAAAAAATTAATTAATTGTATTTCTTGTATTTAAGTTAGTTGATTAAAAAATTAATTTACTATGTGTTATCATTAAGAATTCAGTTGAAAATAAAATTAAAATTATCCCAACATTTTTAATAAGAACAAAACAATCGATGAAGCTGGGTAACAAAATCTCGGTTATGTACAATTTATTTTATCAAGAAGGTTTGTATTTAATACACATTTGAATATTCATACTAATCTCTATACATCGAATACAATTAAATTTATGCGTAATATTCTCTTGCAATTTACAAGTAGAAACAATAAAAATCAAAAAGTATCATTAGATATACTTATGTAATTATTTCCTAGAATTAATATTTCATACGCTCTATGTCATCTTTAAATCATCTAAGTTGCTGAATATTTTATTTTGCGTTCATGTATTTTTTTTTAATTTTTGACTTTGCATAATATATAGCATAATTTCAAATTAATGTATGTATTAATAAGGAGATGTCAGAGTATACATTAGTCAGAAACATTTAACAGCTTTAAAAAGAACCACATCAAAATCAGTCTTCCGTGCTAGTTAGACCGTAGCCATTAACCAGATCAATCTTGATGAGCAGTAACTCATCCATTAGAATAATAACAAAAGATAGGAAAACAAAAGTTAGGCACATCGTTAAAATTGAAGGTCATATTTTGCTTCCGAATCTCCATTTGTTTCGCCTTTTACAAACCAATGACCTGTTTTGGATTAAATATTTATTGTTCGAATGATGAAGTTCACAAAACTCTCGGTCTGTTTTGAAATTGTATTTTTTTTAATTTTATTTTCGTATTTCAAAATGCTTTCAAGCTTAAAGGTTCAGTTAATAATTATCTCGCGATATTTAAAAGTTATCGTTTTAATTACAAAGACATTTTTTGTATTTCTGTTTATTCCATTTTTTATACTTGAAATATGTACATAAGAAAATTAAAAACAGTCTTTGTACAACATTAACTTCTTTTTGCTTTAATACTCGAAATGTTATTTAAATTTCTTTTTCATTCGTAAAACATGCCACTTCATATTTTTATCTGCTTACTAGCTGGCGTACCCGTTCTTCGCACGGGTGAATTGAAAAATAAAACAATAGAGATTGAAGGAAAAAGAAATTATTTTGATGTGTTAAATTTAAGTGAATTGCAAATGAAACAAAAAAAAAGATTTTTTAGCATACCTCTGTTCGACAAAAATTGAGATTTGCCAAATTTGAAATCTGTAGGTCTAATAGTTGAAAAAAGGGATTTCATTTTTTATCTGTCAATTTTCGCGAAACCCTGTCTTAGAGTATCTCTACTCCAAGAAAGAAACATGCCAGCTAAATTTCATCACTTTTCATAAAAGCCTCTATGTAGTGGTTCTCTACTCCTTAAAAGGAATATGCCATCCAAATTTCAAAACTGCAGGTCTAATATTAAAAAGCGTGAATATTTATATATAATGGCACTTAACCCTTTGAAACACCCTTGGGGGTCGATTTCCGCAAAACCACTTTTGTAATGGGTTCGTACTTCATAAAAGGAACATGCCTACCAAATTTCAAATATGTAGGTCTAATTTTTGGAAAACTAGAATTTTTATCTTTAATGCTACTTAACTCCTCGCAACTCCCCTTGGGGGTCGATTTTTGCAAAATCTATTTTGTAGCGGATCTCTACCCCATGAAAGAAATCTGCTTACCAAATTTCAAGACTGTACGTCTAATAGTTTAAAAATGGAAATAATTATTTATAACGCCTCTTAATCCCCCGAAAAGCCACTTGGAGATCTATCGGAACACACATAATTTTACTAACTCAGAAGCCTTCGCGGGTATGTGTCCAACCATTTCTCAAAGTTTCATTGCAATCGGATGAACGGTTTAGGAAGAAATAAGAGGTATACAGACAAACATTCATTTTTATTTACATATATAGATTTCATAAGTTCACATATACGCTTAATCGATGGATTTTCTTCACATATATTGATCCTTTCCCCTAAAAATATTTCAATTTATTCATTTCTTTATTACTCGCTTGCTTTTTTTTCATAGAACTGAAGTATCGCAGATAAAATCGTTTTAAGTATAGATTAAAGCCCATATTTAAATCCAAGCTTTCTTTAAATAAAGACGTTTCTTCTTTCAGTGTTTGTGCTGAGGTATTAGTTCAAGGATAAATCTACAAGTAAGTAATCTTTAATGTAAGCATTTTCCTCTATTTAAATTAATTTTAATTTTTAGATGGGACTTAAAAACTAATCATACTTAAAGCTTGACCATAAATCGAATAAGTTTTCAAAATATTTCGTGAATGATTAACTATAGATAATAAATTTTCCATCTGAAATTTGATTATGAGAAATAGAGAGCATTTTTCTTGCTTTTGTGACATAATTGTTATTTTTCTTGACTGTATATATATTGATACGCTTTCTCACAATATTTCTACGATCTAATTTATCTCTGTGTGTAGTATATTTTTTTCCTTGACTTTGGTGATAATTTGAATCCAAACAAAGTCAAAGTAATTATTTACATTTTTCAGACAAAGAATAATAAAATGAGGAAAATTTGCAACATTGGTCAATACCGAATAATTACAAACTAATCAAGAAATAGTTAGTTATGCGACAAAACAACTATTTACCTGCTAAATAGCAGGAGGAAATGTTGGAAAATATTCAACATTACAAAATATAACTGATTACAATAAAACCCTTCTAACTTGTTTCATTAAAAGAAAAAAATTATTTTGATTTAGAATGGGACTTATAGTCGAAATTAAAAACGAATTCATAAATGGAATCTGTTACTATGTTGCTCTTGAAAATTCGCCTCTCCACCTAAGGTTGAAATAATTCCAAATTTAAAAAGGAGGCTTTTAATTAATAATTTCAGCATATTCATGTTAGGAAAATTGTTATTAAATACGAAAAGCAGTATAAAATAAATTTTTAAAAGAAAATTAGTATACGAAAAATTATTTGATAAGAGTAGTCGTGAAAAGAATAATGCGTAAGTATAATTATGAAAAAGTCCCTTTATATATTTGAGGCAAATAGTAAATTCAGTTTAAAAGGGACATCTGTTCGTTGGAGAAATTAAATTGTCACTTATTATAAACATCTAAAATTCTCAAAAATAAAATCAAAAATCGAAATTTACCAGAACTTTGTGCATTTTCAACTCTGCCATCTTGTCCATCCACGTCCAAGGTATGTTGATGCACAATTTCCGGATCCTCCGATTTTGATTCATCGCTTCGATGTTGATCAACGTCTTCGGACGATATCTCATGGCCGTGTTCATCGAGAAGTTTGATGGTTGTGGTCTCCAATTCGGCGCCGCCCTCATCGCTGAAAGCCCCGGCGCCGCCCCTCAAATTTCGCCTCGCGTGCATCGTGTACACTCCGTTGTGAACTATGAAAGACACCAAATGGCTGCCATTAATAAAGAGAAGAAGAAAAAAGAAGTTAATCAGGCGATCGAGTATTAAAAATAAAGCGTCTCTTTCTTAGAAGACCGACTTTTAAGTGAAGGGTTACCGCACTGTAGAATGTTCTAGGAAGTATGATCAAACTCAGAATTTTGTAAGTTCAGTGTAAGGGGTGATTGCAGTCAGGCACCACACACCACATGGCTACTGTGGAAGTAATTTGGAGAATCAGAATATTACGTTACTGTAACTTTCTATCATTAAGGATTATAAAATTAGAATCATAAATCGAAAATAGATTGTCTTAGGAATAAAGCGCTTTTTTTTTCTTAAAAAGAATGTTTAAATATAGAATAGAAGCTCTTATACTACCATTTATTACTAGTTCTTTTCTGAAATTTAATATCGTATTGAACGGAAAATCATCTTATTGTAATCAAATCATTAATAAAAAGATAAGGTTAATGCCTTGGATGCGATTGTGACTTTTTAATCTTCTGAAAACACCATGTTTGAATCTCTAGTTACAAACAAGGTGCGTATTTTGTTATTTATTTTAATATTTAAACTCTTTAACCTAACAAATGAAGAACCCTTATAAAAATATAGCAATGCAAAGTATATTTTTCATAGAAACTAATTACGTGTAAAAAGATCATTAAAAAGCTTGCTGCGTTTTTTTTCAAATTTAAAGAATGTTTATAGACAATATAATATTATATACGATACAATGCACTGTGTTGTTGTACTAACCATTTGATCAATGTCAAAATATCCAGTTTTTTTTATTATTATTTTGACCAATAGACGAATTGATTGATAATACTTTTAATATACTTTATAACGTTTTGTTATAACTCATTCAATATATTTAAGCCATTGTTATGAAAAAAATTGGTTTTTTAATACTTATGAAGCAAAATTAGAGCATAAATAATAAGTATATGAACAATAAAATAGTAATTTTCAAAATGTTCTGTGTCTAATGAAAGGGATATTTTCAATTTACTAAAAATATGCTTTCACTACCATATTTATTTGGGTTTCCACACATTTTTAAGTAGAATATTGTATTGTATTTTTCAATATAAGGCTAGAAAAACAGATTTTCGCCGTAAAGATATCATTTTGGGGAAAAAATAAATTCTTAAGTGTTTGACGAAATATTTAACAGCGACGTAATATCATAGATTCTTCAACTACGTAACCATAAAAAAAAATCCCAAGTTATCCTTCTTACTTTCAAAGATATACGCGAAGAAAAACAGAGAAAATTAACTTATGTTATTGTATAAAATCGCACATGTTTTTAATTTTGATAATCTGAGTCATTTAGTGTAGTCTATGCTTACCTTTCCCATTCTTGTTGCCTTCCCTTGAGGGTCTTTCCCTGCTGGCGGTCCCTGTATCTGCCACCGTCCGCCGAGAGTGGGCAGAAACCTGTGCCTTCAGACATCTGGAATTTGCTCGGATACGTTCCATCAGAACTTTCCCCGCGTCATCCTCTTCTCCATCCTCTGCCTCATCTTCTGCATCAAAGTTATGATGCCGAGAGGGAGCAGGGGCCGGGTTGCTCTTCTCAGGCTTATTGGATGATGTCCTTTTGGGCTAAGCAAAAGAAATGTGAAATTTCAAATAAACGTTACGGTTTTGGTAACAGAAATAACTATGTATATTTATCTTAAATATTCATTAGAGATATTTTTGTGAAGTATAAGGTGTATACCCCCCACAGGTGTCGGCAACCTTTTAGCTGTGGCGTGCCAAACCAATCTACCAATAGGATTCAACGTGCCCTACAGTAGGACATTTTTGAAACAATTCGATTCCCGCGGTAATGCATGTAGAGTTAGAGAAAAGAAATTAAAATATATATAGAGAGAGATTTATATATTTAGAGAGAGAGATTTATATATATATACAGTTTTATTGTATATTAATTTTGCATCATTTAAAGATACTTCTTAACATAAAAATAAACAGCATAAAGTATAACTATTTCTTCAACAAAAATAAAAATAATTAAATTGTACATATATTATGTACATATTTATTAAAATAAGAAATAGACAACATAAAATAGAAATATTTCCCTTCATTATAGTTAAATAAAAAAGATAAATAAAAACTTTAATGTGAACCCAGCTCTTGCACCAATTTGCTTTCATATGGCAAAATGAGGAGTATAAAGTGTGACTTTCAATTCGACACGAATCTGAGCATTCGGTTGTTAAGCAATTTCGGTGAGGATTCGAAATATTTTTTATATTAGAAAATATTTTTTTACTTAGATATTCAGAACCAAAAACGGAACCGGAGTACATGCAATTTTCACTCTTCAAGCAATTAAACTTGTCCAGCAATATCATCCAATAATTTGTAAAATAGCTGTCAATTTTTCTTTACAGTTAGCTATCTTTCAGATATTTCGTAATTCCGTAACTGTCCCTAATTTTCAAGACGTTTATCAAATAAGTTCCCTTACAAATTGATCACCATTCATCCACTAAAAAAATGACACATTTGTACAGTAGTGTAGTGAGTGACTGAGAATTGTACCGCGTGTCACATGCGGCACGCGTGCCATAGATTGCCAACCCCAGGTGTAGACATTCCAATGTAGATATTTATTGCACATAATAATCCATTAGATAAGTAAAAGATATCTATGGAAAGAAACTTATCATAAATGTAATACTATAAAAAGGTGCAAGATGACTAGATCTGAATGACACTTAAAGTTTATTTTAATTACGTGGTTTAGTATTTTTCACGTTGCCTGTAGTGTTTGTATTTTTTCATACAACCAAATGCTTTCAGTAGATATTAAGCATACTTGTAAAAAGTGTAAATTTAATGTTCCTTATTAAAAGTTCAGTGAATATCTACGATAAATATGTATTTTTATAATTTATTATCTTAGTGAAAACTATAATTATTGTTCAATTTAAAAATTTATGTAAATTTATTTCTTTATAAAAGAATATCTATACATACAAATATCAGTAACCTTGAACATTAACAAATATAAATTTTAAAAAAATGAATTTCAGTGTGATTTATATATATATATATATATATATATAAATAAATAAAGCAGTTTTTTTAAATATACTAATTTATCAAATAAATATAAATATATAAAAAAATATTTTAAAAACATAAATATAATCTATTTATATTATAGATTTATATATATACTATGCATCAATAATATAAATAGATGATGCATAATATATTTTACGCAGTAATACATTTTGCATTTTGTTGAAAACATCTATATAAAGCTAATAAACGAAAAATTAACAATTTTTGAATAATTGTTCATTAATATTGATGCAAATATAACACAGAAGTCAGTAACCGTACAGATATTAAGAAATGGTCAAACCAAATAAATTTATTTTCTTATTTTTACCCTAGAATATGACATTTTTAATTTATTTCAGCACAATTGTAACTAAGCACAGATAGAATCACTGCCATCTCTCTGTTGAGAAAAATCTGAAGCAATAATCACATTTTTGAGAATATATTATTTTCATTGATTACTATTTTATTTATATTGTTATTGCTTTATCCATATTATTATTATTTTATTATTATTATTATTTTATTATTATTATTATTTTATTATTATTATTATTTTATTATTATTATTATTTTATTATTATTATTATTTTATTATTATTATTATTTTATTATTATTATTATTATTTTATTAATATTATTGTATTATTTTTAACTTATCAATATTGCAAATATGCAATTACAAAAATGATACTTGTATAATCCATGTTAGATTAAATGGTGGCTTCGAAAAACTAATAAAAATATGCATCATGTTATAAAAACAAAATTGATTAAAATAAAGATTTGCAAATAATATTTCTATTAAAATATGTTTATTAGGGTGGAATGAAATTTTTTTCAGGAGATTTCAAAACCTACCTATGAAGAAAAGGCGTTCTCTGGTATATACACTGGTGTGCAAAAATTAAGGACGAAGTCGAAAAATTAGCATATCAGCTGAACGAAGAGGCAGAGCGGACAGAAAGAACAATCAGGAGATTAAGTAAGGTGATGTGCGGTAGCACATGCGCAGATATGCAGGTAGACGTAATGGGAGAGTGTCTGAGTAGTATAAAGCATGTTGTCGATGTAAGATCAGTATTTCTGGCAAAGAGATTGCACGCCGTATAGCAGTTAAAATCACACCGAGTTGCTGCCTCAGCGAGAAATGGCGAATAATCATCAGACGACATCTGGATGCTTTTACCCGAGGTCGAATCATTGGGAAGTTGGAGGAAGGCCGCAGTGTGACAAGTGTGGCTGCAGAGTTCAGAATTGCTCACAGCATCGTTTCACGGCTTTGGAGACAATTTCAAACTACAGGAACAGCTATCCGGGGGTTCAGTAGTGGTCGTCCACGAGGAACCACACCCGCAGATGACCGGTACATTGTCTTACAGGCCAGAAGAAACAGGCGGCAGACAGCAGGAGAAATCGCTAGACACACGACACAGGCGACTGGACGACCGATATCGCGTTTTACCGTGGCCAGAAGACTGCACGGTGGTGGTCTGTTTGCACGACGCCCTGTACGGTGTGTACCTTTAACGGCTGCCCATCGGAGAAGGCGTTCTCTGTGGTGCTGGAAACACCGGAATTGGAGAGACAATGAATGGGGACGAGTACTATTTACAGATGAGAGCAGATTCAGTTTGAGTAGCGATTCTCATCGCATACTCATCTGGAGAGAGCGCAATCATCCCTCGAGCATCATTGAAAGGGACAGGTATGGAGGTCGCGGTGTTCTCGTTTGGGGAGGCATCATGCTTGGTAGTCGTACAGACCTTCACATCTTCGACGCAGGTTCAGTCAACGGGACCCGTTATTGTAACGAGATTCTTCTTCCATATGTGCGTCTTTTTAGAGGCGTTATGGGTCTGCAGTTCCTTTTCATGGACGACAATGCACCATGTCATCGCACAGTAGCTGCCGAACAGCTCTTAGAGAGTGAGGATATTGAACGTATGGATTGGCCGGCACGATCTCCGGATCTCAATCCCATCGAGCATGTATGGGATTTTCTAGGCAGACGCTTGGCAGCTCGTACCTTACCACCGGTAACGATTCGGGAGCTTCGATTGACGCTGCAAGACGAATGGGCAGCAATGCCTCAACAACTCATTGACACCCTCATTCTCAGCATGGGCAGACGCTGTGAAACCTGCCTAGCAGTCAGGGAAGATCATATCCCCTACTAAAGACCGGATGTTTCTTGCTGGATACCCATCACAAGGATGTTTCGGCCTTCAGTCGCATTGCGCTCCATGCTACTTTTTCAATCAAGCTTCTTTTTATCCCTCTGATTTATCTTTTAGTAAGTGTTGCTTACATTACACATGTCCTTACGTATTGGGGACCTTACGGTATTAAATGTGTTGATTTGGAAAGTTTTTGTACCAAGTTATATTGAAAAAACCGTCTCGTCCTTAATTTTTGCACACCAGTGTAAATAAAGGGAAAATAAAATTAAAAAAAATTAATTTTTATATTAAGTAATGCTACAAAAGGATTTAAGTTTAGGTATTTCAGCATTTTTTATGGTAAAAGATCAAAGAAACTTTTGCAAATGAAAAACAGGTACTTTAGTACTTATTGCGATAAGAGGGCACTTTCTCTAAACAGTTATAATAAAAAAACACTACCTTGAAGACCAGAAGCCATTACCTTAACATTACCAGGAGCTGTTAAATCACCTTTAACAGCTTCTTTAGCATTAATTTTTTTAAAAAAAACTACTGAGAGAGAGAGAGACGAAATTACAGTACACGATAAAGCAGAAGAGGAAAAAAAAGCTTTGATCGAACTTGGCGTGGGGAGATAACTGGGGTTATGAAATGTTACAATCACATATTACTCACTACTCAGTACTCATTTATCGATAATCATCGGGTTTTTTTTTTGGTTTTTTATTATTTATATTATTGAAATATAATTTTAACGAGTCTAAAATCATTTAAAACCAAAATTAAGTCTTTTTCTATTTTTTCGAAAATTTAACTCCTTCGTGGCAATATTATATATTAAACTCAATTTTTTAAATTGTCTCCTAATCTCCATACCATAAAACAGAAATTCCCAAACATTTTGTCTTATAGACCCCTTTCCATGTTTTTCGGTTTGGGGTAGACCCTGCTTACCTAATACTAAATTTTGAAAATTTACAAACTCTTTTGACAATCAATATCTTTTATATCTATCCTAATTTACATCTTTTGATAGCTGGTATAGAGCTACTTTAAAAAATTTTAATTTCTAACTGTGGTGAAGTATAGTGTACTACGTTCGGAATCGTGATTTTGAAAAAGCGCATAAATGGATAATTTTCATGATATTTAGTGTCACTTAGATTAGAATATATGCATAAAATTGTTTTAAGGACATTTTGACAAAAAAAATTATTTAAATATAATATTTTGGCAAAAAATTAACTTAGAATAATCTTTCTTCCAAATGTTCTCCTTTCGTGAAAAATGCTTCTATTATAATAATATTTTGCCTGTTATACTCAGCCCTCTCTACAGAGGCTGAATTAGAATTTTTGAAATATATAACTTAGAAGTGGGTTTATTCATATTTTACGACAACAGAGGGGAGCAATTTTAAGAAAAAAACGCCAATTATTTCAATTGGTGGTAACTCTGAAAATAATGTGAATTTTTCAAAAATTCTAGTTGAGCCTCTGTACAGAGGTCTCAGCTACATACAGTAAAATATTATTATAATCGAACCATTTTTCGCAAAAGGAGAACATTTGGAAGAAAGATTATTCTAAGTTAATTTTTTGCCAAAATATTATATTTAAATAAATTTTTTTTGTCAAAATGTCCTTAAAACAATTTTATGCACACATGTATTCTAATCCGAATGACACTAAATATTATGAAAATTATCCATTTATGCGCTTTTTTAAAATCACGGTCCCGAACCTAGTCGGATACCTTAAAGAAGAAGCACATTTTAATTAATTTAAAACTTAATTTATACATAAAATGATTGATCAATTTACAAATGTTTGTAACAGGAGAGATGAATCTGGTGCTTCTCTCTCTCTCTCTCTCAATAACAAATTTTCAACATTTAGCATCAATCTTGTCAGGTTTGACCCTAAATCTCTTTGGTTAGTAGTGTGTCCAGTATTTTTCTTTCTTTCCTTATTTATTTTAGAGATTTTCAACCGGACTATAGAAAAAGCAAATAAAACTTTATCACTATACTCCATAATCCGGGATAAATATCTGGTATGTCTTTTTTAAACCAAAATTTCTGACATCCTTTTCTAAACTTTACTTTAAGATCTCCATTACAGCCCATTTCGATCAGTTCCTCTTGTAATATGACATTTTTTCCCTATGTGACCATATGAATTTATTCCCTATTGTGATAACTATCTTAGTCAAAGTATTTTCAAACCTAGTTTTTCAAAATTTGAATAAAGGGTATTTAAATGTTAAATGATTTTAAATGTTCAAATGATTTTAATATTTTCTGGTAGATTGTCAGTGGACAATTGATAAACTGTGAAAATTCGCGGCACCTATATTATACTCTTTTAGCTTAATTCTAGCAAAAAACGCTGAAATAATGATCCTTGTTTTAATAAAATTTATGCTGTCACTTTGTAATTGTAAATTAACTCCATTAAATTTAGTAAATGAATCTGTTAAATAGGTAAAATTTGGTTTTTATTTGATTCAAGCTTCTTTTAAAATTAAAATCTACGATCTAGTTTAAAGAGAGCCATTGTCATGGGCCCCTATTTACACCTCATAGACCCCCAAATTATTTTGTCACAGACGTGGACGCTTATCAAGTCATTATCGAGCCCTAGAACAAGGATGGAAAACCAATGGCACGCGACACTACTTGGGCACATCTACGATCAAAACGGTTAGCATTTTAGTTCAAAATAACAAAGTTTACTATGAAGTATTACGAATAAACGCGAGTGATCAGTCGCGTTTTTACAGACATAAGCCAACATTTCAAATAATTGAATGTAAACCTTCAAGACACAAATAAAAAATATTATCGTCAGGAGGGATTTCAATGCTTTTGACGCTAAATTGCATATTTTCGGAAACGATATTATTGCTAGGAACTACTAGTACTCCCAGAACTTGAAAAAATCAGACGAAGAAAAAGTTATTCAAGAACTTTTTTCCATAATTATTATGTACCCTGATGTGACTTCATTTGATAAACTGAACTTGTCCCAATTCTATTGGAAGAAATTGAAGAATTTGATATACAACTGTGCTTGATTACCAGTCTAGTTCAATATAGATTCAAAAATTTATTAAAACAAGAAAAATGTTGGAATTGATTGAAATATAAACTTAACAAGCAGTATAAGGGAAAATGTCAGGAACGAAATTTTGTGGAAACATGGAATTCGATTCCAGATAAATTTAACTGTTTGAAGAAGCTGGCTCATGCTTTTTTAATCATATTTTCATCTACCTATGCCCGAGAATTATTATTTTCATAGATGAATAACATTTAAGACTCACTTAGACAACCATTTGGCAGATAACTCTAATTCAGCATGTGTTCTGCTAAAAGTAACATTTTGCAATCCTAATGTAAGTTATTAGTCATCTGATAGGCAACAACAGAAGTCACACTAATGGTACTTTAATTTGAATTACACCTATATCCAAAACATTTACTGCTATACAGTGCAAAAGGAATTTTTTAATAGTAAATAGTTTTGAGTGGTTAGTACTTATTTTTTTATTATTATTTTCGCAAAAATCACAAGTCAAAATTATTTGACGACACGTCTATACTTCATTAAACACTTTTTTAGAAAAAATGGCACGTTGATCCGAAAAGGTTCGCCCCCTGCCCTAGAAGCTGCTCACTTTGGGAATCACTGCCATAGAACATCTTTTCCGCATAAGTAAATTCCTATTAATAATTGTTTTTCTCCATAACCACGATCCAATTTAATATTTATGCTTATTGTCAAGAGAGTAGATAGGCAAATAAATCCTAGTAGATAATACGATTAAGCTTAATATTTAATCAAACTTTAATATGAAAATTATTAAAGAATAATGCAACAGTTGTGGATTTTGTTAATTTTCGCATAACTGAGGACAATTCCTATGTTCGAAAATATTCTTATTGATTTTGTCTAACCATATTATTATTATTATTTTGCCTTTTGTTTCTTGAGATATAATAGCGAACGCTAAAAGCTCGTGAATGTTATTGACATATTGATGAATATATTTCGTGTCATAGCTTGCGCAGTGAACAAAAGAATTGTAGAAACTGAAAGATGTGTCTATTTGTCGAAGAAACTGTGGAATATTTTTTTTAAAAATGTATCAAGAATAAGTTGATCAACTATGTAAAAATATTTTCGAGTCATTTAATTTAAAATCATCAGATTGCATACTTAATTAGTTACTGTAAATAAATATTTTTCTTCCTATAAGTTTTAATAAAAAATACCGATCATCAAATAGTCCCCCCCCCCTCATTTAACATCCACGTTTTTTTCAGGCACAAAATAATATTTCACGTTCCAAATATAAACTGGAGCATAAATCACTAATTTAAATATGATTTTAATTCATTAAAAAGAAATAAAATTTAAATTGCTGTTATTTTTCTTCCATTTTCTTCATCTTCCTTTTTTCTACGAGTTCTGATTATGGCAATTTTTTACATAAAATATATATGTGAAAGAAGTAGATAGTAAAGAGGCGAAAAGAAGTATTTAAGGATCAATGTATTTTAGCAAAATTTTTCAAGGAAAAAATATTTATTTACAAGAACAAAATCAATAAAATTTCTATGTAAGGATTTTGAATAAATTAAATTTTATAGATCAACTTATTCTTCGTGATACTTCTTTTTTTAAAAAAAAGAAATCAACCTCTCTATAGACTATTTTTAGATTTGTAGGAAATTGTAAGTAACAATGAAAAGACAAACTTTTATTTTATTTTTTTTATTAGAGGCAGAAGCATAATTTATTTAAAAATATTCCGTCATCATACATTGAAAAAAAATTTATTAATTGCGTTTTAAACTTTTCGCGGACCAAATGAGACATTTTTATGATTCCGTTCTTTTTGAAATATATATATATATATATATATATATATATATATATATATATATAAGCAGTAGCACGCACAGGAATTTTTCAAAGAGGGGAGGGTCCGGGGTCGAAAGTTCACCATTCTTGTATCATGCTCCTTTTGATTTTGTCGATTTTCGGGAACAAAACACAGTAAAAAACTAATTTTTGAATAAATAATTAGCATTAATTAATAAAATTAATCATTAATAATAAGTAATTAATTAAATTTTACGTACTATATACTTAGAATTATGATCAATCGAAAAAAATCAAGGGCTTTGAGGGGGGTCCGCCCCCTTGTGTGCGCCACTGTGTATAAGCATAACATATTCTTAATATTATCAGTTTCAGATATCTATCGAAGTATAGTACACCCAGCGCCATCTGTAGTATATAATTTTCATTCATTCTATTCTAAAATGCCCAAGTGATATTTTTTTCATATGATTAAAGCTTAATTAAGAAGTAAACAATTGTTGAACAGTTTAAAAGAAAATACTTTTAAGTTCTCTCTCTATTATAAGACATTTGATGTTGATAATGCCGTCAAAAATATTTTTAATGTTATTGAAATATTTAAATTATCTCTTGTAATTTTGGCATTACGGAATGCTTTTGATAATATTATCAATACAATCTTTTTTAAATTTATTTAATGGTTTAAATATATTTTGAAAAGTCATTGGCAACAATTTCATTACAAATAGCTTACCGATATTTGAGTTTGCTACGAAAACGAAATTATTGGTTGTAAATGTGTGTAAATTTTTTTAATCATTTGAAAATGAAAATACGATTATTAATTATTTTTATGTGTCAAAAGAGCAGTACTTTTTTTTAATATTAACCTACTTCTGACAAATGTTTCAAAAACAAATTGAAAATGTTTCTTAAAATTGAAAATATTTTGATACATCCTGAAAGAATTACCGATACTATTGTTTCCATCATTTATAGACGGAAAAATATCACTTATTTAACAAATAGATTCTTGTCTTCAATATATATATATCGATTAATTTATCTCAAATCTTATTAACATCAAACTATCGATACTTAAAAATACTTCTGGGTATATCTTTCTCTTTCATGTATTTTTATATGATATTTTCCTCTTTTGCTCGCTGAAACTTGAGTTTTAAACGTTGTTTCTACAATAGCTTTTCTCAAACTGTGGAGCACTTCCTCCTAAGGGAGAGAGCGAGGGCATATCGAAAAGTTGAAAATAAAAGATTACTTATAACAGTTATTAATTTATTGAAAAGAGAAGCAAAACAAAATACATTCTGATATATTTACACTTTGATATAATATACTTATAAATGTATCAGTATCCACAGTGGTACATACAAGGGGGAGTCCGGAACTCTCCATAACCCTTGATTTCTTCTTCAATTGATTATAATCCTATGTGTATATAGTACGTAAAACGTAATTAAGTATTTATTATTAATAATCAATTTTATCAATTAATGCTAATTATTAATTCAATAATTTATTTTTTGCTGTTTTTTGTTCGCGACAATCGAAAAAAGCAAAAGAAAATGTTCTGTGGTTCATTGAGGTATGATAGAAGAATTGTGGACTTTCTACCCTAAACCTCCTCCCCTCCCTTGAAAAATTCGTGAGCGCGCCACTGGTACAGCACGATGCATTTGATAATTAATTTATCAATACTAAGTTAAGAACAAATTTAATAATTACTAGTGACTTCTCCATGGGCTTGTCACATGCAAAGTTAAAGTACAAAATTTAATACTCATCTTGACAATTTGTGCAGCTTATAATTGAAGTCGCATTGTATAGCTTTAGTGTCATATTATATTATTATTGTACCGAGGAGACGCGATGAAAATTATGATTGAAAATTGGGTCGCCAACATTGAAAGTTGGAGAAGCACTGTCCTATATATATGTGACGAATCTGTACGGGACCTTTCCACTAATCTTCTTAGGCGTCTTTCTGGGGAATATAAATTCGCGTTTATTTCCAATCAACTCCAAAAAGAAGTATGGGATATTTAAATTAGATAAGGTATTTAAGTTGAGGGTTGCGAGATAGCAAGAGAGATGATGGTAGGCTATTGAGCCGGTAACGTTAAACGCCCAACTAGAAGATTCAAAGAGATTAGATTCGTGAAGACGTCGTGCTGCTCAACGTGCCAGAAAGCTGATATAAGCCATCGGTAAATATAATTCATGTACGCTTAAAGTAAGCGTCAGTTTGAGCTACTTAGTTAAAGTGATGACAGTTAAGAATTCGAATACGTGTGTTTCTCGGATCTCCTATTTCCGTAGACCTTACTTGAGTTTGAGCTAGATTATTAATTAATTGTATTCTTAGTAATTTAATTTAATATAAAGGCAAATCCCTTTAAACGACGTAGCATTATTGTATTATATGTTATCAGAGATTTTTGAGGAAATTATAACAAAATAAATAATATTATTATTCAAAATGGCTCTTGGTGTTTCTTTGCCTCAAATTAATCTTGGTGTTCAAGGTGTGACCCGGGGGGGGGGTCATCACATATATAAACAAAACATTGTTAGAATAAATATTAATACCAACCTTTTGTTGCTGAGAATTGTTATTTGTCTCTCCCAAGGCTCGACTTCGGCGGAGACGTGTGGTTCTGGTTTCAGCCCAGGTTGGGAGCTGAGTGCCGCCACGCTCTTTCGAGGCTCCACGCTTCTGCCGTCTGAAAATAAAAACAATCCAGATAAATTATTTCATAAAACTCCAATTCAGATAACTACGCGTTGAGAATACAGAAACGTTTTTCTGATTTTTATTTCCCTCCTTTTACGTGATGAGAAAGCATATTTTAAAGTAGGTCTTTTGGAATAATTATGTTGTCCGAGATTATACGAAATAAAATTCGCACTTTTATTATTCTCAAGCCCAAAAAGGATAGTATTAATAGAATTCCTTTTAAGGAAATAAAATTTAACATAACTAACTTTTTTTTAAGAAAAATATTGTATACTTGTTTGTTTTGAGTGTTTATTGTTAATATTTTACCCTTTTAATTTTGCCTGCTCTCATCTTAATAATACATTATTAAAATATAATAATTTATTACAGTTTCAATAATCAAAATTTAATGATCTATATAATTTTTATAGTTTTTCTCCGATCATTTCAAATATCATTTATTAAACGGTAAAAGGTAAAGCTATATAGTATTAAGAATGTCTTCTACTAATTAAAGTAAATATCGATGCTTATTTTTGCTTATGTTGCTTTTATTAAAAATAAAATCTTTTTTTTCAACAATAATTTTAATAATTTTTAAAAATAATTTTTTCTTTAGCATAAAATGCTGTTAAAAATATTTTCATAATACAATTCAATTCTTATTTTGTATTTTTAGAGTTTTTTCAAATTATATTTGAACATATTCTATAGAATGGATCGAAATTTATTTTTCAAAATTTAAAAACCTACTTATGAGGAAAAATGTTCTCCAGAATACAGAAGAAAGGAAGAATAAAATAAAAATATAATTAACTTTTTTTTATGTTAAAAGCACTGTCACAAGAGGAACGAAATAAAGGTATTTATGTTTTTTATGGTAAAAAGTAAATAAACAAAAACAGTTACTTTAGTATTTTTTTAATATTTATTACAATGAGAGGTCACGTACTAAATAGTTACAAGAAAAAACATCAGATGTGTGTAACAATTTCTTTAGTATTAAAGTTTTAAAAACCGTTCGAAATTTTAAGCTACAGTCAAAATTGCAGAGCACGATGAAGTGGAAAATGGAAAAAAAGCTTGGATTGAACTGATTCGATGGTGCAGTCATAAAATCTTACAATGTACATTGTCCTACTCACTACTTAGTTCGCATTTATCAGTGATAATCGTTTTGGATTATTTACACAGTAGAAAAATAATTTTATTTTGAGTCTAAAATAATCCAAACAAATTTAAGTATTTTACTACTTTTCCGAAAATTCAATCTCTTTGTGGTAATATTAAATTTTGAAATTATTTTTTTAATTATTTTTCTCCTAATCTCCATACCATAGAGCATCTTTTCCACGTAAGTAGGTCCCGATTAAGAAAAAATTTTCTTCCTCCATATAACCGTGATCCCCCAGTATATAAATTGTATACATTTTTTATGTACTTTTTCAATTCCAACTATCCAACTAATCACACTTTCCCTATTTATTTATTTATCTTGTTCAAACTTTCAATCGTTAATAAAATACTTTTTATTCATCGACTCAAGTTCAAATACATTTTTTAAACTTGCAGTGGATGACACTTGATGTTAATACAGTTTTTTCAAATATTAATTCATTAATAAAGTTTAATTTTTCAATTTTAAATCTGCGTTATTTGGGACGAAGTTACAACTAGCTGCAACAAATGGTGCCACCAAAGTAGAAATTGATTTTAAATTTTTTGAAGTGAAACTTTTTTGCTCTCGAGAGTGAATGAGAAATTGGCCCACTTTTGCGTAACAGTGAAAAAGCGAACGGAAGTAGTTTGCCCCCATCCCCCAAATCGTCACCATGATGACAGGATAGCGAGTCGGGAAGAAAAGAGGGAGCCGGAACACCACGTGACTTGCGTCATATCCGTGAAAAAGTTCGATGATTGCTCACTTCTCCGATTGGTCAACTTGCCCATCTTCCTATTAAGGTCCTTTTCCCCCAAACCCGGTAACATTTATCAACTGTTGTATGAGATGCAGTGACATTACGGTGTAGACAAAATAGCTCTCGCAGAAAAAGCATTCTTTTTTGAAATATTTTCTTAGATTGTTTGCTACATTGCAATGTTTTCGGCTGTTAATTTGCATTTTATTTGGGTTGAATTATTATATTAATTCTATTCAGAACGCCTAAATCAAATGCACAAAAAGAGTATCGTGAAAGAAAGAAAAAAGAAAAACTAGCAGCAAATCCAGTAAAAAAAGTGACAAAGGAAAAAAAACAGAAAAATATTGCAAATTCATTAAGTGCTACTGCCAAATCTCCATCAGAGTACATGAGAGAATATCAAGCACGGGGAAAAAACCCTGCAAAATACTCTCTTAATGTGCTCAGTTTAAGGGATGGGAATGCTATATTGAGACTCTTCTAATGACAGCACAGATTAATACGGACTTAGTGAACCACCCTGTGCCATTAACTACATAGCCCTCGACAAGTCTAGTGCATTTTGAAACTGATGCATGTAAATCAATAATAAATTCTATCTTACGTTACAAAGACCATGATTCCCATAAAAATGCTCACAAAGATTTTCAAAAGCGATTCGTTGATAATCGTTCATTTTATGATAGATTCTGGTTTACAGATGATTTGAGAGCGTCTGTTGCGGAGCACAAAAATAATTTACAAAATATTTTATCGGAAATTAATTTAGAAGACACATTAAAGCATGCTACAATTGCCGACAAAGTTTAAATAGGAAAAGTATGCCAAATTTATCAAAATATAATGGTTTTGTATATCCAGAAATTCCGGGACATCTTTCTACTTTGGATTTGATATCAGAAATACTCATTTCGCCACGAATACCTTTCATGCAAATTAGGCGATTGAGACATGTATTCGGTCAATTTGGAATATTAGGGTAAGTAATCGATGTTCCTACGTCGCCAAAGAAGTTTCACTTTTATCGCGTGGCGTTCCACGCAACATTTTTTTTTATGTTACTTGCTATATTATTATTTAATCTATGTTGTAAAAATTCATTAAAAAAATTATCAATCCAAAATATTAGAAAGCCTATTTTATGTATAAAGATAAAAACATAACATGGAGAGAGAAACCCAAAATTATACCACTCAAAATATTATTTATTAAAGTAGAATTAATCGTTAAGGAAGGGTGCTTACAAAGAAGATTTATCGACAGCTGATTCTCTATTAAAGCATTTTATTGATCAAGAGCTGAGAATGCTATGATTCTGGTGAGAGAGAGTGAAACATTTCCTTAAAAAAGTGAAACAATTTTAATAATGTGTGGACTTTAAAACTATGAGTGTGTCATCAATATCTTAAGTTTCTAACAAAAAATTATCAAATTTTAGGAAGATTCTCCTGAAATATCTCAGGAAATAAAGCAACTAAAGAAATACGACATTTTCATTAACATTGCAACGAAGCAATCTATCATTTAATGTTTTACAAACAATTAACAATGCCTTATCTTACAATAAGTATTACAATATGCAAGTAAATTTCATTGTTTGTCTTCTAAAATAACATTTACCCACACCTGCGGGAGATTCAAAATAGAAAGTCTGAAATGCATTAACTAAGGAACCATTTAGTTTTGCAAACACAGTAATTTTTTTTCTTACTGAGAGAAAAAGGAAATGGGGCTTCTAAAGTAGTAAGGTGACTGTTTAAGTAGACGGTTTCTATGGTTATAACTGTAAACATTACTTTGGAGTCTTGCAAAAAAAGTGGTTAAGCTACTTATTCCTCGACAACAAATATATTTTGAATAGTCATCATTGAATCTCAATCTCAAGTCTTTTCACATTTACTGGTAGGGAGTAATTCTTAGAAAGATTTCACATTATGGTGTAAAAACATAAACCAGAAATGTGTTTACATGGAAAGGAATTTCTTAGTGGTATTTCCATTGTTTTCGTAAAGGTTAATTTTAAAGAAATGAAAGGAATGTAATTTTTTAAGAAAATTATATTATCAATTTGGCATTTATTTTCTTAGAATCGAATGGCAACAGCAAGAAAAAAGTCTCTTAAGAAGGACATATATATGCTTCTTTTCAATAAAGATACACATTTATTGCTAAACAATATTTTTTTTTAACTAAGCATTCTTAAGGGGACTTGGTACCCTTTGAGCAAACTTCTTTATTTACGTATTTAAAAATTATATTTTAGCATTTTATACAATGTTTCTATTCAAGAAAATGTTACCAGATGAAAATTTTCATATATTATTCACACAATTTTAAAAATTTAATTTTTTCAAGAAAATTGGGAAACTTTTAAAATCCTACTCCTTTTGTAAAAATTAATTTTTTGACCTGAAATTTTTTTATAATATTCTTATGGATGTTCTAAACAACTTTAGGGATCGATTTTAGAATGGCTTCATTCGTTTTCGAGAAAAAAAATAAAATGTTGATATACAGGCTAAAAATCAACGAAAAAGCCAACATGTCTTACATTTTATTTTTTTTTAAAAAAGTATTCAGTTTATAGCAAAACGGATCCCTAATTTTATTACATGCTTTATTTTTAACACGCAGGAAAAAAAATGGAAGTGATTGGTAAATAATTGTCGAAGGAGTAGCATTTTGAATGCACTAAGGTTTCAAAAAACACAAGCTGAGAAAAACCAGTTTAAAGTTTATAATTCTGAAAAAATAATTATTATAAGCTTAATTAAACTTAAAATAACACTTTAAGATATTAGTTATACGTTTTTCTTTAAAATAATTGCATTTGCATATTTTTTCAACCCACACATTTTTATAAGTGATCAACTTTTAGAGAGTACTAATTGCACAAGAAAATTCAAGAAAAACGTTAAAAATTTTTTTTTTCTGTCACGACAGAAATTTTAGCTGTTTTTCTTCTTATAATATTAAAGTATTACCTTTGTATGAAAAATATATCAAGAATAAGAACTGAAATTATAAAATTATTAACATATAATGCCTTAATTTAAAAATTTTACATGCACACATTTCACAAGGAAGAAAAATTACATTATTGTATTGCCTCGGAAATATTCTGTTTTTAATACTACACATTCTTTTTTTATAGTTATTATTTCTATTTATAAAATAGATTTTTTTTATCATAACGCATTTTTTAGCTTTTTTTTCTAAAAAGGGGATGTGGCTGAATTGCCGAATTTGTTTTCAAATTAAGTTTTATTCAACTTCTAACTTTCCAACATGCACAAGTGATATATCAATCAAAAGATAACAATGCAAAGAATAAGATTAAATGAAAATAAAAAAAAAACGATAGGCTTGTGATTTTTGGGGTACCAAGTCCTCTTAACGTGTATATCTTATTTATATTTTTTAGTTAAATTGTATAAAGCAATTTGAGTACCCATCACCAATTGTTTTTTTTTTCCTTTACACAACAGTTTATCATGAAATTTCAAAAATCTCTCATTGAATAAATTCAATCAGGAGTGCTTCTATACATTGTGTTGAGCATTTTATCACTTTAAGAAAACGTGATGCATTTATTAATAATGCATATTCACTATTCTTCAAAATTTTACGTGCATATTTTCATTTAGGAAAATTTACTAAATTTATTATGACTTTCGAAAAGGTAATTAACTTTTCACTTCGAATCGAGTAGAATTTCCAATTTTATCTTGCATCAAAAAATTCGTAGTTAATATATATATATATTTTTTTTAACTTTTTGAGAAAATTCTAACTTTTACTGTTTGACTTACAGTTTGATTTTTAAATGCTTCTTTTTTTGTATTGCTTAGAATTTTATTTAAATAAATCACTTACATCACTGAAAATAATATGCACCAATAAACAGGGGAAAGGGACTCTACTTCAATACAATTTCAAAAACAATACATAAATAGGCATTTTAAAGGGGTTCCTTTTTTATTATTATTATTGCTTGTTAACTAAAACAGTTTCCAGAATTTTCGTAATTTTTAACTCCAATTTGATTTTATAATTCAAAAATTTCGATGTATTAAATACATTACGAAAATGTTAAATAAAGCATGTATCAGAGGAATATATTTCCAGCCACATACAAATATAAGGTTTGGGAACCAAATAATTCATAGCTAAATTTCAACACTATGCAAATGTACATTATTATAAATCATAAACAAAAAAAATTGAAAAAAAAAATTAAAACTAGTTGATCACTATTCTTTTATTGTCACTTTTCATCTCTAAATGAATCAAGTTTCCAAAAAACATATGTACTGCTACATTACTATTATTTATGCCCCTAAATAAATAATCATGTTTATTTAGCCTGTGATAGCCTTTGTATTTGACTTTTTGTGAGGGAAACATGTGATTATGCTATTAATATTGTTAATGTGTGTGTGCGTGGGAAAACGTACGTGCGTGCAAGCGTGTGTGCGTGTCAAGTTTCAGGTACCTCAACTAAAATATGAAATTACTGATTTTAGGTAATTTTTTAAAAATGTATTGCTACTATAAATACAAATATATTTGTCTACATCAGCATGATCAAGAATTAAATTGAAACATTATTCTGAAGACATTTAACATAATTCGAAAATGATCGATAATGTTACATTTATCAAAATCACATCACAAGAAAAAAATTCAAAATTGTGTTATTATTCCTACTTATTTTGATTAACATTTCATTTTTTAAGACACTTTATTTAAATGAAAATAATCATGATATGTATTTACTTCAAAATATTTATTTTCGTTTACTTGTTTGATTATTTTTAAGCATGCAACATAAAGCACCGTATAGTACTACATTTTGAAAAAAATAATAGAAGTGCATTAATATTTATGGTTAAATGATTAAATTTTAATTTAATAACTATTTTAAAGAAATTATAAACTAATAATAAATATTTTTAAACATATGTTCTTGAAAATTACTTATGAAATTTGTTTTATATACCTTTACTAATATCGATCTGACTAAATATGAAATTTTAAAAAACTTATCGCAAAATTATACATCGTTTACATCGGAGTAGATATTTCACCAAGTTGTAAAATTACTGACTAAAATTAATTGGAATGATCTCTTTTCTTTCCTTCGAATGTTCTCAATACATAATGTACCTCATTTTTTCAGTTTAAAATTTCCCTTGCTATAAAATTCTGCATTATTATTTGAATTTCACTTCTTTTAGTTCTAAAAATAGAAAAATTCAAATATCAAGGGTATTTCAATGGCAAATTTATCAAAATCTAGCAAAATGTTTTGTACTTCCTTTCGGTAAGATCATGTACACCTCTCCTTCGACTTATATCCATCTATACCCCTTAACATCCATCCGCAATTAAGAAGAAATATAATAATTATTAATAAAAAAGAAAGTAAGATAATTACAAAGGTACATTAAAATAATACGCATGATAGTGTTCACATTATGTATTATTTCACTTCAATTATGCTTACACAGATCGAATTTGTGTGCTTTATGTATAACTTTCGAACAGAGCTTGAATGAAAATAGCATTGAAAAATATAAATCCGATTTCCAACCATTTCAACATTTGATCTAATAGTTCGGAACTCGATTGTAAATCGATGACTTGTATAAAAGCATATCTATAAATACAATAATATCACGATAGATGGCAGCAGTGTATTTCTACTGTATAAATCAACTCATTCTAAATGAGAAATGACTAGTGCTGCCATCTACTGACACAAAAGTATTTTAAAAACAAAGGAACGTTTATTGGTTTTTAAAATTTTGCTCCTTTTTAATAGTTTTAAAATCATTGATTAGATTTCAATTTCTGTTAATAATTTTTTCAAGAATCTACCTGAAAATAAAAAATGGTAATATTTCTATGGTCGCATTTCATACCCGATTCCTTTCATATTTTTATGCGAAATCTCGGAAACTATTTAATTCTTATTAACGAAACATCTGTGTATGTGTTGCAATTTTATGAAGCATTATTTATTTATTTTTTTATTTATTTTTCATTTAGAAAAATTGGTTTTGAAGGTAAATAATTTCTAAAATCTAAAGAAATATAAAATTCTATTCCAATTTAATAATATCAATTATAAAATACTTTTAAAATATACTGAATTAACTTTCTAAAAGAAACTGATAATTACATGCTTTCTAAAATAGCCGAAATATATATATCTAGGAATAGTCATGCAAGAAAAACTATTACTATCAAACGAAAGAAACTACATGAGATAATAATTGTATGAAAACACTTTAAAAATGCTTAAATTTAATGCAAGCATTTTCTTTTAAAATAAATTTTTAAGTAAACAAAAGCCCTTATGATTTTAATGAAACAGAGGCTCAGTGGCGTAAAAGAGAAGATTAGGGCTACCCTGCAAAGTCAGGTTTTGGGCCACACGCCAGATCTTACGTATTTGGCATCACTCAGGCTTTGGACCCCCCGCGATGCGGGTTTGAAGGGGTATACATTACGCTACTGTGAATGCTCATCACATATCAATTAAAGCATTTAAAATAAATTGTTCACCTCACAGATGGTATTTCTATCTCTTATCCTTTAAAATTTAATGAGACATTAAAGAAAACATACCTATTCCAACTTCCACCTCTCATTGCTGGTCGATAGTCCTCTACTCCTTCCGTTTCATTTCCCTTGAGTCTGTTCCCAGCAAATCCGCTCTTCTTGTCCACACTTCTCTCCCTAATACGCCTGAACCGCACGTCTTCCGTACTTTTGAACCGATGATCTGCCCGGATCGGTCGGATCAAGGGGATCTCCCCTTTCCGGACGGACCTGTGGAAGGCACCGGCGGACGTGAGATCATCGGCCGACATCGAGATGGTCATCGCACCGGGAGGCATCGAAGACCGACCACGCGGCTCATCGAGGTCCGGCCGCGAAGGAACGTCGAGGAAGTCGGTCAATTTGGGCAAGACCAGCTGGTCATCGGTTAGGCTTTCTGGAGTGGCTGAAAGTAGAAAGAAAAAGGTATTCATATTAACCGGGAACTGCTTTTTTAGATTGCTATTAAAAGGGAAGTGATTTTCCAACAAAAGATTGCAACGGTTTCTCTTCGTGTCTTAACTACCCTCAAAGGAAAAAAACTCCTAATAAGAATCACTATATTTTTGAGAATCTCTTTTCTTGACTCATGCAAATGACTTTGACTGTCTAATATTAAAGGAAACGAACTAAAGAGGATGTTGATAGTAAAATCTTAAAAGGTAGTGATGGTTTGTGAAAGCTTCTTTGTGGAGTATCTGCGTTTCTTTGCATGAGACATGTAGTCTTATTATCATTATCAGAAGCTCTACAAACATTTGGATTCAATACATCTGTCGGGCTGCATCTAGTTAAGATAAATGACATTTATTATTGTTAATCAAGGCTAATTCATTCCCATTTACTAATTGTAAGCATGTTAGATTTTAAAGTTAATTTTTACAATATGTCTCTTGCTTCATTAACACCTCACACTAACGCAGACTCAGGTTTCTACACAAGATGTACATTTGTTGAATTATATTGAAAGTCTTTTATAACAGTTGAATCGCCTTAGATTAAACAAATCTTCGTAATAAATTTTTTGTCTCATGCCATACATACTTCTTCCTAAATCCATGCCATTTCTTCGTGTAATAAGGAGAAAATTAATCCATTAAGTTTAAAGAGTTACGAAATAATGGTTAACATAGACTTACCTTTTTTAACAATAATTTTTACTGGTAAATGCCTCAGAGCTTTATTACCCTTTGATGAAGTGATTTAATAATTTGCAGCATTTTTCATTTATTTCAATCCAATAATTTCACAACGATGCATAATTTAAAATGTCCATACAATTTTTTTAAAAAATTAGAATGCCTAAAATAAAATGTTATATATCTTCAGTAGTAAATAAATATCAGTGTCATTACACAAACCTTTAACTCCTTCGTGTTCACTCTACTTCACTCTACTATTCTTTAGAATATTTTGTTTCATAAGCAAATGTACTTATTTTCCAAAAACGTTTTCAGTAGCTGTTATGGCTTGAGATAAGTTTCAATGAAAAAAGTCGCTTAAGTTTTCAAAACTATCATTGAATGATCAGTACAATAAATGTATCAACTAATTAAAAACTGCTTACGTCTAATAAGAAGCTTAGAATTTTTAGTGCAACACAAATATTTTTTTATCTCTTAAAAAATGAATATCGAGGGAATGAATTCAATTGTTAATTTGACTAAAACAAATTTCGTATAAAGAAATTATAAATACTAGTGAATCTTATTTAAAACAACCGACAATATCATACAGCAAATTCAGCATTTATATACATAGACCGTCGAAGTTTTTAAATCAGATGCGACATCAACAAGTTTGTGAATGAATTGACACATGATGATTCTGCTAATAAATAAAAATAATAAATTATATTAGTTAACACCATAAGTTCACCAAACATGAAAATATAAAACTAACAATATAAGAGTTGTAACTTACCGAATAAAATACTCGACATTGAAATTGCGCTATTCAAAAGACACAGTAGCATAAGAAGTGTCGTCCAGTTATATCCTCGACAAGATATGCAAAATGATTAAACAAAGAAATTGTTGCCACCGCTCATTCTTGTAATGAATGTATCCGAAGCTCTAGATGTGGTTAAACCATTAACCATTTGTAAATACTTCAGGTGCAGGTACTTCTAATATCTTACAACATCTTAGTAACTATTCAGTGAAATGTCGAGATTCAGAAAATACGTTATCTGCATTTCTAACGCTATTTAAATGGGCTAACAAAAGTAAATATGATGCAAAATAGTTTTTCCTGTTTAAAGTTCATTGCCAATGACATGACATGTAATTGCTCTCTTTTGGCACCATGCAAGGGAAGTCCAAAGTAAGTCTATAGTGAAATCCAAAAATAGCAGCACACATTCAGACTAGTTAGATACTATGCTTAACAGACAAAATAAAATAAACCAGACAGTATTCCAAGTATTGTACCACTAACCGTGAAGGTCGCCATAACGACCCGATTTGCAAACTGAGAGTCACAGAAAGCAGTAAGCAACATATCGTCAGTCGGGTATTGACTGCGAGTGTTCATTCGTCTGGCTTAAAAATGAATTAGTCGTTCTAATCAGACTACTTTACTTTTCCATATATTATCGCTGACTACATAGAAAAACCTAAGCGAAAAAGGAAGACTGCGATTTTATATTTGGACGACAAGGCTGGTGTCAGTGTATCTAATTATCACTTTTCTACATTATAGGTTCTTATACACATGTGCAAGTCATCAACGAAATACTGCGCATCATTTTTTGTCTGATCTAAGTGAATTACAGATTTCCATTTTTCTGAAAGATAATGTCTAGTGAAATCTTATAAGAATGTCTTCATTGCGTGTAAGTCGATCAAAAAAAGCTACCGTCTCAAAAACCGACTGTGTTTGACTTTAATATTTTAAAAACTGTATTTGTGTCTTATATATTGTTTATTACTCATCAATATTATTGCATTGTATAGTTTATTGTTATGTAGTATTTTGGCTACACTTAAAATTTTGATATTATGCTTCATTGTCTTATTCTTTAATAACAGTATTTATCAGGAAATAAAATCTGTTTGAATACTTACATTTATTTTCTTTATTTATGCATCTAAATTCCTTCTGAGTCAATTTGATTTGATTTTTGATTAACGTTGCCCTCTACCGCACTACAAGGTCTATTGGTGACGAACCTCGTAATTTTGAACTCAATCCAGTGACGAGGATGCCACTTGAGCTTCCACTCGCCTCTCCACACCATGCTAAGGTGAAGGGTTTGAAGAACTACATATTTAATGTGCATCAGCACCTCTACATAATAGGTCTTTAGCGGCACCAGGACTCGAACTCACGACTCACCAGCCATGAGTTCGTGACCATGACCAATCGACTACTCCGGTCCCAAATTTCTTCTGAGAGGGTCACGTTTCAGAGTAGATCCCTATGCTGAAATGGTCTGTAATTTTTTTAAAATACTTTTAAACAAATTAATTTATCATCCTTAAATCTTAACTTTTTAAAAAAATTGAATACCTTTTTGTGTGTGTTTTTTTCTTTAAAATAACTTATAAATTAGAATTCAATCAAATTAAAGATGAATTTAAAATTAATCTTTTTAAATCAAAGATATACGTTTGGCAAGATACCACGTTATTTTAAAGTTAACAGATATGCCACCTCGATCTCCGGACTTAAATCGGATAGAGCATTTTTATGATTACTTCGGTAGACAGCTGGCTACCTTTTCCGAGGTAAAGCAAGAGCTAAAGTAAACATTGATACATGTATGGACGCTATTTCCCCTTACTATGTCTTATAACTTAATTCATAGCATATAGAGCCGATGCCGTCAATGCGTTACAAATAAAAACGGACAAGCTTCTGAACGAAATCCACACATTTAATTTTTCCCAAAAAATTTTTAAAAATATTTCAATTGATGATTTGCAAAAAAATTAGCTCGTTATTTGTAAATGATACTCGATGTAAAAAGTGCGTAAAATTTAATAAATATCTGCTTATAAAGACAGTTTTTTCAAAATCTCATATCTTCCTGTCCTTTTCTTTTAAATTAGATACATAAAAGACTAATTGTAAGTAATACAATGTTCATTCCACCCGTGAAAAATTCTATTTCATTCTGAAGGTCTGCGAGGAATGGATTAAAACTGTGATCTTGTGGGCTTGAAATTACCTAGATATTGCTTGATTAAGTTTTCGCAGCTGAAACGATGCAGTTTTAAATCCCTCTTCCCCTGTATTAGGGCCACTACAACCAAATTGCTTAGACTTTGTAACCAGTGATATTTAAAACAAGTCGTAGATTTAAGCTCCACTCATCAAGTAGCTAGATTAATAGACTTGCTGCAGGGTGGTTAAAAGATTAGAGGGCCTCAATATCCTCTTGTGGTGTGGCATGGAAGTCAAGAAAGTAATATATAACATCAAATGTTGTTTTTGACAATTGACAGTAATGTTCGATATATATCATAAATAACACTCAAAAAGAGATAAATTCAAACAAAATAGTTTAACGGTAAAACCTATTCTTTCTATGCAAGATTATCCTAACATTTATTCATTTATTTTAGGTTTAACGCTTCATTTTTTAAAAAAGTTGTTTGCTTTTCCTTACTATTAAATATATTTTTTTCTCTAATGGGGCTGCATATTGGTATTTTTTACCTTTGCAGACCTAGTTTATTCCCCAGGAGCTTGTATCACTTTTTATTTCGGCACCACATAGGCGATACCAATTGCCGCAAGTAATTTTGACGCCCAGTTTCCTACCCAGAGGGAGGCACTTGAGCTCTGACGATGCGAAATTGCACTTAGGAATTTAATTTTGCCGAGAGCACCTAAGCTAAACGAACACTAAAGGAATTTTTTACATGCCGCATAATCATACGACGTGGCCACTGTCGATTTTCTGCATCATGAAAATCTACTGACTTGGGCCGGGTTCGAACCCGCAACCTTAGGTGCAGAAAGCCACCGACAAACCAACTACGCCACCCAGTCGGCCCATTATTAAATATTACTTTATGCGTATCTGAGGAAAGACTAATGTTAATTCTCGTAGATATGTGTTACCAGATTTGAAACAGAAAGCAACTGCCGTGTAGAGGGGTTGATGCACGTTAAATATGTCGAAGCTCAAACGTCCTCCCATTGGTGTGGTGTGGAAGTTAGGAGAGGGGGTGTGAGCTCAGGTGTTATCCTCATCACTTGAGTATGGTTCAAAACTACGAGGTCTATCACCAATAGTGAATATAATTCTCCCTCACTCATTTGAAACAGAAAGCAAGTGGTGAAACGTTAAAAAATTTATGCAGTTGTCTTAATTATGACAAAACCGGTACAACGAACCAGACAAAACAAAAGCTGAGGACTTGAACAAAAAAATTCACTGATAGCCTCAACCTCATAAGAAATAAAGGATATATGCGAGTTGCAGAAGCTGAGAAGGAAGCTAGAGCTAGAAGAAGAGTTAAGTTAAACAATTTTTCTTAAAAATATGGGGACTATTTTAACACCAAGCAAAATAAAAATATAGTGATTTAATTTGTGATACTTTTACAAGCATTTTACAAATACTTTGCTTAAAAGATTCGTAAACATGAGTTAAGCATTCCATCTTACTCTAAATTTAATTAACTAATATTTTTATAAGCAATATATTAAAGAAACACACGCAAAAAAAATCTCATTCTTTTCTTTAAAGGCTGAGTCAATTTTTCTCAGACTGGTGAAAAAATGTTTTACTCTTGCGAATTTGATCTCTCTCGGACAACTATTCCTAAAAAAAATATTCCTTTACACATACTGCAATACCAAAAAAATTTTTAAATTTTAAACTTAACACACAACTTTACTCAGAATTATAAAAAATTTCATTTACCTCTATCGTGAGATCTTTGACTATTGCTATCAGCAAGACTTTCTTCGAGTCCACTGTCTTCTCCCTGAGACCAAGTGTTAGGGCCTGTGTAGTTGCCTTCTTTCAGGTAAAGCTCCGGTTCAGGAGCCTGAAACAAATCATAAAGATACGTTCCTTATAGTGTATGCTTATACATATTCGGTGTTCATAAATTATTTTACTACTTTTGACATTGAATCTTGAATCTGTATTTGATAGTAAGACAACAAGTATCAAGACAACTCATTAAGTTAGCAGTGCTTTACGGGTGACGCAAAATTGACGAAAACTGTGAACTTATTTTTTAAAAAGTCATTAAAGTCTTAATTTGTAAAGGCAATTTATCTACATCTGGTATATCTATGGTATATTAAGACCACATTCAAGAAGTACATTTGTTTTAATGTAAACATTTTTAAAAGTTAATTATCACATTTACAATTTTTAAACTTTTTTTGGTTTCTGATAATTTCAAGCGCGTCATATCAGTCACTTTCAGTAGTAAATATAAACGTAGTCGAACGGGATAGATGTTGAAGAATGTGGAAGACATTAGTAATACTCATTTATCAAAGTGAATAAAGTTTTGAAAGTAGTTGTAAATGTTAATAATACTGTAGAAAATTGAAAAGGGAATTTTTCAAATTAAAAACTATTATGAATGGATTAATGAATGAAAATATTTTATTTTAAGAAGTTCTAATTCGTTCAGAATGCCTCTTTTATGGAATATTAGGAAGTTTTATTTGATTGGATTTTGATTTATTTTGCACTGCGCGAAGCAACATGAAGGTTAGCGGTGCTAGACCTTGTAATTTTGAACCTCTAACGAGCAAACTAAGAGGTCATATAGATAAAATGAAGAAAAAATGACATCCCCCCCAAAAAACAATCTCTTTTTATTAAACATTCATCCATATTAATAATATTTGGCCTATATATAACTTTCTGTATAAAGCCTGAACTAGGATTTTTTAAGTATAAAATTTAGAAGTGCTTTTCTTCATATTAAAATGCGTTTCAGAGAATAGAAAATTTTTAACAAAAATCATTCATCATTAATTCAATTACATAATCGTAACTCTAAAACTAATGTGAATTTTTCAAAACTTTTAATTCAGGCTCTGTAAAGAAGTCTTAGCTCTATGTAGGCAAAATATTATTATGGAAGGATTTTTCGCAAAAGGAAAATATTTGGAAAATATGTAATTTTTTTCCTTTTTTGCCAAAAAATTGCACTTGTATAATTTTATTTGTATATTCTAATTCAACTGACACTCTAACTATCTCGAAAAACTTAATTATTTATACGCTTTTTCAAAACTACGGTTCTGAAAATAGTCAGTCGCTTTAATATTAAATCTACTTACTTGAAGATTAAAATAACTTGTGTGAGAAAAAGAATTTATGATAAAAATAAACTATTCTTGGTAATTAGTTTGAAATATTTTTTTAATTAGGAACATTGAGAAGCGTACTTTTAAAACGTTTTTCCAAAATATTTCACTTCGACAAAAATAAAACAAAATAAAAGTATCTGTCAAATTAAATTTTCGAGTGTGAAATGTTTTATATTGGAATTAAATTTATTCATACAAGGAATAAAAAAGTATGATCCTTAGATGTACCTAGTTTACAGGATTCTTATAAGCGCACATCTGAGGGAAATAAAATATTTTAGGGAAGAAATCCTTTCAATTTTTTTCCGTCGATAAATAAATATTACTTATTTTTGAATTTCAAGTAGATATAAGACTATAAGACTGTCATTTATATAATAAGTAAGATAAAATTTTTATAAGTTTAAAGTTTCAAATGATATCAAAATGTTAATTGGTTAATTGTGTGTGAATTTAATTAGCGTCTCGCGAAGAACTAGAGGAAGACTTTAAGTGACAGATATCCCATTTTTAAACCACTTTCATCTGAAATGAAGGATAACTGTAAAACAAGTGTTTATCTGCCTTTCGTGTATTTCGCTTCACTTTGTGTGTGTGTGAAAACTCAGTTCGGCTAAACATTTAACAATCCTCAAACTAAAAATCGATTTGGACAACCCCGGATATGAAGTTCACAAACATGGCGGCGTAAATACTGCAATAAAATCTCTAACTATTATATTCTTAGACAACTGAACTTATAATATAAGTCTAGCGGAACTGCAATTTTTGTATTTATTTTCCTTTGTACCAGCACCGTTGCCATCCGAGAATGATTAAAACAGTTGAACAGTTTAAAATTCATGAAATTGAGCTGAATAATGAACTAAACAAAAAAATAGTGATACAATTTTTTTGAATCTAATACTTATATAATAAATATTCTACTGTAGTTAAAGGTCCCAATTGTGACCCATCATATTAGCACAAAAAGGAGACTTCATGGCATAAATGCGCTTAATACACTTTCGACTTTTTGAAGTTTTTCGAAGAAGTTTTCAAAATGATTCATAACCTCTTAAACTGACGTTTTAACTTTATAAATATAAACCTGATGATGTCATCTTAAATTTCTCGAGATTTAAAATTGTTATCAAGAGATGAATATAAAAATGAACAACTATAACAAAGAAATATATGTCTCTTTTTACAAGTTGTTTAAGCATTGAACAATATTAAGTACTTCGGTGTTAATGCTATATAATTATGTGTTTCTGATTATTATTTATAAAATATTTCAAATGAACCATTCTCTAAGAAAAATTTGACAAAACTGTGCTGCCATCTATGAGACAAAATGTGAACTATATGACGAAAAATTATTCTCTCTTGAATAAAATTTGAAGCTTCTTAATTTAACCGTAACTTTCATACAATTTTTAACATTTTAATTGTATTTTAACATACAGCTTCCTATAAAGGAATTCAAAAACTATTTTAATAATAACTTTAGAAATAAGCAATACATCACATAGTCTTGTTTGTTGTCCAATTTATCTCAAAGAAAATCATATACATTTATGAAAAATTGTGAATCAGTAAGTATGAAATAACTCGATAGATTTACCGATTGTAACATATCTAAATTTTAAAATGTGTAAAATTTATTTGAAAAGGACAAAGTATGTTAAACAAGCAAAATATTTTATGGACTTATCTTTTTCAACGAAATAAGTAAAATAAAAACTGATTTAAGTAAGATATGGACTTATCTTTTTCAACGAAATAAGTAAAATAAAAACTGATTTAAGTAAGATACCTTTAAAAAAAAGTCACATTTATCCATATATATATATCTTACTTTTTTTATTTTTTGATGATTAGCATCATCTCATATCAAGAAAATGACGATATAAAATATATGATTTATAAATTACATATTAATTTAAAATCTAAAATTTAATTTATATCTTTAAATTTTCAATCATAAAATTAAACACAAATCTTATTTTCATTCTTCAAACCTTCCTCAATAATTTCAGGATTCGTTATCAAAAATACATCATTTTATGTTCTAATTATACGGTTATAATATAATTAATCATGGATTTTTTTGATGATTATAATTATTTTAAACTTGAAATTTTTTTTTTGAATGACTTAAAAGATAACTTTCAATTGAGTGCCTCTTCTTTGTACAGTTTAAGATTTATAGGAAAGGTTTGTTGGAAATAAATTCATTAATAGAAAAGAAATTGTTAGATATTTTTGCATTAAAAGGAACTCAAATTAGGTTACATAGAGGCTTTTCCTTGACAGTAACGCTTATTAAAATTATGTATGAATAATTATGTAATTCAGAATTATCAGTTAATTTACTGTTAATTTTGTTTAAGGAGTTCCATCTCTTCTATGAAGTTATTCTTTGATTAACTATGAGTATAATTTTCTTCTTCTTTTTTTTTTTTTTTTTTTTTTTTTTTTTTGTAAAATGAACGAATTTTACTATTTTGTGTACTGTCAATCTACTAATATTATGAATTCATGTATCATTTACTCTGATAATATTGTTACATTTAAAATTTTAAGGGGACACAGTACGATTCAATTGACAAAAATCGGTCAAAAAATCAAATCTAATTTTTTTAGCCTAAACTATTCTTTATATACTTTTCTATAACCTCACAAAGTTTGAAAGTTCTAAACTTAAAAAAAAACGCAGAATTATGATTGCTTTTACATTCACTTTTATTTACTTTCCAATGGCAAATCAAAACTTGAAACTTACTTATCTCAGAAAAATAAAATAACTAGTTTGTCTTCCTTTTTAAAACGCTAATTTAATTTCTATTGTGCCTAATGATTTGTATTTTTTTTACATATTGCTAATGGTACATGTAACAAAAGTTGGTATGCATTTTTGAATCAAAGCAATGCTTATTTTTTTTTAAAATAATTGAACTCAGAATTTATACATTTTTTAAGGAATTTTCAATAAGCGTTCATAAAAACATGTATGGTATTAATACCAATCATTTTATCGCAAAACCTATACCAACTTTTGTTATACATAGTTTGACGTACTTGTAAATCAAATTGTATGTGTGTACTTAAATGTTTGGAGGTGGGAGGTGGAGTAGCATTTTAAAATCACTTCACAAATTTTAAGTTTTTTCCTTAAAAAATTAAATCGCTAGCTTTTTATGAAATTTTGAGCACAAAATCTGTTTTGTATAGTATACACACATAGAAGGCAGCCAAAAAATATTCAAAATCCTTAAATTAAAAACTTTTGCGTAAATCGTACCATGTCCTCTTAACGATTTTAATACTAACAAAACTCCATTCCTCTTTTAAAAGTAAGAAACATGTAGAGAGAACTTTACTAATAAAACTTGAAAACATAACAATATGCCTGAAATTTCTTTATTTCCTAGTAAAAAATTAACCTTTTTTTTAAAAATTGATCAAAAAGTTCGAACACTGTTGTTCGTGGTTGCAAGGAAATTTTAAATAATATATTAATATTCTCCAAAATGCCTTCTAAGAATTTGAAGACTTAAATCTTAAAAATTGGATTTCAAACATTTTTAATCAGTTGGATTTAATATTAAAATATCCGACTACCCTAAAATCGTGAATTTTGCCAAAAAATTGGAAATTTTTTTTTTTATGATTTTATTTTATAGGCTTTTATTAGCTTTATAAAAATACCAAGTTTATTATTTCCCATTCACTTGAACAAAAACTACAAGGATTTTAGTAAAAGTAGATGCCACTACTTTAAGTAAAATGTTATACTTTAAAATGCGTTTTACTCGAAATGTATTTAATTGTAAGTGCTCAAACGGGAACAGTGATTGTTCAAAAATTTTTGAAAATAATTAATTTAAATTTTGTGTGTGTGTTCTGTATAAAAATAGAAGAGTTTTCACCTTCAAATTTATTAATCACTGTTTTATTATAAAATTTACAGTCCCTTTTCTGAATATAATCATTTTTTAAGCAATTTCTCATAATAACGAAGATAAAGTACTCTAGTTTTTGTAAAAATTAAAATATCTTTTATCCTGAAGGTCATTTCAAAAATGAATAGCAAAGCAACTCATCAAAATTGAAAAATTAAGAATTTGTTCATAAATCTTTCGTACAAAATGGGCCCCATTTATGTAATTTGTTGTCAATTTTTACCCATTTTTTCCCATTTTAGTAATAATAATTTCTTTTTCTGTTCTTAATTTTAGCACATTTTTCTTAAAATGTTCTAAATAAATCTAAAAACCACGAAAAAATCCCCATGTCTTCGTTTTTTTAAAAAAAAAAATGTTGCAAGTAGTCGGATACTTTAAGGTACAAATCGAAAGCTACAGAAAATCTTTGGAAAATTTTTATAAAATTTTCCTTTTGAGGTATTTTATCTTTAAAAGCATTTAATTGCATTTTATACAAATCAAACTACTAATGGAAGAATATTTTCCCCCAAAAGTTTCATCAGTAAGAGAGTGATCTGTGTGTATATTCACGACTCAATCCATTCCATCTAATCTGCATAACAATCCAATTGAGAATGACATTTTCCAACGCACAGCTCTAAATTCAGCAAATCGCTTTGTTGGATTCGCCTATTACATACATACTAGTAATTCAGTACAACGATTGCTTATTTCATTTTTGAGTGATCCTGGAAGGGGTAAAGGTAGAGAAATGTCGGACAATGAACCTCTTCTGATCGTGGATTGCATCCGTAATGAACTTTTGGCTTCCGTTTCACGGCTCGACTGATCGCATTAATAACATTTCATTTGACACATGCATCAAGGGAATAGCAACTGGCTGCCCTCATCGGTGCGCTTTCCCCCGTAACATCCGTAAATTGAAAAGAGGGAAGGAAAAAAAAATAGAGTGCATCTTTCCAACGGTGTTTGTTTGAGATTTGTTTTGTTCTTTACTGAGAGAATGTTGAATGCTTTTTCGATCCTTTCTTTTATCAGTGTAAAGATATCAAGTGGCATGAGGCTATGTGGTTAAATATTTGAACAATTCAGATATCAAATTATCAAGTGACAGAGAACAAATAGTTAAGTATGTGAATGTTCAGTGATATGAATTTTAAGCCTACAAATGTGCATGGCACACACAGAATTTGGTTCGAATAAACTTTTTAAAAGTGATTGATTGTTGATACTTGTTTGAGACTTAAATAACTTTTTATTTATAAAAAAAATGAAAATTATACGGTTTATCAAGAAATTTAGGGGAGTTTCATTTTAATGATTAAGAAAAAAAATTAAAGTTTTGTTCAGATAAACTTAAATTGGTACATAAATCAAAGTCAAATATCCTTACGGTTATCTTCGGCTAATGTTAAGGAATAGGGGCCGAATTCAAAATATTTTTTCAGATATAAAAGTATTCAAACATTAATATTATATATATATTCTGGCTACACTATCCTGTAGAGAATCACTTATTTTATCATACTACTCATTTTTATCCGAGTTGACACATTTTTTTCTTTTATAAAATGTGTTTTGCATTTTTTTCCTATACCGTAATGCTAAATGAGCCATCCCTTCACACGTTAAAAGAAATAACTAATTATTTATGAAATATTTTGAAATTTAAAAAACACTATATTATAAACAAATCCATGAGTTACTATGTCACAATTTTTTATAAAACTTGAGGCATTTTTTCTGTCCGAAAATGTGCTCCGCGTCAAGTTCATGCTCTCGTACTTATGGCGAAAACAGCCTTAAAGTGAAAAAAAAAAGATTTGCATAAGAACACTTAAAAATAAATATATTTAACTATTCCCATTTACATTTCCTAAAAACATATCGTTGTAATTTGTACAAAAATTTAACAAAATTTATATCTTTATACTGATAAACATGAGTGCACACATACTAGAATGATAATGCATTAGTTCATAAAATACATACATATATATATATATATATACATATATATATATATACCATATGTATCTTTTACTCATATTCAATCGTATGTGTTTTGTCTGTATTATATTAAAAAGTACCTTTCAAAACCTTTATTATACATTTAAGTTGCGAGTTAAAAAATTATATTTTCGTCAAATATATTACAGTCGTAGAATACTTTGTGAAGTATAGAAAATATTGTAAACATGATATAATATTAATTGTTTTAAATAAAATCACATACTTTATGTAGAATCAGTATCATATTTCATATACTTATAAATGCCTAACATAAAATTAAAAATTATATCTGAATTATTAAAGCTGATTTTAGTAACGTTTCATCAAAAAGAGGGTTAATTAACTTGATAATACAGAATCATTTGCTTTAATTCATTTACTACATCATATAGTTTTGCAAATAATAAAAATTTTAAACGTAATTCTAACCGTATATACTAAAAGTATGATTATTAAAGAATCAGTTTTAATCTTGGGTTTGAAATGACTAAATATTTTAGAAAAATAAAACTGTGTACGCTTAACCAGAAGATAATTTGAAAACCCTCCGATTATTTTAAGCACTTAACTAACCAATTAGCTGTTTCATGTGAAAAAAATGGGAGGATATTTACAGAATATAAATTATGAGGTCAAAATTTGACTTCACTGAAATAAGAACTCCAAAAACTTCAAACAAACCAACACCAATTTTCTCATGATTACTGGTGTCATTTCCATTCCCAAACCAAAAGTCCTGAGACCAATAGCTTTTCTTTCTTCAGAGAATATTGTGTCATGAGGGTTTTGGAGAAAAGTAGTCTAATTAGTTCAATACTGATATTTTAAAAATGAAAAGTCAGAAATATCTCACACTTCACGAGAACTCCCATGTCAAGTTATTGTAAGCATTGTAACAATTGCTCATAAATATTGATTTTCTGAGAGAAATTAGCATTTAAACTTTAACGTTAATTTGACAACTGATTATAAGTTAAACAAACACTAATGATATTTTTACTTTTAATGAAATCTATATTACTTAAATCATTGTGTAAATAGATTAAAGTATATATACCGATATAATATCGATTCAATTGCATAATGAAGCCCGAACAACTAGAGTATACATTTATATTTGTTATCAACAGAAATTTAAGAATTATAAAGCATGTGTGTCGGGTTAGTAAGTAAGTAATTTGTTCTCTGTTTATTTTGAGTATCATATAAAAGTTAATAATTTATTATAATTTTATTTATAAAATCCCAACGAAAAAATCGACACGCGCAAGTCTGTTTTCAAAGAATCGTAAAATGTTTCAGTGAAAGTATTTTTAACTGTTGGCCAATGTTTTTTTTTGTAGTTAATGAGGTTACAGTACCTAAACGAAATTTGACCTCTAGTCTGTAGTGAACAAAGTTCTGAAAGGAAAACGTATTTTTCCTGTAAATTCCAGAATCGAACTGTCCAATGACAATGTTATATCATCTTCATTATATTTTAAAATTTCTTTTCAGAACATTTTTAATGAAATGTCTTTACTTACCACATCCTTTTACGGTAAATTTGCCAAAATGTTAGTAAAATACCATCAAATATGAAACATTAAAATTGTTGTGCCTCTTATTAATAGTCAGTTGATTTATTACGAGGGAATGTGATTTTTTTACTTTTATTTTTGACTGATAGCATGAAAAAAAACCCTCTCTTTGATGAACGATATTTTCTCTAAATCTTTGGCTACCTTTTTTTTAATTTAAATTTCCTGATAAAAATTAAACTGAGACAAATACAAATTAGCTATCATTATTTTTTACATTTATCACTTTACAAAAGCATAAATTTTGATTTAATTTTGTTGTGATGACAGTGAAAAACATGCTATTAATTTTCTGACATTTATAACTAAAATGTTGTATTCAGTTTAAAATAAATTGAAATTTCAGTGGTGTATTATGGTTTCCATCCTCACCAATCAATAAATCAAGTTTACATCATGAAAAAGGATGCAACAAATCTTAAAAAGAAGTTAAGAATTCTTTAACTAATATCAATTAATATCATTTAAGAATTTGAAGTTTAGCATTAATAAAGGAGATTTTTTACAATCTATTTTGAAATATTTAGCTGTCTTGATGGCCCATAATAAGCGATCTATTACTATATATTTTATCATAAAACATTCATCCAAATGACATTTTCCAAGACCATAAAATGTTTTATATCTATGATTAATGAAGTAATAGCTAAAAATTACGAAATCTGCTGCAAAAAGTACTTTTAGTAAAATATCTGCGTTGCTTACAAAAACGATGTAACACCACTACAGACGAACCATAAACAGTTTTCAACTAATATATTACCATGTAATTAAAATCCCATCTATTTTCTATTCATTTTTTTACTAATAAATTCGATCGATTGGATTCTTATAAAAAATAACTATGCTTATATGTTTAAAGATAAGAAATAAATTATGTTTCCTACATAAGGATCAAAAGTTGAAATTTCAAGTAGATCATGATTTCGTTTGTTATACATGCATAACTAACTTTATTATTTTCTAAAAAGGAGTGATGGATGGTAATAAATTATCTAATTATCTTTTAAACGGTTTGTTAGATTAAATTATTAGGTTTTAATATTAATAATAAATAGTTTTATGTGTTCAACAAGATATGATTACGATTTATGATTTAATAATCATTTTAACACTCCAAGTATGACGTTTTAGGAATCTACTATAAAAAAATATTTTAAAAATGGGCATTATTATTCAGTAATGAAAAAAACATACATATAAAATGAAAAAAGTTCAATGGTAATACTTGGATATTATTTATTATAGTTAAGAACATCCAAAATATATTTGTTTTTCTTTCCTTAAGAAAAATGTTATCCATACTTCAAGATTCTTGTAGTATGAATTACTAGTATGTTATAACTACTTACTTTTAATATCTAAGAATAGTAGAGATTTAATTTAAAAACTCTATATTATATACTGTACTGGATATTTTCATGTTATTTGAATGGGTTTCAGAAAAATTAATCATCTAAAAAATAGCCTTTTACTTCGTTTTCGATCGTAATAAAAAGAGATTGTGATTAGGAGAAACAGATTTTACCCGAAGTAAGCATCATAAATATTTGATATATGTATTTATTCAATCGTAATGCTTTAAATGTCATGATGAAGCGCAAAAACACTATCGTTGTTTATATTATAGTAGCCGCAAAACCGATCATAAGCATTAACTATAATGTGGGATGGGATTCTCAAAACATGATAAAAGTATTTAAAGATAAGTGAATACTTTTGGGGAGTATTATAGCAACCAAACAAAAGTTGTTTTAAAATAAAAGTTTCATAAGAGAATTTTAAATGCAAAATTAATCCTATAATCAGCATTTAAAACATATGAAAAATTCGTGAACCACTTAGGTAAACAAAAAGTTTAACTTATATTAAAATAATAATTGAAATAGTTTCAAATTCTACCTAATTGTAGAAGTAGATCTCATCATATTTCGAGAAAAGTAATGTAAGAAGGATTCAGTTATAATAGTAATTGCAATATTTGTTACTAAAATATTAAACAATTTTCTTGAGAAAATGGCTTTTGGCATGCTGGAGAAATAATAGTACTTCAGTAGTTTCGAATATAGCCTTAATTTTATTAGTGAAATAGAACTATGAAAACAGGAACACCAAGAAGAAACAGAGATTATTGTTTTAAAAAATTCAGTGTCTTATCAGGAAAGGAGCTAGAAAAGATGTAGTTATGCAACGTAAAACAATCAGTTTAAATGAAAAACCATGTTTATATTGATTATTTTTTATAAATATTATTTAATAGTTGTGAATCTTCTTTATATATAACTAAAATGTGCTTTTCAAGGCTTACTATTTCCATTATGTGTCAAATTTAATATTTATATACAAATACATCAGTTATTATGATGTTGAGCGCTTGTGTGATGAGCAGTGAGAAGCTAATAAAAATGAACGCTATCATGGTAATAAAAACACCAATGGTCGGTCATAAAATGTTGTATATACTCTCGTTATCTGTTTCTTTACAATAAATATCCAACAGAAATATATTTTTCTTAACTAGCGTCGAATAAAAGACTCATAAATTTTAAAATCCTTCAAGTTATCAATTTTAGCCATTTTTTTTAAAATTAAAACATATTAAAATATTTTTATGTTGGACATATATATATATATTAATGCTAAATTTTGATGAAATACAAAAAAAAAACCTTCCGAAATTATTGTTCAATCCTGAAGCATACATCGGCAGTGGAAGTATAAACTTTGATCCTTTTTTATTTCGGAAAGATATATTTTTATCTCGCTCACAGGATCTCTTCAGTTGTATTACAAATAAAATTTGAGAGTCAGTGATCTTCTCAAAAGTATAAAATTCATTACGTTATAAATATAATAAAATACTTATGCTAATATAAGCCTAATATAATGTAACATAACATACGTTAAAAATAAAATATTTGAAAATGAATCTCAAGGAGTTAAAGGGTTTAGTACAACATCTTTAAGAACATTTTAAAAATTTGGTAAAAAAAATCCTCTTTTTTTCAATAATAAACTTTTAAATATTAATTTGCTCAAAATTTTATGAAATTACTTCAGTTTGTTAAACACACATTGGCTTCAAAATTATTAAATTTAATGTATAGAATACTTATAACTTCTCACGCAATAGATGAAGGATTAGAAAACTTCCAAAATTTTAAATGTAATTAATGTAATTTAAAGAAAATTGTTTTCCCAATTTAACAGAATTTTTGTTCGAAAGAAGTACGAAAGGATTTGATTTTATATTTTATACCCCTAATTTTTTTAACTATATACTTAATTAATTTGGTATTAAAATGTCATTTTTCTTCTGTCAACCAAATGATTAGTATTAAAATTTAAAATATTTTGTATGTGACTTGCATTATACTTTTTTTAAAAAAAGAAAGTGTTAAAAAATTATAGTTAAATTTAACTGTCCCAATTAAACAATATGATGAGATTATGTATCATTTAAAACAATCACCAAAGGAATGGTTTTTCATTTTAAATATTAGTAAATCAATTTATAAAATGCTTTTTATATATACCTGATTTTTTTCTAATTTTTCTAAAAAAAATTGTCACTTTAATTTATATACTTAGATGTAACTGAAAGAAGATGTAATTCCTTTAGAATCAATAATAAATCAAATTATTAAAAACAATTCCAAATAACTTATTTTTAATACCAAATAATGTGCTCCAATTAACAAAAATATTGTTAACATATTTTACTTTATCTACTTTTTGACTATTAATTTTACCGTTTTATTAAAAACGATATACTAAATTTAAGATTCTTTCTTGAAGGCGATTTAAAAAATTAAAGCAATTAAAAAATTTTGTAGTTAAACATAAGTAAAGCAGGATTTAAAATCAATGGCCCTTCTTCGTGCTCATAATTGAGAAAAATTGTAAAAATTTGAATGTTGAAAATAAGAAACTCAAATCAAATTTAACTTTGTTCAAATATATTTAAAGATATTTTCCATTAAAGAACGTTAGAAAACATGCTAATAACTAATATGGAAGAAGCTACATGAAAAATAATATTATTATTAAGTTATAAGAGTCAAAAATTTCAATGAAAACACTCAAAGAATCTTCGTTACATTTAAATAATCACAGAAGAATTTTTTGATTAATTCGATTTTCCCACATTACTCTCATTATGTTTAAGCATTCTCTAAACCCTTATAAAATTAAGGGTAATTTATAAGTAACATTTTTATTATTTTCTTCTATCCTGGCAAATATATTAATTGAGGAAAACATAAATTACAAGATTATGAATTTTTTTCAAATTTGTAACTATAAATAACGTTGTGAGTGACACCATTATTTTGAATTATTGAATCATTAATTAAAACAGACTTAAGAAAGTAAATTTTTACACTAAGGTACGAAATTCTTTGTAAAATACTTATGAGCTAATTCTCTATTTAAAACGTTCTTACTTCATTGCAAAACTTCGTGAGAAAATTAAAAGAGTTATATATAAAAAAATTGCTTGATTAAGTTAACTGACAGTTATTAAAATTTTGTAGATAATATATAAAGGTAGAACTCCACGCTCATCCTATCAGCTATTTCTTTAAATAATGATTGAAAAAATTAGAAAATTTAGCGTTAAAAGTAAAAAAATTAATTTTTAAATACCTGAGTCCCTTTCGTATTGAAGTCAGATTCTTCTATTGTGGTTATTCTATTGAAGTATTTCATAATGCAGTGTTTACACCGTCAGGATCAGAGAAGTTATAACTTCTTATCACTCGGGAATATTTTTAGAAAATAAAAACCATTTAATACAAAGAAAAAGAATAATTTACTTTAAGACTGGTACTAGAAAATAGATACATTTCAAAAATTGTAACATTTTTCCTCTGAAAATAGTTAAAATAATCTTTCAAGAACGTTCTGCATCTTAAGAATGCTAATGGTTCTCTAACCATACATTTCAACATCATTACTACTTACCTGTTACATATTTTTATATCTCTGTAGTTTTCAGTTCCAAGAATACACAGAAAAAATTTAATTTATTAGTCTGGAGCATTGACTTTACTCACTGCAACGTATTCATAATATCATTGTTGTTTCCTAGCAACGTGTCACTTGGTCAGTCTGACCCTTAATAAAGGCCACCCACCCCTGCATCCGATAGGCAATTACTTAATAGGTAAAGCACAATCGATTGTTTCTTCCATGAAACACATTTCGACCGGTGACAATGACCTTGATAGAGAAGATGTAAACATATATTCAGGTTTTATCGTCCAAATTAGCCTTTCAACAAGACCGCTATTGGGTGCCCTTGGATATTTATGGATGCTATTTTTTACCACTTGGGCAGTAACGGGCAATATTATACACGAAACCATAACATGACACATCTGAATAGACACGTGAAGTTGATGTATGTTTTAAGGTTTTTCGGGTGTCTTTAAAAGCAACTATGATGAATACCGGTCGTTTGAATTTAAGACACGTACGTGAAGATATTGCTAAGAACGGTTATGAGTCTTTTTTT